>JH792481.1:225215-255290 GCA_000291705.1 Sphaerulina populicola P02.02b
GAAAAAACTTCTCAAACTTACCTACACCTCCCGTAGCTCCTCGTACAGTATTGCTGACGTCGTAATTGCCGATTCCGCGGGTGGTATCGCCAATAGTTTGTCCCAAACCAGAAGTTGCGCCAGAGACAGTTTTGCCGAGGCCCGAAGTTGTATTTTGGGCGGCTGAGCCGATGGGGCCGCCGAGCTGGGGGGTTTGGGAAAAAGAAAAGGGGGAGGGGGTTAGTGAGTGAGTGAAGTGAGTGAAGTGAGTGAGTAAGTAGACTATCAGAAAGATTTTCATAGACGGATATCGTGGACAGGGGGGAAGCGAGCTCGCTGGCCCAAGGAGGAGGAGGAGGAGGACGAGGAGGAGGACGAGGAGGAGAAGGGTGAATAGCCCTCTGTTGGGAGTTTGGAAGATACTTACTGTTGCATTCACACCTTTTCCCAGCCCAGAAACTGTAGCATCTGCGCCATATCCGACACCGGATACCGTCGCGCCAGCTCCTTGTCCCACTCCCGATAGAGTCTTGCCCGCACCTATAGGGGGAAGCAAAGGCAGAGCAGAGCAGACAGTATATTATCAGTTTCAGTTTGCAGATTCCAATCTTGAGAGAAGAAGGAGAAGAAGAAGAATATGAACTTCTTTTGGAAAAAAGAAAGGGGAGGGGGGGGGCCGGGGAAAAATCTCACTCACCCTTCGCAACCCCCTTCCCAACACCTCTCACATCTCTCTTCCCAATCGCCTTCCCCGTATCCATCACTGTAGACGCCACATCCCCCACGGCAGAGTCCGTCGTGCGCTTGACATTCTGGACAGTATTTTTCGACAAATTTCCCACGTTTGTCGTGGCGTCGTTGGCGGTCTGCGTGGCTCCTGTTGCTGTTCCGACTGGATTGATTTTTTTCGTCACGGGTGCGGTGAGGTTTTTGGGGGCTTTGTTGGGAGGAGCTGTGTGTGATGCGTACGAACACGGGAGAGGAAGAATGGGATGGTTAGTATATATGTGTATAGAGAGAGGGTGGGTGGGTGGGTGGGTGTGTGAAAAAGGAGAAAGGGTGCGGGAGCTTCTTTTTCTTTTTCTTTTTCTTCTTCTTCTTCTTCTTCTTCTTCTTCTTCTTCTTGTGTACAAGGCAAATAGGTAGATAAAAGGTAGATGAAGAACATGAATATTTCTTTCACCACCAACCAACCAACCACCACAATCACCCACCCTCACCTCACCATCATCCCCCACTTCTAATCTCAATCTTCCTCGGCTTCGTCTTCAATTTCCGACAATTCTCCTCAGCAACCCTCCACCTCGCCACCAACCAAGCAGGCAACAACTGCTCAATCACCCTCGAATCCAGACCTCGGCCAAAATCCACATTCCCAGAAGAAAGAAGACGATGATGATTTTCTGGAAAAGAAGAAGAAGAAGAAGAAGAAGAAGACATACCTGTACTCCCCCCAACAACACCTCCTCCTCCTCCAGCAGCAACACCTCCTCCAGCAGCAGCAGCAGAATTTCTATTCTGAGCTTGAATAGGAGGTGGAATAGGTTTTCTCTTTGCAGCTTTTTTTCGAAAAGGAGTTTCGAGGGACTGCTGCTGCAGCTTCTGCTTCTGCAGCTGGTCCGCTCCGTCGCAGTTATTCGTAGGGCTCCTGCTCCTGCAGCTGAATACCTCCAAAGACTGACCTCTAGAAAGAGGCGGAGATTTCTTGATCGGTGGAGTAGTAGTAGCAGTAGCAGTAGTAGTAGTAGGCGTGGATGATGATGCTGCTAGACTTTTCTTCGCGAGAGCTTTGATTACTGGCAACTCAGAGTTGCTGCTGCTAGTCGTCACAGGCTTGGATATGATGGGTTTCTTCTTGATGGTGGATACTACTACAGGTGGTCCGAAAGCTACGGTGGTGGGGGGTTTTTTTGAGGGCGTGGTGGGTATTGCTGTGGGTGGTTTCTTTACAACAGGAGTCGTGGTAGATTTGACGGGCGGAGTCTTGGACGGCAATTTCTTGGGAGGCGCTTGGGCTGGCGTCGTCTTCAGGTTCTTCTTCTTGGCAGGCTCGTTGTCTACTATTTGTATCGGCGACATGGTATAGATTGATCGTGCCTACGCGTGCGTGCGTGAGTGCGTGAGATGCGGAGGGGGGGTGGTGGTTTAAACAGAGAGAGAGAGGTGAAAAACCAAGTAAGAAATACTGTCATCATCAAGTTTCGACTTGGCTGAATATATCGACGGCCATGGTTCCACAATGCACTCCGTCATGTATTACCTCCTACAACTGTGGCGCATGAATTCGAGAGTCGAATTTCCAAGATTTAATCCCTGTGTGCATCGGTCGTTCAACCCAAGGTCTCGTGACCGTGTGCCTCTCTCTCTCTCTCTCTCAGCTCCTTTTCGCCACTCACTCACTCACTCACTCTCTACTGGTACTAATTCTGTCATTTCTCATGATTTATCAATTCATCCGAGTGATTCAAGGAAGTCCTTGGCAGATCTGTCGTCAAGAAACAGGTTGAGAGAAAGGAAGAGAAGAGGAGAGGAGAGGAGAGGAGAGAAGAGAAGAGAAGAGAAGAAAAGAGAAGAGAAGAGAAAGGGAAGAAAAGAAAAACGAATGTAAAATGTATCAACAGATGAATATACAGATTGCTAGGAGGTACTAGTCGCTACAGTGTCTTTCGCCCAAGTCAGAGACCACTGAAAGGGATATCACGCAAAGGACTTAGACTATGTGAGCCTTGTCGTACCGCATGTTAGTCTCGTCTCGCGACGAACTTCTCCGCGAAGACGATGATGCATCATGCTGCTCGGTACTCGAGTACGAAGGTGGACTTCTAGATGGCTCTGCGTTCGTAATCGCAGATGAATCGGCCAAGTGCGCAGTATTGATCGTGATGTCTTCAATGTTCTTCAGTCGCGGTCCCGTATAGTACTTGTTTGCTCCGAGGAACCACCAGGCCAAAGCGAAAATGGCTACTGCTGCCGCTACGGCGACGGCATAGTTCATGTTGGTCGCTGTGACGGGTATTGTGGTAGGGCAGAATAAGACCACACTGATAAGTAAGACCCAGCAGATAGCAACGATGTTACGAGGCTTGCTAGGCAAGAATCTGCCGAGATAGTTGCCCATTTTGTATGGTCCTGGCACGAACTGTTCGGAATCTTCGTAGACCAAGCGGGCAATAAGCACAGCAATATAGCTGAGGTCCAGACACGGTGCGCATAGATTGAAGATGGCCGTAATCGTTAGAGTCGAGCCAATGCCAATAAGATTCAGGAAAGCGCAGAAGACAGCCACGAACCATACCGCATACACCGGAGTTCCCGTTTGAGCGTTGACTCGACTCCAGATATAAGAGAGTGGCAGTGCTTCGTCTCTCGCAAAGGCATATGCCATGCGTGAATTTGCGAGCATAGCGGCCGCCCCGGTGAAGAATTGGATGAGAATAACAAAGAAGAGCATAATAGTTGCGCCATCTCTGCCAGCGGCATTCAGGAAGATCTGTGCTATCGGCAGACCCGTCGGCGAACCCACAATGTCGTCCATGTATGTCTCGGTTAGACAGAACGTGAATACGACGTTCAAGATGAAGCCTTGAACTCCGGAGATAACCACAGCGAGACGGATCGAAGCCGGACCCCGGACGGCGGCATCATGCGTCTCCTCAGACATATGCGTCGTTCCGTCGTAGTCGGTCATGACCCACGCGACGTTGAGGAAGCCTAGCAAGAAAGACCAGCCTTTGGAGCCATATCCGGAACCGTCTCTGAAGTCTGTAAAGACAAAACTTGCATCTCGCTTATCCTCTGTCAGGACCAGAAGTGCTATACAGATGCCGACTGTTGCCAAAATGTTGATGGGCGCGAACCAGATGACCATCCGATAGAGGCCTTTTGTTGTCAGCGAGCATATACACCCGAACGCGAATAGCATCGCAATGGCGATGAGAACAATCTGCCAAGGCTTTCTGTCCCTTGTTAGCGGCCTGCTGCAAAAGAGCTCCTCCTGTACTTACGGCGAATAGCCATAATCCCCATCGACCAGCTCTGATCTCATACTCTTCATAGCAAGAATCATCTGCCCCAACGTGTAGGCGATGGATGCCACTCCGCACGCCTGCCCCAGGAAGTTGCACCATCCAATGATCCACGTCCATATAGGTAAATGCTTCTGGGGCACAATCTTGGCCGGTACAAAGTACATGCCTCCAGCGGTCGGATATGCCGATACCAGCTCGGCCACACAGCTCGCAATGATATATGCCATGCATGATCCGATGAACCACGCCCACACCGCGGTCGCTGGACCTCCCACAGTAATGGGCACTCCATATGTAGCAGGCTGCGAGCCTAGTACGCCTAGGATGGAGATTGCGTATGAGAGGGTTGACCATCTGCCAAATTCTCGTTTCAATTCCTATCAATCACAGAGGTCATCAGTAGTGTGGGATAGTGAACAGAGGCAGGCAGGCTTCCCTCACATACCGGCTGATAGCCAATGCGCGCTAATGTCTGATCGTCCTGGTCTGGTATGTGAACATATGATGCCCCGGGACGACGTACGGCACCTGGGCTCTGTGGATAGTCGTGATCTTGTGAGACATGTTCATAGCCTTTCCCGTATGGAGTGACTGTAGTCGGAGTAAGCTGCTTTTCTTCCCCTCTTGCACCGTTCTTGAAGTGCACGGGATCCATGGCCAGTAGTGTGCAGTGCGTGAATGAGTCGTGAAGGAATACGGGGCAGGTATATGTGGTGGCCGTTTACCGCCACTTCACGGAGAGCTTCCATGATCCAGGCAGTAGTAGTGCCTGTCCAGGAAGTGTGTCGTGACGTGACACGGTGTTGTCACGTCTCAGCTCGTGAGAAGCCGTTTACCGGCGGTCGTGTCACTAGCAGGTCGGAGATAATAGGTAGAGGGCAGAGAAGAACTTACAGGGTAGAAGTCCAAGAAGGGATTCAAACATGCCCGGTTGCCAACTGCCAAGAAGGGAGGGCATGCAACCAGTGGCCCGAAGCTCTGCCAGTACAGCGCGCCCAAGTGAAGGAGGATTGAGACTACCGGAGCGGAAACTTGCGGTCAAGGAGGAGGCGTGCTGGAGGACGGCGATTGGGTAATTGAGAATTCTACGCGCACTCGCACTCGCACTCGCAGTTTCTTGTTCCTCTGACTCCTCTCGACCTCCAGCCCGTAGTCAAGGCCTCTGTCGATCAGCCCACGTTTGTTACCGTGGTCCGTGGTCTTTGCTGGCCTTGGGTGTTCGCAGCACTTGAGCCCTGCCGGCTTCCGCGATATGGGGGGGAGGGGGAGGGACTAAGTCGTAAATAATTGCAGGATAAGCCTGCGGGAGCGCCAAAGTTAACGGCTCAGGGGACCCAGGGCATTCCTGGTCGGGGAGACGGGGACGGGGACGGCGGTATGTTTGTAATTGTTGGTTGGTGAAATATTCACATCTGGTGGACCAGTGGTGGTATGGGTGAGAGAGGTGGAAACGCGAGAACAACGGCGGTCGGGAGTTCGTGTGCACGGTTCTGATGTTCTCGTTTACATACAGCCGGGTGAGACTCTGTGGAGCCGATAGCTGTAGTATGTACCTCCCTCCTACCGGCGGGAGTTGGCATTGATTTGGCAGTGGGTCGGGCAATCATAGCATGTCGCCGTCAACCTCCAAGGAATTGATTGGGGACGTCGCCGTGTCCCAGAGCCTTGTCATGGGCAGGGGACGTACCGGCAGTCGGTGCCGATAAGCTGACCGACATGATTGTACATACAGTACGGTCAGTACCTACATACAGTACAACTGTACAAGTACCTACTGTCCAGGGAGTCTGGGAGAGAAAGCTGCCAATGCCAGTCTTGTTAGAGGCGCCGGCGAGCGGTGAGAGAGCACAGCTACAGTAGTTCCATGTACAGTACATATAAATAATAATAACAATTTAACAATAATACTACTGATGACGGGGTCAGTGGCAAGCAAGGGATCGAGAATCGAGAATCGAGAATCGAGATGATGTTGGGAAGTTGGAAGAGGTGGAATCCAAGAGCCTCACCGACATGATTTCTGCTCTGCCATGCTGCGTCACCTGGCCCGCCCTCCTAATCCCATTCGACGACCGACACAGCCCTAGGCGCCAGATGAGGGCAGAATGGGGACTTGATGATAATGTGCAATAAATACCTCAGAGGCTCAGACCACGTTGACACTTGACAGTTGTCACAAGTACGACGAGATGCTTCTCCGTACATGTAATCCACACAGAAACACTGCCAAGCCCCAACTGAAATTCGCTGAAGCTGAAGCTGACAACTTCGGCCGGTTCCTCCGTATGGTATAGCCACTGTTCTCCCACGACATGCAAAACAGGCTAGACCTGCCAGTCGCGCCCACGTTATGTCTGCTGGAGCACAAGACGAGGGGCGAGCGGCCACGATGGACTAAATCCTGCCGCCCTCTCCAGAATGTACCGACCTCCGATGCACTTCACTTCCACAGACCTTGAGCAGAGCAAGCATCACGAGAATTGTGTGGAGTGGAGCGGATGCTGGGGACGACATCATGACCACCACCACCACGACAACAGAGCTCGCCGAGCGGTGGCTCACCCAGGACCAAGATGCAGAAACGAGGTCGCAAATCAAAGACCTCCTGCGCAGAAATGACTCGGCCGAACTCGAACTGCGGCTGCGGAACCGGATCGCCTTCGGCACTGCGGGCTTGAGAGCCTCGATGAAGGCGGGCTTCGCGTATATGAACTCTCTGACTGTGCTGACAGCCTCCCACGCCCTGGCCGACTATGTCGTGCAGCAACACAAGCACACCACTCCTGTCAACCAGCTCGCCATCGCTGTGGGATTCGACGCACGCTACAACTCCGAAAAGTTTGCACGCTTGGCTGCCGCGTCGTTTCTCCAAAAAGGCCTGAAAGTGTTGTGGTTTGAGCAGATATGCCACACACCCATGATCCCCTTCGCCGTCAGCCACTACCAGGCCGCGGCGGGCGTCATGGTCACTGCGAGCCACAATCCCAAGAATGATAATGGCTACAAGGTCTACTGGTCGAATGGGAGCCAGATCATCCCACCTCATGATACTGGCATTGCCAAGGCGATCGATGAGGTGAAGGAGATTCTGACCTGGGATACGACCCTGGTTGATGGACACGAACGCGTGCAGAATGTCTTCTCGGAAGCATCCAAGTTATACCTCGATCGAGTTCGCGAACTGGTCTGGCCTCTGCCTTCTGTCGAGCAAGCCATGCCCTTCACCTATACCCCCATGCACGGCGTCGGCTTGACGATGATGAAGCAAATCGCGTATATGCTGTGGTTTCGAGGCCACTTTATGCGAGAAGTTGCTCAACAAGCACAACCCGATCCCGAATTCAGCACGGTTCCATTCCCGAATCCCGAGGAGAAAGGTGCGCTCCATCTGGCCATCCAGGAAGCGAACAAGAACAACACCGACATCATCATCGCCAACGATCCCGACGCGGATCGGTTCTCTGTTGCACAACGGATTGCCAAGGGACAATACCACCAGTTCACCGGTAACCAGATCGGTATCTTATTCGCTTCGTTCGTGTGTGAAACATATACGGGCGACAAGACCAAGCTCGCCATGCTGGCCTCCACCGTCTCGTCGAGAATGCTCGCTAGCATGGCCGCCAAAGAAGGCTTCCACTTCCAAGACACTCTAACAGGGTTCAAATGGCTCGGCAACGTCGCCCAAGACCTACAGAAACAAGGCTTCGATCCCGCTTTCGCCTTTGAAGAGGCCATTGGATTCATGTTCCCCACCGTCGTCTGGGACAAAGACGGCATCGCCGCTGCAGCAGTCTTTCTCACCGCGTGGCAGAGATGGAAAAAGCAAGGCATGACTCCCTGGCAAAAGCTCCAGCAACTCTACCACACCTACGGCTACTTCGAAGACGCCAACACCTATCTCATCTCGCCCGCACCCGAAATCACAAATCGCGCCTTCGAGAACATCCGCACATCCCACGCCGGCTCTCGCCCCATCCAGCTCGGCACACGCACCATTCGACGCTGGCGGGATTTGACTGTCGGATACGACAGCGGCACGTCGAATCACCAGCCCGTGTTGCCCGTGGACGCGAGTGCGCAGATGATTACGTGTGAGCTGGAGCAGGTGGTGTTTACCGTGCGCGGCTCGGGGACGGAGCCCAAGATCAAATTATACATTGAGGGCCAGGCCGAGACATCGGAGGAGGCGAAGAGGCTGGCGCAGGAGGTTTTGCAGGATTTGTTGCTGGAGTGGTTTCCGCCCCAGGTGTATGGATTGAAATTGGCGGGGAGCTGATGTAGAGGGAGGAGCCGTTGGAGAGGCCTGGAGATTAAACGGGGGGCTCGTGGAACAGGCAAGGAAGAACTTGGAAGGTCCATGTACCTGGTATTGAGAAACGGCAGGCACGCGCACTGATCGCACCTTCACCTAGGTAGGTACATAGGTACATGTATTGTACTGTATCTCGTAATCCACGTCACACTTGCTTGCTGGCTTGGCGAGCCGTCGGCCATCCTTTTTCCCAATCTCCTACCCCAACGCCATCGCTTCGAGACAGGGGGAAAAAAACAACAAAGGAGAAGAAGATTCTCTTTCCTAAGGTACCTTACCTACGAATTCATCTTCGGCTTCGCTTTTGCCGCTTTCTTCTCCTTGGCCTCTTCCTTCTTCTTCTTCTTCGCCGCCTCAACTTTCTCCTCATTCTTACGCTTCAAACTCGCCTTTTCATCGTCCGTCTTCTCCTTGACTTTAAAAAACCCTTCGAGCCGAGATTGTTGACCCGATTTGAGATTCTTCTGGAGTCGTGCCGCTGCCGATCGCACGCGATCTTCGCTGAAGCCTTTTTCTTGCACTAAGAACTTCACTAGCCCTTCCACGTCGGGAGCTTCCCATTTGAAATCACATTCCGGTGCGTCTGCTGCGCGCACGTCGGGCTCTTGGAAGAGTTGTCGAGCTTCCTGATATGGCCAGTCTTCGGGGAGAGTATACTTGCCCGTCTTCTCGATGTGCTCGACGACTTTCTCGAGAGTCTTGTGTTCTTTGATGAGTGCGTGAGCATTTTTGGGGCCAATCCCTTTCACCGGGTCGAGATAGTCGCAGCCCAGCAGAATGCACATGTCGATGAATTGATTGAGATCAAAATCTAAGCCTTCCAGCACACGATCGAGGTGGATTTCCTGGATCGGCTCTTTGCGCTGTTCCGAAAATGTCAAATGTCGCAGCAAGACGGGGGCGTTGAACGTCAACGTGTCCATGTCCTCGGAGGCTGCGGCGTAGACTTTTCCCGCTCGGGCTAGCACGGCGCATTGTGCTTCTGCCTCTGTCGGTGCCACAATGTATGGAACTCCCATCAATTTTAACAGTCTCTGCGCTTCGGCATTGTGCTCCTTCGTCACTCGCACCGTTCTCCTCGAAAACCGCTCGACCTCTTCTGCCGTGCCGGTTTCCTTGGCTTCCTCATGTTGTTCCTGGGCTTCGCTCTTTCTCTGAAATCGCTTTGCCAGCTCTCCGCTCTTCAGCTTGGGCGGCGCTCCGTCAAAGACATATAGCGGCTTGATCCCGTTATCCACAATGCGTAGAGTGCGGTAGAACATGCCCATGAGATGGGATGTGGTCTCGCCCGTGTCCGATATGAGCTGTTCTCCACCCGATCGGACGGCGATGAGGAACGAGTAAAGCGACATGGAGGCATCGATGGCAACTTTGCGGCCGAATTGAGTCTTGATCTCGCCTTCTTTGATGGCATCAGGGCAGTTTTCGCGTATCACTTGGTACAGACCTAGTCCAAGTCAGAAGTAGAACAGGGTAAGAAAAAAAAGAGAGTAGTTTGGCTTCGACTTACTCTTGATACCCATGTTTGCTACGATGGAGGCCTTACCTCGCTGTCGCTTCTGCTATGGGGGAAGTTGAAGCCGAAGTTGAAGTCGCGATAAAGTTGAATAACGCGTCAAGGTCGCGTCAAGAGTGGTGACGTCGGCCTTATCTCAGTTCTCAGACGCGCTCTGCTCAGTGCTAGGAGGTAAGGTACGGTAACAAGCTCTCGCTTACGTGAACGCTAGACTGTTTCTGTAGACTAGCGGACCCGCTTTTCAGATCTTTGACTAATCACGTTGGTCTTCGGCTCTTGGACGTCCTGTCACATGATATATCAGTCTCGGATATCGATTGGCTGGCTGCTCTCCCGAGTCCTACCTAGCTCTAAAAGGGTAGCGGAAGCGCGGGTATAGCTGAAAATGGACTAAGGCATAAAAGTACAGAGGGTCTAAGTCGCGAGATAACGCTGTTCTTGCCCGGGCTGCCTCGTATATACAGCACAATGCATGTAGAGTAGAGTACCCTCCCTGTACGTGAAGAGTGACCTTCTCAGGCTCATCTGTCAACACACGATGAGATGCTTACAAATCCCCTCCAACAACATTCATAATTCCCGCGAGTGAGTGAGAAAGACTAAATACCGTGCACTTCCAGACCCTGTCACTGGTCAGCTCCGGCCTCGGCCAGAACATCGTCCTCGGTTCGACATTCGAAGTACCTCCTAGTACCTACATGTACTTATAAATTTGATAGCTCACAAGCACATCATTCACTTCCGTTGGATTGCTGCATTCCACTGGATTCTCATGTACCTACCTAAGGTATGCACTTTTCTCGCACCATGTATAAATCTGTCGTTACCCGCGCTGCAAGGCAGCTCGCTCAACCCATTAGCCGCCGATATGTTTCTACGCCTGCCACCTTCGACTGGAGAGACCCTCTAGGAGCAGCGTATAACTTCACAGAGGAAGAGCAGGCAATATCAGAGACTGCAGAGTCATACTGCCAGGAAAGAATGCTTCCACGAGTCCTTGGTTGGTAGTGTTTTTGAGAGGTGGCCGGTACATACATGTCGATTGCAATGCTGACAGATCCTGCAGAGGCATACAGAACGGAGACTTATGACAAGAAAATATTGGAGGAAATGGGAGAGCTGGGCCTGCTCGGTGCCACGATACAAGGCTATGGCTGTGCGGGTGTTTCTTCAGTGGCATCTGGGTTGATTACACGAGCAGTGGAAAGAGTGGACTCGGGCTATCGATCAGGAATGAGTGTGCAGTCCTCTCTAGCAATGGGCGGCATTGAAGAGTTTGGATCGGAAGAGCAGAAGGAGAAGTTCTTGCCAGAGATGGCAAAAGGAAAGATGTTGGGCTGCTTTGGTCTGACAGAGCCCAATCACGGCTCGGATCCTGGAAGCATGGAGAGCGTGGCGAAGCCACATGCTACGAAAGAGGGATACTATAGCTTGTCGGGCTCCAAGACGTGGATCACAAACTCTCCGATTGCAGATGTATTGCTCGTATGGGCCAAGCTACAGGAGACGGGCAAGATTCGTGGCTTTCTCATTGAGCGATCAAAGTGCCCACCGGGCACACTTGAGACACCAAAACTGGGACACAAGAACGGTCTCCGAGCATCTATTACTGGCATGATTCACATGGATAACCTGCCAGTAGCAAAGGAGATGATGTTTCCAGAGATTGAAGGTCTGCGAGGTCCGTTCTCCTGCCTGAACGGTGCCCGGTATGGTATCGCGTGGGGTGTGATTGGTGCGCTGGAGGATTGCATTGCTCGTGCCCGAGAGTACGCACTCGAGCGTAAGCAATTCAAGGGCAATCCTATTGCCAAGTACCAGCTTGTGCAGAAGAAGCTCGCAGATGCGACTACGGATGCAGCGTTCGGGATCCAAGCTGCATACCAAGTTGGGCGTCTGAAGGATGAAGGCAAGGCTGCGCCTGAGATGATTTCTATGATCAAGCGCCAAAACTGCGACCGCGCACTCATGGGCGCACGAAACCTGCAGGAGATATTTGGTGGCAATGCTGCCAGCGATGAGTACCATATTGGCCGACATGTCTCAAACTTGTTTGTGACTCAGACATATGAGGGCCAGAGCGATATTCACGGTCAGTCCCCATTCCCCTTCCCACAGTGTAGTGTAGTGTGCGTGCGGTGAAGCGATGTGCTGACTGTGAAACCCAGCTCTGATCCTTGGTCGGGCCATAACCGGCATCCAGGCCTTTGTATAAACACTGGGGGGTTTCAGGCTGCCGTCAGTGGACGTCATTTTTTTTCAAAGGCAGTCGGTATAGGTAGCGTCCAGCCCTAACGAGCAGGATGTACCGCTTCGACAAGTGTCAATATACCTACCTACACTCGTGGAACATGACTGAATGTGAGCAATCCATCACCAGGAGAAATGATTCTACCGTACATGTAGGAGGTAGTCAGTAAGACAACCGGCGCCGAAGACGGCACGCGCGCGCACCAAGTGAACGGCCCTGCATTGTGTCACCAGAAGTCTCGTCCTGATGTCTCCTCTCCTTCATATGATGTCCCCGCCCGTCCGTTTGTGGCGAGACAAGTGAAGTGTCCCTTTTTATAACATCACTGTCCTGTCCTGTCCTGTCCTGTCCCGTCCTGTTCTATCTTGTCCTATCCTGTCCTGTCCTGTCTTGTCCTGTCCCGTCGCACGACCTTCCCGCTGCCAGTCGCTCGTTCCGAGGGAATCGGGAGCGCGCGTGAAGTGCTCGGGCATCAAAGGAAAAAAAGCCCGCTCTGCCGCTAGGAGATTAGGTAGTGATTGTCAGACAACGACGCTTGACGCCTCAGGCCGGATAATCCCCGCCGCCTCGTCGACTACTTCGTCACTCTCCACAGCGCTTCGTCTGCGCTTGACCCTACAAACCCTTCCCGCTGCACACAACAACAACCACACCCACACCCACTTGCGCACCACAGACACCACCGCGACATCCCACATACAACCGCGACCCTCGCCGTCACTTCAACCACATCTTCGAACATGGCTCTGAAGCGCATAAACAAGGAGCTGACGGATCTCGGACGGTACGCCGCCGTGAAAATGCACCGCTACACCTCCAGTGGCCACCATACTGACGGCCTCGCAGTGATCCTCCCTCATCGTGCAGCGCTGGACCGATCGGTGATGACTTGGTACGTACGCATCTTCTCCCGCTGTCGTCTGCGGGGGTCCACGTCGCAGGGCCTGCACACCCCGTCGAGTCTGCAGAAAGACGAGTGCAAAGCGCATGTGACTGACCAGATCGTGTACACAGTTCCACTGGCAAGCGACCATCATGGGCCCGGGCGACTCACCATACTCCGGCGGCGTCTTCTTCCTCGCGATCCACTTCCCGACAGACTACCCGTTCAAGCCCCCAAAGGTCAACTTCACCACCCGCATCTACCACCCCAACATCAACAGCAACGGCAGCATCTGCTTGGACATTCTGAGAGATCAGTGGAGCCCCGCTCTCACCATAAGCAAAGGTTTGTCACCACTATATCATACCTACCGCTTTCGCACACAGGAGCGGAAATAGAGGGGCACACACCTTGAATGGTGGGGTAATTCGGGGCCCAGAATACGCACTAACGGTTCATGACAATAGTGCTCCTCTCCATCTGCTCGATGCTCACAGATCCGAACCCAGACGACCCACTGGTGCCTGAAATCGCACACGTCTACAAGACCGACACGTCCCGATACGAGGCCACCGCGCGTGAGTGGACCAGGAAGTACGCCATTTAGAGAGCTGCAGAGCTGCACAGACGGTGGACTTGATCAACGACGGACGAGGAACCCCTGAGATGGCATGAAATATCTCGAGGTGGCATGAGTGGCTGCTTGACAGGCCGGTCTCGCAATGGTTATGCCTGGCAGCTCTTGCGGGGCAGGCTCACTGCCTTGCCAAGGGGCATTGCGAACAGGACATGACATCGGGCGGGATTAGTTTAGGCGGCATTATGCTATACGGCAATGGCAGAGTGCTTTGACGACGAGTTGCATTGAATGTCTTCAGGGACTTGAGTTTTCATACATGGATCGTGCGTTGTGGAGCTGTAGTGCTATTCTTTTTCTGAAATTTTGGGGACCTTCTTTTGAACATGATTCGTCGTGAGTATGTTGAAAAAACAATGTCCTCGCATAGGTACAAGTACATGTAGTCTTCTAGAGTGAGTGAGTGAAAGGCAGCATGACGTTGAACGATAGGAGATACTATGTAGGTGACCTTCTGACTACAGTAGGAGGTACATGTACCTACGAACATCCAGATCCCGCCAACATACAAATAAATCCCCACCACCACACTATCGCTTCATGGCACAAAGTGCACGCTATCAAATACAAGCTGCTGAGATACAAGTACCTGACCTCCTCTGCCGACCATACGGCGAACCAAAATGAGCGACAGTCTTACCGGCAACGACCTAGAAACAGGTATACCGTTGTGTAGGTACGGTAGGTAGCTTTCCTTTCTGTCCACATCAACATGATGAACGTGAACTCGCCCAGTCGAGACTAGGTACAGGTCAAGAATAACGGAGCAAGAATAATTAATCATCTCAGGCGTGCACAACTACAGACAGACTAAGAAATCCTTCTGTCCTTCCTTTGCCCCTCCCCTACTCCATGTGATATTCTAATAACCCCCCTCCTCCCCCTCCTCACTCTCCCTCTCCACCGGCAAAATCGTAGGTCTCATCATAATTCTCCTGCGGTACCTCACCACCCCGTCCAGACAAAAGGGCTTCGGCCTCCGATAAGTATACCCGAAGAACGCCCTCTTCTTTCGCACCTCCATCACCACCTTACACATGAGCGGATCTCGCAACACCTTGTCCCGAGCTCTCTTCTTCTCTTTCTTGTGTCGCTGCTGCTGCTGCGGAGCAAGCGGCATCTCGTGTCCCCCATCAGCCATATGCTCGGCAATCTCAACCATGCGCTGCGCCCTCCACTCCTGATACCGATTGCCAAAATGCTCCTTGATGCGTTGCAGTTCCGCGTCGGGATACTGATCAATGCCGAGTTCCATCTTCTCGCGCTGTGTCTTCTCTGCCTTCCAGCGCTCAAAGTGAGCGCCGAGCACCAGCGCGGCTTCCCCCTCGTCAGCGTCGTCGGGAATGAGGTCCCTGACGCTGGCAAAGCTGGAGCTTTCGACCGATATGATGTCCTTTTCGTCTTCAAAGTACTTGGTGATGGACTGGTTCTCTTTCACTTTGGGTATAAACGGTGGCGTGCTGAGATGCATCTGCGTCCACGGAACATCGGCGAACCAGGGATGCTTTTTGATCTCATCCGCATCGTTGGAGAACACATGACGGGCCAGAGGATTAGTGTGCGACGCGGACGACAGTCTCCGAATGGGCATCCGTGGATCCGAGTGGCGATATTGTCGAGAGCTCAGTCGTCTCTCCTTCTCACATAAAAGTCCCCGGAGCAGATCGACTGCCCAATCGCTTGGCGTTGGCAGCGCAATTCTCTGAGGTGTCAGAGGCCGAGCGAACCGCTCCTGCATTGGGAAATGCAATGTATGTCTGTGGTTGACGATACACTCCTTGGTCTTGACACGCGTCTCGCTGTAAAATGGAGTGCGACCGTACAGGCATTCGTAGAGAATGATGCCGATGCTCCACCAGTCACAGCGGCCGTCATAGTTGGCACCCAGGATGACCTCTGGTGCCATGTATTGACTGGTGCCGACGACACTGCGGGCCATCTTTCTTCGATCATGGCGGTTACGCCAACTCAACAGGCCTTCGCGGTGTGCATGCTCTTCGGCCTGAGCTCTGGTGAGGAATCCACTGCCAACGTCGTTAGTTTCGAGCTCAGAAGAAGCTCGGCAGCACCATACTGAGGAGCATATCGTACCGTCTAGGAGGTGAAGGAGGCTTGAACTCATGTTCTGGACCGCCGAACTCCATCTCTTGTGCGACATCCAGCTCATCGCCCGTGGGTTTGATGCCAACTCTCTCCAGCATAGTCTCCCGCACATTGGAGTAGTAGAGCTGGCTATGAGCCCAGTGTCCATCGAATGCCAGGCCAAAGTCCGATATCTTGAGATGTCCCGAGGCGCTGATAAGAAAGTTGTCCGGCTTGACATCGCGATGGATCCATTTCATGTTGTGTGCTTCCTCGATGCACAAGATCATCTGCGCAATGTACTACTTGGCGTGAGACTCTTCTAGTACATCTTCACGCAAGAGCAGGCCGAGGAAGTCGCCGCCGATCATGTACTCCATCACGAGGTACAGGTTCGTATTGTCTTGAAAGCTTGCAATGAGAGGCACAACCCAGCGCGAGCCCTCCGCAGCCACCAAAAAGTCCCGTTCGGCTCGCAAGTGACCTTCCTGAGCGGCACGAAGCATGTCGGACTTGCGGATCACCTTCATGGCAAAGACATCTGACAGCGGCTTTCCCGAGGGCAAGTTCCGCTTCGCAGTGCCGTTCACGGGTGAAAAGTTCTATAATGTTCGTCAGCAGAGGCGTTGACCAAGACATGGTAGCATCATCCCGATATGCTCACTCGTGCCGGAGAGCTGCCATCATCAGCACTTGCAGGACGCTCAGTCACCAAGCGAACCACTCCGAAGCTGCCTTTGCCCAAAACGCGAATGACATCGAAGCCTGCTATATTCACGCCTTTGATCTCGTGTCGCTGCATCGCACTCGCCTTCAGACACCTCATCTGCCGTAGATGTTCACTTTCAGACTTCTGCCATTGCTGCTATGCAAGGATGCGGTCATTGTGGGACATGCCCAGTTCGTTCAGATATCTTTCAAACTTCTTTTTGCGCAACGACCTGGGCGAATGTGGTTCTGTGAATACGGGATTGTAAATTGTTTCGAGTGCACATTTGGCTGCTGAGGCGTTCTCCACAGTCACTACCGTGGGCTGCGTCACATCTCGATTTTCCTGGACGGGAATCAGGACATATCGCCAATTATCTTCTTCGATCGGTGGCAATACCAAGTCGTCGCCGTTGCCCGTTCGAGTGTTCTGGTACTGGTATTCTTCCGGAGAAAGTCGCTTACGAGACCCAGACGAGCGATGTGATGTAAATGAGGTGGCTGCAGTCGAAGCTGTACTGGTTGGCGACCAGGCACTCTTGGAGTCATTGCTGAATGGCGACGCTGGCGAGGATGTGCTTGGCAACGTGTGTCGGTGCTCGACAGCATGGCCATTGCTGGTCGTGCCATCGAATGTCGTGCTGACGAACGGGACATTTGGCTTCTTCATCGATCTAGCGCGGTGGATCACAGTGCTGTTACTGTGCCTCAGCTGGTGCTCATGCGGTAGTCATGAAATATATGCGCCCAGTGCTTACCTGGGAGCCGCGTCCAGATTCAGTTTCTCCGTCAACTCTTCCAAGCGCGCCGCTGATTTCGGCGAGAGACTTCTGGTCTCAGAGACCTGCGAATCATCGCATGAGGCAGACTTCTCTACATGTTGACCATCAAGCTGATCGATAGCGCTTGAGGTACCAGGATGTTGCTCGAAACGGACAGAGCGCTTCCGCTTGGTGGCTGCTTCCTGTTGACTAGATGACAACTCAAATATGCTTCGAAGACGCCCAACACGTGGGCCTCCAAGGACTGGCGGCGGCGGCAGAGGAGCGAGGCGATGGTGCGGCTCCGTTGCGCCATCCATCATAGGTGGTTCCGACCCTGGACCACAAATCAGTACACTCGCTTACGAAGTGCATACGGCATGTCATGAACCTCTGTGGTTTTGCCGTATCCTGACCATGATTCTCGAAGCTGTTCGTCGCAGCTTTGCCACGCCAGATACACGGGGGACTGGCGGCTCCGCAGGCGGCGGACTGGTTGCTGTGGCCTGAATCACGACGTTATGCTGCTGGGGCTGCTCGTGACGAAGGATACGGGATATCTTTCGGGTGAGGAGATTCGAAGGGCGCTGTTCATGAGACCTGACAAAAGGCATAACTCATGCCGTGCTGAGGGAGTATGAATAGATGAATCAATGGCCACGTCGGGCATACTGGACCTGATGGAGCGGAAGAATCAAAGAGATGGTGGAATACCTACCTACCTTACCTTACCTTACGGAGCATCCTACCTGCGGTCATCCGTGCCTCCCTTGCCTACTATACCTACTACCTACCTACCTACCTGTTGGCCCTACGCCACCGCCTCTCTAGAGTCTCTTCTGAGGAGATGGCACCCGGTGTGCTGATGGCAAGATCGTGCTTGACTGCTTCCATTGACTGCTTCCATTGACTGCTTGCTTGATTGCTTGCTTGCTTGCTTCCAGTTGCTTCTAAGGAGAGGACCTGCCTCTTGCATATCTTGCATATAGGAGGTATCGTCGCGAGCTAGGAGGTACAGTAATGTATCTCTCGTCACATGACTTTTGGTCGCACGCAGGTGAAGTATAAGGCACAGGTCACTACTGTATAGCTTATTAATCGGTGATTACATTGTGGCAATGTTCATTTCAGCAGGCCGGGGTGTCCATGTGCGCAGTGTAAGCAGAGGCGGAGTCGTTGCAGATAAAGGAATATGAGTGGTGCGATCAAAAGGTCACGTGTCTCGGCGGCTCGGCTCAGGCCGGTTGTCGTCTCAGATTCTTTGGTCGAACCTTCTCGCTGTCGCACGCACCGCATAAGTTCAACCAGACGATCCGACTACCTCCCTCCTACGACGCTGATCTGACACTTCCGACTCGCAAGTACCTACCTCGCCTACTCCATCACCACCCTGCCGCCATTGACGCCTACGACGCCCGCTTTCGAGACATCTCCCTCGCACCAAGACGCCCCATCTTCCACATTCGTGACCGTGGCAATATCGACGCAATGGCGATGTTAGACAGTAATTACAGTCAAAGTAGTAGTAATTACCACCGGAAGATCAGCGCCGAGTCTTCGCGCCGCTCGAACACGCAGGCATCGGCCTATACTGTTGACGCCAGCAGCATGGCGTTGGCCGGCTTCCATTTCTCCACTCCAGGCGCAGAGGGGCCGGCGTGGTGGGTTTGAGGTCCCCCCAGGAGGCGTACCTTCACCACCGTCGTCTCCGGACGCCGCGCCAGTAGGCTTGGACAACAAACCTCGTCCAAGCCTACGTCGCCAGCGCAAGCGATCCGGGGACGCCGCAACTTACATCAAAGAAGAGTGTGAGAGACTCTTCTGCGAGACGCTGAGGACTGTATTCTTGGTTGAGAAGAATACTGGTTTTGAGACCTCGCTACTGATGGATTTGCGAAACACACCGACGACGATGACTACTACTTCCACGGGAAGCAGACCGATACCACAGCAATCGCATCAGACCATAATACGGCATGGACAGCCCACGCCTTCTTCGTCACCAGCTGCACACATGTACGCCGGAACGAAGGAGCTGATCAAGGATTATGTCGAAGTATGGGACTACGTGGCCGGCGCGCGCTTCAGAGGCTTCGTCGCGGAGAAAGGAGACATGCGCAGCATGTTCATCTTCTTCGACAAAGAAGTCATTGGCATGGACTTGAAGCCTGGGTAAGTTGTAACGCGAGCTCATGGTTTTATCCTCCTGATCCCACTAACAAAATCCGCAGTCTCATGTCACTCCTCGAACTGGCTAGTAGCGACCATTTCGACTGCACTGAACTCGTTGTCGGCATCGAGCGGCCGGCCGCAGAAGTTCTGCCAGCGAACTCGGAAGAGGCAGAAAGAGCAGAAACGTTCAAAGATCTGAATCGCTCTTTAGCCTGGGTTGGATTTGAGCTGACCATGCTCGAAGCATGGGCCGGTTCTGAAGGCTGCATAAGCGACCACTACATCTTCCTCAGCATGGATCTTTGATTGACCACGTTCCGCGACCGTGCTGGTCCGAATGCGTTTGTGCAGCAGAGTGCCCGGCACAGCTCGATTAGACAGGGTGGAGAAGCCCTGCTTGCAACACGCGGCACCCATCGCATCCTGCATGAACACATTTTCCTCCTGCCTGCGTCATGCATGCATGGTCCGGGTTCCTTCCCTTTGCGCATTATACACACTAAGACGAGACGTGATGGGCCATGTATTGGCTGGGTGTTTGACCGGTTTTCTTCTTCTCTGGGGCAAGGCAAAAACAAAAACAAAAAGTGTGGAGTTTTTGGATTGTCGCCAGCCAGGTTTTTGCTTTCACATGCGTGTTACGTTTGCCTTTATATGTGTAAAATAGGACGTAGTACGAGGTCATCATCATCTGCACCGCAAGCAAGCAAAGCGTGGGATCTGGGATCAAGAGTGTCATGATATTCGCGTCAAACATTATCCAACATTCTGGGAAAATCAGTCAAGGGAACAAATGGACTTTTTTTTTTCAGCAGCGCTACCGGATTCCTCTAGCCTCACACACATTCATCAAGCATTAGACAGAGTCATCAAGTGTATGGATCCGTTCATGCTGTTCCACACTCATCAAGTCATGTGCACCCATACTTCTCATATGCATGCGGCCTCCTCCATTTCGTGCAATCGATGGTCTCCTTTCACATCTACTGCAGAAGCGCCCGTGTTTTCCCCCCGGAGCTGTGATTCCTCACAGAGCTCGCGAGTCTCCACTTCGTTGCCACGCCTCGCTGAATAAAAAAGCATGAGCTCCAACAAAACGATGATTAGGGGCTCTTGGCACTCTCCCTTTTTCCTTCCTATGAAGGGATACTCGCTTCAACTGCTGGACGATAAGAAATCAAGAGAAAGCAATTACCGGCCTTTCGACGCTGATGCACATGCGTGCACTGCGCAATCGAAAGCGCACGTTCGATCATTGTATTTTGAGTCGGCCTCCCGAAAAGTAGTAAAGAACTTGCGCGCTGGTTTATGTTGGGTTTTCGTCCGTGATCGGTCCGAAGTGTCGTTCATCGTGAGTCCCGGGTTATTCGTCGTCGTGAATCGTAAGGTGAGGATTGGAAAAAGTACAAGTCAAGGAAAAGGTCTGTGGACAACACAGGACGGTCATCTGGCGCGTGGTGATGCACTTGGCGCTGTCGTCTTCGTGGTGACCATCGTCGTACGACCGTTCATCTGTGGTCATGATGCACCCAGCTATCGTCTGCCGCCCACTTTGGCCGACTGGGACTGTGTCCCTGGTTCGTTGCGCTGCCTCTTGACAGAAGAATCGCCGTTCGTGTAGTGAGGCTCATCATCGTCGTCACGTCCACGCTTGTTGTGGGTGTTGATGGCACCATTCATGGGCGGGTACTGCTGTGGCGCTTGCTGATAGTGAGACGGATAGCCAGCATCGGCGCCGTTCGGAGCGCCTGGTCGAGCATCATTGCTCATGACATAGTTCAAGTTGCTGGAAGGCAGCTGCCCTGGTCGTGGAGTGGTGTTGTTGTATCCTGTGTAGGCGCCAGTGGTACGAGGGGTCGAAGAACCGTGCACGCCGTTCTGGTGTGGCGAATGAGTCTGCTCGGGAGACACATTCGAAGGCTCTGGGTGAGCAGGCCCTGATGCTGCGTTAGGATTGTAATTGTACGATGGGCGTCTGGCGCCATATGACGCACTGTGGGTATATTCACCCTCGTGTTCTCCTTCCACATCCTGCTGACCGTTGTAGACGTTGTGCTGAGGCTTGCCTTCGACATTGTCATTCTCAGCACCAGCACGGGCAGGAGGCCCCATTTCGGACTTGACCCCGCCTGGACTCTGCTGGATCGGGTTGTAGCGAGGCATACCCCCGTATTGCTGCCCATACTGCGATGGCGCTGAATAGTACTGGCTGCTGTACGCTGGCTGACTGGTCTGATACTGGATGCTCTGCGAATTACCCGGAGAGGTGGCTGCTAGAGATGATGGATCAGTACGTGCCACATCATTCACGTACGAAAGAGACTGACCCGATTGCACAGCGCCGGGTTGACCGCCATACTCGTATCCAGTGCTCATTCCCAGCCCAGAGCCCGTGGTAGGGGGTGTGGAGAACGTGTGAGCTCGCTCCATCACCGGTCGTCCGGCTCCTGGGTGAGGGGCAATGGCATGGGGAGGCTGAGGCGCTCCACTGATCGGAGTGGACATGGAGTGATGATGCGTCAAGGCCGGGGCCTGAGAGCCTTGCGGTGTACGCATGTACTCCTGCGAGGAGTCCGGTCTGCGGGCCGCTGCGGCCATGGCAGCATTGCCAATGCTCTGGCGGGCCTGGTTCGTAGGGTGGTAGAGAAGTGCACCAATATTGTGCACAAACAGGGGGTAAAGAAGCTCCGTTATCTTCTCCTTGTTGGCGAAATCCAACGCGCGATCAAAAGGTATCCTGCTTCAGGTCAGCCTAGTGAATCCAAAGACGGAGCAGCTCATGCTTACCAGACACCCTTGAGATGCATCGGTCCAATCTTGACCACATGTCGCGTCTTCTCGCTCTTGAGAATACCGTCGCGGCGACCGCGGGTCATGCCAGCGACATTGAGAAGCTTGGTCCCGTTGATAAAGTGGTTGTCCTCGCGTCTTGCGACACAAACGCCATTTGCCTCCACTTGGAAGCACAAGCTACCCTCGTCCTCCCACAATGTCGCCGTCACTCGCGGCTTCATACCTGGAGGTGCTATCTGACCCGTAGTATCGTACGTCTGCTGCGAGTACTGCTGATTAGTGCCCGGAGGCGGCTGCACATTGGACGCCATGGTTGGCAGTGGAAGTGACGCCTGAGGAATCATCTGCTGGCCCATGGAGGAAGTCGCAGGATGCGCGTGGGGCGCAGACATGGGTGGCATTGTGTTCCCGTACGAGTGCTGCGAGTACGATTGCGGCTGATATGAGTACGTCGCTGGCTGTAGCGGCTGAGGCTGACCATAGCTCGGGTATTGTGGCATGTTGGGAGCGGGCGCCGCCTGCTGGCCGTGGCCATCCATGTACGGTTGTGGTTGGTTCATGCTGGAATAACCAGCCGCGCCGAACGGTTGTAAGAGTGATTGCGAATGTTGGGGGCCGGCCGAGTGTGGAGATGGGGTCTGGAAGTCGCCGTGCTTGTTGTGAGTGACGGCGGAAGGCGCGTAGGAAGTGTTGGAATCGTATGACTGGTTGCCGATGGAATGTCCACTGGACGATCCAGCCCGAGGTGAGGAGCTCACAGACGACGCGCTCGCGTGCTGCTGGTGATGCTGGTGCACGTCGTGGGAAAAAGGCGTGCTCTGTGGTGCAAACGCGGGTGCAGGCCACTGGCTGTCGTTTCCTCGGGTCTGGTATAACTGAGATACAGGTGGCAGCTCCAGCTTGACGGTTGCAAGGGGGAGTCTGAAGCTCGACGGATTGTCGAACTACAACAACAACAACAACAACAAGGCGATGGCGCTATTTCGGCAGAGCAGACGAGAACCTCGAATGCGGAAAGAACGCTGGGATGCTGAGGTCGAATTTTCGAATCTTGCAGGAATCGCGCGCGTCAATCGTAAGGTTGTTTGTCTTTTCGTATATGCGGGATCCGTGATAGTCGTTGATGGGCAAAACAGTCCAAGTCGTGATGCTACAATGAGGCCAGGCCGATAGCAGTGCTGCAATGGACAAGACACCAAGCAAAGTCGTAAATGCGGTCGTTAAAAGTCGTTATGGTCGTAACAGGTCGTTGGCGTCTGAAATGGCCTGTCGTCCGCTGATACTCACACGAACCTACATGGAGGATGTGAAGTCAGCGAATGTGTTCGTGAGGTGTGTGCGTGAGAGAGAGGTCTCTCCAGTGCTACACCGTGTCGCAGCGGGATCTCTGCACGACGGCGACTACAGACGCACCCGATGCTCTAAAGGTATGCAATGCATGCAGAGAGGAGCAGCGGTTCGCGAAAGCAGTGGGGAGCTGGTGTATCTAGGACTGGAGAGGATGGCTGGTGGGAGCTAAAGCCCGGCTAACTTAATCGCATGCAGGACGGCAGGCGGGACCAAGTAATCAGCCCGCTTGCGCAGAAGCCTTTTTTGGCGCTATGCCGCATCGGACGCGAGAGGCGAGGGGGTTGGGGGTGGAGTGGAGCCTGGGTGGCCGGCGGGCGGGAGAAAAAAAACATGGCGGCGACGGGAGCGAGGTGGGGAGGGGCGGCTCAGCACACGTTGTACGTACCTTGATTTGTGCCCGTCGGCGATAGCTAACGAGGGTGGGTGGGTGGTGGAGGAGATGGTGGGGGTGGAGGGTGGTGGGCGGTGGTGGCGGTAGAGGTGTTGGTGGTGGTGGTGGTGGTGGTGGTCGAGGCGGTGGCGGGCGGGCGGGAACGAGAGCTGGTTGCGGGCCAGAGCGTGCGTGGTGGGAGATGGGAGACAGAGAGGCGCGGCAGTCGCTGTTCGTTGTGTCTTGCGTTTGCAGCAGCAGTGTGCAGTGTGCAGTGTGCAGTGGACGGTGCAGTGCTGCGGGTGCAGGTACTGAGGCGGGAGGCAGGCACGGGTGTGATGCAGTCGCAATGCACGCCAGCAGAGATGCAGATGTGATGCAGCAGAAGAGACGCCAGGCGGTGGTGGCCCTTCCAGGATTAGGCGATGGCCTTTCTGCTGCTGCTGCTGCCGCTGCAGGCTGCGGACTGCGGACTGCGGGCTGCGGGCTGCGGGCTGCTGGCGACGGCTAGAGAACGACGCTGCTGCTCGGTGGTCGGAGCTGTCGGTGGTGATGTGTTGTGCTGCTGCGGCTGCCAGACTATACCGTACGTGCTGCGACCTCCTCGCTGCTAGTACTGCTCGATGCCGCGTCGGCACGGTTGCAAGGCAAGACTGCAGGCAGACGGGCAGGCAGGCAGGCAAAAGCAGGCAGGCAATTCCTCGTGGGCGAGAGAAGTTTGGCTCGAGTGGTCGGTCGGGGAATGGACGCACAGCAACAAGCAACAAGCAACAACAGCTTGGACGAAAAAAGAGGCACGCGATGGGCTTTTTGCTGGCACTTTGAGTTGATTGAGAGTGAGACACGAGGCGGAGAGGAATGCGCACGGGCTCCCAGCGCCCGCTGTTAAAAATGCATGGGCCACGGGTGGAGTGGCTTGGACAAGGAAGGCCGATGATCTTGTCTGTGTCTGTGCAGGGCAAACCTTGGGCCGCGACGAGATCTCGTGGGCACTGGCGCCAGCGATATCTGGCCTGGCCTCGATTGTATACCGTGCTGGTCAGTGGTCAAGTGGTCAGTGGTCAGTGGTCAGTGGTCAGTGGTCAGTGGTCAGTGGCTGTAACAAGTGAAGCTGTGAGAAAGGCCTCCCCCGTCTTGTCGCCGGAGTCGAAACTAGTTCGTTTGTGATGCTCACCGTGTGTTTTGAATGTGTGTCTGTGTGTGTGTGTGTGGGTGTGGGTGTGGGTGGGTGTGGGTGTGTGTGAATAAGGTCAGGTCCCCTCCTAGGAGATAATGGCCCTGCAGAACTGCCCTGCCCCAACTCCTCCTTCGCAAAATGCAAAAGTGCGCACGGTCGGATTGTTGTCCGAGCCAGTGACCCCTACGACGAGACGACGAGACGGCGAGACGACAAGGTACCTCCTACGACGACGGAGGTACGACGAGGACGTTGTGCTACTGCTACTGCAGAACGCACGAGGGAGAACAGCAAGTGAACCGCTGGCGCACTGAGGACATGACAGGCCCGGAAGTGCGAGGCGGTCGCGCGAAAACAGCCACACCGAAAACGCCATCATCCAGTGTGGTCGTCGCCCGCTCCCAGTTCGCAGCGTCAGGATAAAACCATCGGAGCCGTGCGTGGATGATTACAGCGCTCGTTCTCGAAGCGGTAAAGTCGTCAAACGCATCGCGCGGCTGGGCGTGCCGATGGGGGGAAAAAGAAATAGTCAGCAGAGCACGCTAGGAGGTATCGTTACTCGCACGACGGGGCCTATTTTTGCTTGATTCGAGCAGCACAATGTCTCGTGTTCGCATCATCTTTCTCAACCGTTCCTGTGCACTCTCTCTCTCTCTCTCTCTCTCCTTTCTCCCTTTCTCCCTCTCTTACCTCCTACTACTAGCTCCTACATACCGACTACAGCAACAGCCTATTTGGTGGAGAGGATGATCAATTGTCACAACTCATGCACACCCTTTGTGACTCTGCTGCTTGAAACGCTCCGCTAGCACGGGCCTTTTTGTCCATGTTCGTCTCGTCTCGTCTCGCCCCCCCCCCATGTTTGTCAGCCATTCTGGCAGCTCGGTCTACCCGCCGTCTGCTCTGCGCGCGCTACCTCCTACCTCCTACGTCCACCTTCTTGTTGGACGAGGTAGGGTTATCTAAGCTCCTGGTGTTGACTCAGCCGACAATGATCGGTACGGAAGTATGGTGGATGTCGTAATAAGGGAAGAAGTGCGAGCCGCGCCTTGGATAAAATAGTGGGCGGGCACCATTGGCTGAAAGCCCTTGCATCGGAGTGCTCGCACTCTGGAGTGGCGTAACATCTCTTTGCTAGGTGCTACGCTATCCACCCTGGTCGGTCCGCAGCCCTGTTCAGCGCTGGAGATTGACCCGAAAACGATTCATTGGCCCGAGGGATGATGAGATCGGACTCTCAGCTCCTTCCGCAAGGGGCAAGGAGCGCGGAGTTGTCAGACGGCCAGGAGTGCTGGAATCGCCCTTTTGCCCTTGACACGAGCCAGCAGTGGCAGTGTCGTCGTCGAAAATAAAAAAAAAGGACACGCGAAACAACGAGGCACAACAAGAGCGGTCGTCCCAGACTCACAAAAAAGATCCGGTTGTTGTGCACAGCTGCAGCGACGGGATGCACAATGCGGGTATGCAGCTTTCCGCTTCTCTGCATGTGATCCGGGCATGGCTAGGATAAAAGCAGAGGGCGGGCGGGCGAGCTGGGGCCATCATCATCATCACCATCATCATCATCATCATCATCATCGACCATTACATGTACCTTGCGGTCCTTACATAGCTAGTAGTCACATAATATGACAGTAACACGCGCCCCACGGAGTACACGCAGCTCCCGCCTCATCACCCCCTCGCGGGTTCCGCGATAATGATGATGAGGAGGAGGAGGATGAAGAGGAAGAGGAGGATGAGGATGATGAGGATGATGCCTGTCAGTCGAGCCAGCGCACAGAGGTGCTGGGAAGAAGAGGTGGTAGCGATTGACCAGCATAGCAGCAGCGCCAGCACCCACACAGGTCGAGAAAGCAATATCACATCCCGGGGCGCCGTGAGCGATAGGATCCCAGCGAACCACACTTCAGACGCCATCTCGAATAGAAGCCGTCCACGTCGACGATGTGGGAACCTTAAATACGCCACTGCGGAAGCATAGTCACACGGGCGGTCCAGGATATGCCCGCCCTCTTCATGGGTATTCCCTCCTATGAGCGCTGTGTGTGGTGACTGACCCCCCCTCCTGCTGACGGGGAAAAAGGGCTGCTCGAATGATTTTGTGTTGTACTTGTTGCTGTTTCACAGTTGAGAAAGGGCGTCAACGTGGCAGCTCTCGCCCTTGTTGTGCACACGAGAGAGATGCCGGCATCGACAAACCTCCACCACCTGCAGCCTTCATCGACGTCGATCCTAGCGGGGTCTCCCTTCACCGCTCTTCTCCCTTTGCGCAGCTTCGCGTGTGATGATTGGCGCTGTACACAAACGCGAGCCTTTTGTTCTCTTGCTGTTGTTGTTGTTGTTATTGTTGTTGTTGTTGTTGTTGCTGTTGGCCAATATCACGGAGTCTCACTCGGATACCACCTATAGTTCTGTACCACACAAATGTCTCGCAGCATGCAGGAAGTCAGGGCCAGTGTTCCCATGCCACGAAAACATGGTGGGAGAGAAACGAGCGAGCATGGCATGCATGGCCATTCCATGCCATGCCATTGTTCTTCACCCTTTCACACCAACAAACAAGAAAAAATCGTGCCTGCACGGCTCTCACCAGGGATCTTTTGCTGCTCGTGAGGCTAGATGCGGCGGCAGCGTTGCGCCATCTCGAACATGATCATAGCAAGCACTGCAAGCAGTACAAGCAGAAGACACTTGCATGCGCACGCAGATTATCTGTATGTACGTATGTACCGTGCGGGCTCTTCTGCACTGCGCCTTTAGCCGGCGCATCGCGGAATGCCAGGGACTGTTGTTCATCATACCCTCCTACCTACCTAGTACAAACAACGTATAAAAATAATTATAGTCTCTGTATGGCTCAGTACGGTGTATGTACCTAGCAGCTCTCCCCGTCTCCCTCCCTCCCCCTCCCCCCTCCCCACGATTGTTGGTTCGCAGACACGAGAGCGGGAAAAAGGAAGGGTCCGTCTGTCTCTTTTGCCTGTCTGACTCGATCCCCGGCCCTCCCTTACAGAGAGAGAGAGAGAGAGAGACTGAGACTGAGAGAGTGCAGTGCAGTGCAATGCACACAAGGAGGTTCCTAGTTGCGCAAAAGCCTGCCTCCCGCTTCAGATTCGGACCCATGGATAGGTAGGGTCATTTCATTCAAATCATCTACAGAACATGTATAGCCCACCCACCTACATTGAGAATAAGAAGCTGATATTGTACATGTAGATTATTACCTCTCTGGCTCTCGGCATTCATGGGAGATTGTAGTGGAACCAGGAGCACACACACACACATACACACACATACATACTGTACATACATACAAATGTTTGTTGCACTCAACTGGCGGATTTCCCCGAATCCGCCACATCACGGATTTTGATTTTTCTCGAAGCGACCCGCTGAAATCGCGGTGTGACGACTCTTCTTCTGAACTCGCCAACTACATGTACTTGTACTTGTACTTGTACATAGGTACTTACCTAGATAGGTAGGTAGGTACAGTAGGTAGATAGATACCTATATTATAGTATATGGCTGCTATAGCACGACTTGGGCTGGTCTGGTCTGGTTATCTCCAGCATGGCGGCTGCACGCGCGAGAGATGGGAGGAAGAGAGAGAGAGAGAGTCTCTCTGCTCGTCGTCTGGCCCGAGAGAGTGGCTTACCGCGCAGTCAAGCGGCAAGCTTGTTGTTTTTAGGAGACTACCTTATTAGAGGAATTCTCAACTTCTCCGACTCCATGGGCATACCTAACCGCCGGTCGTGCCGTGCATACCTTAGGTAGGTACACATGTACATACATTAGGTATACGGAGGTACAGTACGGACGGCCGGACGAAACCGATCGACTGCTCATCAAACAAGCCTTGCCTTGCCTCCTCACCTCTCACCTCACACCTCACCTTACACCTGGGACCTTCACTGCTACATTAGTACAGTCTTACTACAGTATAGCTAAAAAGAGAGTTCTGCAATCTGCATGTGGCCAGCGCATCTTTTTTCGCGAATCAGACAGAAAAGGAAAAAGGAAAAAGAAAAGAAATCTCCGACCTGTCAAAGTTTTTGCCTCGGGCTTACCCTTGTATGAGATGGGGATTGGCTATCACAGCTGCTTTCCCGTCTTACTTTTTGGTTTTTTTTCCTTTTTTTTGTTGTTTCTTTTCGCAGTCTCAAGATTTGTCAATACCTCCTACCTACCTAACTAGTCAAATGTGTCTTTTTTGCTTTTGGCTGATCAACAAAACGAGTCGAATTGACTCCACTTTTTTCCTTTTTTCCTTTTTTTTTGCCAATCGCATGGATGTCTCTCTGGGTGGCAAACTGGCAGCTCCTGACCATTTCTAAGGAGGTATTTGTCCTCTCGAAAGAGTCATGTCGTCTACTCCAAACCCCTGGAGGATCTTCATCACCAATCACATTATCAATTTATCACCCGTCCGGCATGTCTCTTCGTTTCCAGTTGACTCGCGAGAGTAGGAGGTACCGACATACAGTACCTCCTACAGTAGCAGCCTCGGCCCCGAGATGGATGATTCAAAGGCTGCTCGGGGCGAAGAGCGTTCATACATACATGTAGATTCCCTGTATACCCAGCAAGCATTGCGTTTACCACAAAGAGTCTCATGCAGTCTTTGCAGATAGTCACACCTGGGATGGTCAGTCTTTCTTCTTCTTCTTCTTCTTCTTCTTCTTCACCACTGTTGCTGCATGCACAGCAACTCCTACTAGACATGCCTCATCGAGCGAGCGTCGACATACATGCAGCATCAGCATCAGCATCAGCATCAGCAGCAGCAGCAGCGGTGCATGCCAAGAAGATCTATCAACATGCGGGTTCCTGCATAGGTACATGTACCTACTACAACCCTACCGAGAAGCGGGCTTCATCGTCATTAGTAGGAGGTATCAGCATCAGCATCATCATCATCATCATCAGCACTCAACTTGCACACGGCAGCGGCGCCCTGCGTGCGTTGGACTAGAGGTATAGGTAGAAAAACCACTACCTCCTACATGTAACTAATGTAACTGCCCCCCCCCCTACCCTACCTCCTACC
>JH792481.1:255632-273798 GCA_000291705.1 Sphaerulina populicola P02.02b
CCCCTACCTCCTACCTCCTACTACTTGTACCTTACTCCGATTTCCCCATCTTGCAGCCAACAACGACGACAGATGATGACAGATGAGGGCGAAATGTCCTGGCTTGGATGCAGTTCCTCCTATATATATAGGATGTATGTATGTAGGAAGACCCAGATGCTCTACCTACCTACATATGTATGTACCTTAGGTACTCATCCAAATCAGCTTAGAGTACCTACCTTAAGTTATGATCAAGTGAATACATGTACTATAAGTATGTAGGATATCTTGCAGATTTTCTGGTTTTGCCCGACTTGAACATGCCCCTACATGTACTTCCTAGGAGGTACCTATGTCTTCTTCTCGTACATAGCATATTGAAAATTTGATAGAATTATACTCTCTATACAACTACCTGGTCTCTAGAGTAATTAGTTTTTGGACAAGGAAAGAGGTAGGTACATGTAGGTTAGGTAGGTTACCGTTGGTTTTATTAGTAGATAGAGGAGATGTTGTTCCGTTGGCTTGTTATTATGAATATAAGAATATTGTAATACATATATCTATAACTCTGAACGGAGGGAGACAAGTCAAACAACAACAACAACAACAACAACAACAACAACAACAACAACAACAACAACAACAACAACAACAACGAAAAACCGGATCAGCTCCAAAGATATGGCGCCTACTCCACACACACACACACACACACAGGCAACAGGAACTAAAGCGAGGGGAGAAGGTAATATGTGAGTGAAGCGATCATTCGAAAAACACACACACACACACAAGCAACAGAAACTAAAGCGAGGGGAGAAGGTGATATGTGAGTGAAGCGATCATTAACGAAAAAAAAAAAGACCCAACGAGAGATATGAATTGAGCAGTTCATACTAAAAAGGTACCTTACCTATCATTGCATCCTCCTCTTGGGAAGGTAAAATCCTCGTCCGAGCTAGGAGGTATAGTCGTTCGGAATTCCCTCACACCATCATCATACACCTGCCCTGCTAAACCAAAGGAAAAAGGGATGGATGGTATTTGCGATAACAACAAAACGTGTCTTTGCATCAAAAACAGTTCGTCAATGCTGCCATTGGCATCGAGGCCGTGCTTCCACTCTTCGCAACTCGACGATCAAATCAATAGTACGATTGTTCCTCCTGCCATTTACGCGTCTTGACGATATCAAGCCGCGGAACGGAATGGCCATCACCGCCCTCCATGACACTGTTGTCCTCGCTCGGAGCAAAGCTTATTCTTCCCCTGGGTCGTCGAGTGGATGATCCCACAGCCTCTGGACTCTCCAGCACACCCACTGCGCCAACCCATTCCCACACTCGGCCCACATCACCACTTCGTCCTTCCCGGACCATGGGTCGTACATTGGAGTTGCCCTCCACTTTCTTTTGAACCCGCTCCCACAACTCCTGTCGTCGCTTTGCGCTGAACTCGTCTCTCAGCACATCATCTCGCAATTGTGCAACACTCATGTAATTCTCCGTGTACAAGTCTGGTTCGCTCGCGTGCAGCGCCGCTTGATAGCTCAACTTCTCCAATGCCAAGGAGGCAAGCTGTTTCGCCTGCTTTTCCATCTTGGTCCCAGAGGTGATTCGGTACCGTCCATAACTCCCGCTACTCAGCAGAAGCAGAACGCCTACAAGTTGCCAAAGATATCGTCTAAGTGTCTCTCGAAGGGATCGTCGGATTGCGCAGGCAAGTGGGAGGGCTGCGAGTGACGTGGATCGGAGTGTTGATTCGGAGTTGGAGCTGGGGACGCGGAGAATCTGTCAGTAGGAAACACTTGTGTAAGCTACGCATGAAGCCGAGTACCGAATGTGTGCTTGACGTGTGACTTACCCATCTGATCCAGAGACAACCTCCTCGGACTTGGTGATCTCGCCGATTGCTGATGCCCAAAGGTCTTCAAACTCCTCGTCGCTCATGCCCTTGCGGCGCTTGGTCGAGATGGCGGCCTTGAGGGCGGTCTCCTTGAGTTCGGGCTTTGAGGCCTCGCCGCATTCGAATTTGGCGTTCTGTTCACGCAGCGCTTCGATGGCGCGCTCTTGCACGGCCTTGACCTTGCGCGCCTTGGTGCTGTCCGGTTCGCACGTTGGTGGGACCGGTATGAATCCGTTAATTGATAAGGGGTGGTGAGTCAGTACGAAGCCCTTCTCGCATGTTGTCTCGAGCTTCTCGCCGCAGTAGGCGTGTGGTGGGCAAGGCTCGCATTGTGGTCGGATGACATCTGCCCAAGGCGGGATCTCCACGCCGCCAATCTCCATAGAAGGCTGTCCAACACCGCAGTACCCGACGTTCAACTTCTCTTGCCTCCAGAGACCAGATGTGGCGGTAGCCATGACAAGTAAGAATGCGCCCAGTCCACGCTTGACAGCTCCGCCAGGTCGCGAGGTCCGTCTTCGGGTTGGCACCAGCTCGCCAGACATTTGCGCCTCCACAAGCTGCTGCTCCTCCTCTGGTGTAAACTCTTCCGTCACCTCCATCTCCTCTTGCTGTGCCACCGGTACTTCAAACGTCCTTCGCGAAGGCACGATTGCTCCATCGGTCTGCGGCTTTACTGTGCTAACGACATCGGTTCGTCTTCGTAGCTCCCGATGTCGGCGCTCAAGGTCACGCGCAGTGGTTGAGGATCGTGATGCACCCATGGTCGTCCGCCGACGCTCTGTATCGGGCGCACGAGCAGCTGATGGAGAGCCGCCAGATTGGAAGACGTTGTTGTTCGAGAAGGGGCTAGTGTCCTCTTCCCGCCTGATCGCAACAGGCGTGGCAGCGCTGAGTCTTGACCTCGTCCTGGACGTGGAACTACGCTTTGGCGTAGGCTCAGTCTCTTCAATCACGGTCTCCACCGTTCGTGCATGTTTTCCTGAGACAGTCCGGGGCACGCTTTCCGGCGGAGCAGTGCTATGCCTCGTAGATCGCGGTGTCGGCTCAACCTCTTGCGCCTCTTCAGTCCTAGCTCTCGTAGTACGTCTGCTCGATCGTGTCGATGCGGGCGTGGGTGGAATCTCATCATTGTCGCCGGCTCCCGTTCCCTTTCGTCCAGTTGTGATATCTTCGATGCCTCTGCTCGTACGCTTCACGCGAGCGCTCGCGGTGCGGATCTTGCGCGCCTGGGGAACGACTTCGGTGTTGAACAGCTCAACCAGCTGTGACTTCTTGGCCGATGAAGGATAGTTGATATTGTGCGCAACCAGGATAGATCGCAGTCGCGGCACAGTCAGCGTTGATGGATCAAAATCCGGCTCCAGATACTGCTGGTCGTCCATGGTGGCTGATCAAAATGCGCCGAGCGCAAGCTGTTGTAGATGCGGCTCGAGCGAAGCGAAGAGAGATACTCGACTCGCGAGAGGAAGGAAGAGAGAGACGATGCGCCTGAAGCTGATGCGCGCACAGAAGTCTTGCTGTATGGCCGCAGCAAAAGAGTGTCGGAGGTCTGTGTGTGGTGTGAAAGGTCAAAAAGCGGAAGGTCAAAACTCAGTGTAAACATGGTCGTCGTTATGCGGCCGATGAAATGGCGAGCAGGCACCACTTAACGGTCCGTGCGCTACGGCAGTCACGACTCGCGACGTCAGAACGCGCTAGTGAAGCCTTTTCCTGCTACATTTCACTTCACTCACGTCCAAGACAATCCTCCTCCTCGTGATTGGCTCCTTTCGGTCATGTATGCGTCGTGGGTACTACTACTGACCATGCTGGCTGTTTTGCGTACCCTTTTCGCTTGTTGTTGTCTCAACCCCCAGCTACCTGTTCGACGCGTCTGCATCGTTCTTCACTGGACCCGGCTCAGCTTCTTCTGACAGATTTCAGCCCATTAGATGGCCAAGCGATGACACAGCTTACACTCCGATGTTCTGTCATCGCCGATGTGACCTGGGCATGCCGAAATACGCTCTGTAGCCACCTTGACGTACTCGGTGAGGCCGCGAAGGGCGAGTCTCGTGAGCAGTATGGGTATGGCCGTATGGAAGGCGAGAAATGCAATGTGAATCCTGCACTGTGCACGAAAGGTCGCATTTGATCGGGAAGCCAGAGTGTCATATGTCCTGGATCCTGGACGACAATCTGATCGGCGACCTAGGACCTGGTCTTTGCAAGCACAAGGCATACCTTTATGATTTATCAAAGTCTGCTGCAGCCCTACACGACGCGGGCGATACTTTGATCCTTTTCTCTAGGTATACGCTAGCGTGTAAGTCGTCGTACTCTCGATAGAAGTACTTGAATTGATCCATCCACAAGTCTTCCACGTCGCGCGGATTCACCCTAAAGCAAGCCTCTGCCTGATTCTTCTCGTCGTGTAGTCATCCATCATCCTTTTGCCAGGCGCATGACCTTTGACATGTGCTCCGAATTGGCCCGAGACGAAAACAGATCGGAATGGCTTGGCGTCGGGACGCGTCGCGTCTGTTCTTTGACTCAGTCGCCTCTGCTTCAGCTTTGCGACTTGTAACGGTCATCATCCATCAATGCTACATGCTACATGTATGGAGGAGGTAGGAGGTAGGTGAAGGATCGATTGACTTAGGTAAGAGCAAGTTTGCTGGCAAGGAAGGGACAAGGTATATAACATCACCTTTTTACCTTAGCCACGACTCACTTTGCTCAGGCCCATACATACCACAATAAATCATACCACCACCTACCTCGCCACAGACCACCACCACCACCACCACCACCACCACCACCTATCACAACTCGCACTCGATGAGCTTCTGCACAAGAACACCCTCCGCACACGCGATCCTGACGAAGCAGCAGACTGCAGCTTCAGTCCTCCTCGCCCTCAACTTCCCATTAGCATCCGCATCCGCATCCGCAGCAAGACCTTGCATCATCGCTAGCTTCCAACACCACCACCACCACCACCACCACCACCACTGCAAAAGCTTTAGCACCACCCCCCGGACACAATGGAAAGAAACCTTCCCCGCCCCGGACGCACCCACGATCCGTAAAACCCCTCCCGCATGGCCTCATCCCATCTACACCTACGACCAAATGACTTCGGTACAAGTCGCCCAACGCGAGTGCAAAACCTGGTCTGATCGCATCGCTCTCGGATTCGTACGCACACTGCGCTGGGGCCTCGATCTGGCTTCGGGGTATCGCAAGGGGAGTGGACAGATGAGTGAGAGACAGTACATGATCCGAAACATTTTTCTGGAGTCCGTGGCGGGTGTGCCGGGGATGGCGGCGGGGATGTTGCGGCATTTGCATTCGATGCGGAGGATGAAGAGGGATAATGGATGGATTGAGTCCTTGTTGGAGGAGTCGTATAATGAGAGGATGCATTTGTTGACGTTTTTGAAAATGGCGGAGCCGGGGTGGTGAGTTTTCTTTTTTTTTCTTTCCTTCCCTTCTTTCTTCTCTTTTTTCTTTGGTCCCGTCGTGTTCGATATTTATACACATAACCACTTTGCAACTTGAGAAAGAACGGACATAAGCTAATTCGAGAATTCAGGTTCATGAAAATCATGGTTCTGGGCGCTCAAGGCGTATTCTTCAACGCCTTTTTCGTCTCCTACCTCATCTCCCCCAAAACCTGCCATCGCTTCGTCGGACATCTCGAAGAAGAAGCCGTCCTCACCTATACCCGCGAGATCCAAGACTTGGACGCTGGTCACCTACCCAAATGGGAGACGATGGTCGCGCCAGACATTGCAGGTAAGTCAAGCAATGATAACAAGGTTTCAAAACGAAAAGCTTCGTTCGCACCTGCTAACCTTTTGGTAAAGTCAAATACTGGAACATGCCAGCTGATCGTCGGACGATGCGAGATTTGCTGCTATACATTCGTGCAGATGAGAGTAAGCATCGCGAAGTCAATCACACACTGGGAAATCTGGATCAGAAAGAGGATCCGAACCCTTATGTGAGCGAGTATTATGATGCAGAGAAGCCACATCCGGTCAAGGGATTGCAATATCAACGACCGGGTGGCTGGGAACGAGAAGAGGTTATTGGGAAATCCTAGAGGGAAGAAGTGTCTCTGGCGTCGCTTTTGCCCTGTCTCCTGATATGAAGGCCTGGGCGGTGGTCGACTTGTTTTGATAGCGTTTGAGCGATCTTTTGACGGCATTTCTCTACTCTACTTGGCGTGAAGGAGGTTTCCTCCAAAGCATTGACTGCAGGTGAGCGGTGTAATACTACATGTACATAACCTGACGGCTTAGCAAGACCCAAAGTCAGCACCTCACATGCGCAACCTCATCAAAGGAACATGCATACAATACATACCTTTCTCAACTCCCACACCGTCAGCAGCCCGCTCCCTGCCAAACGCCTGACAATGTATAGAGTAACCACTTTCCCACAATTGAAATCACCTTCTTATCCTAGATACATGTAATCTTGAGTCAATTCCAACCTCACTAAACATTGAATCACAATGCAATCATCTCAAACTCACTGCTCAAACGCCCTCTCCCCTTCTTTCATCTCCACATCCTTCACTTCCACCCCACTGACCTTCGCAGCTCGTGGACCCAAGTTCAAATGCTGCACAAATTTATCCAGATTGCTCGAAGAGCCTTGAGCTTCTCCGATGACCTACATCAGAACACAACCCCATGAGTGAGGACATACATCTATGCAATGAGGTATGTACATGTATGTAAGAGGGGTATAACGTAACGTGTAACGTGTAACGTACCGTACCATCACTCGCATTCTTCACAAAACCCGTCAAATTCAGATTTGAGGCTTTTTCTTCTGTAAAGGAACTAGGTATATATCGTAATTGATTAATTGATGAATTGATATGGAATACTGAGTTGTAGTTGAGCTGCTGTTTCTTTTCTCTCGTGATACCTCCATCTTCTAGTGACTTACCGAAAGTTGACGCCTTGAACTGTGCCTGTGCAGATGAAGGATATCTGGAAAGATGGGATAGATTAATATCTTCTTCTTCTTCTTCCTCTTTCAAGATGAGCTGTACTTACTCTTTTGGACATCTTGATGGCGGTGTGGAGAAGAGGTATATGTACATGTAGTATCTGATGCCGTGATTCGAAGGTGAAAGGTACATGTACTGTATAGGTAGGCAGGCGATACACCGGCAGGCGGAGGTAGAAGAGTGCAGGTGCGAATGGTATGGTATAGATGACGCAATATGCAGGCAACGGAGCGCTGCTGTCCCGTCCAAGCCAAGGTACGGTATACCATTCAGACGAGTCAAGTCTCTACATTTAAATGCTCGTGGCACTGTTCGACCTCTTCGCCGCTCCCCAACGCCTCGCTCGCTACCCTGCTTACAATCACCCTTCTGCCAGTATCAAAACCTCGCCGAAGCAACTCGCACTAACTATATGCATCTCGTGGTCTGGTCTGCGCATTATCCCCAGTATGGCACATTGCTTGCGATGGTGGTGATGGTCTCGGTAAAATTCTTGCCATCCGCTGAGCCCTTGGAGCGTTGACCAGATAGCTGTACAAGCAACATGTTAGCTTCTGAATCACACTCATTCTTCGTTACCTCATCTGGAAATGACTGACCTCTTGACTGACGCCACGATGCAGCATGACCAGCCAGTCCACGTAGCTGCTCGCTTCTCCATTCCTATCCTCGTACAGCAATCTTGCGAATTCAAACTCGGCACCATCGAGGCCTTGTCGAGCGAGTTGTATGGCAAGACCCTTGGTACCCCGTCCAGTTCCGGAACCTTGCTCCAACGCAATCAGAATATTCCTCACTTGAGCATTGAGATGTGTCTCCAATACGGGCAAGGCATTGAGATTCGAGTCCAGCTTCTGGAGATCGTCACAACCTTCACCAAACAGGTCCTCCAACAAGTTCGGGCTCACGAGTTGATGCAGCCACAAGATAAGCATCTGGCCATTATCCACGAGGTAAGCACCCCCTTCTTCAATATTGGCGAAGCTCGCTCGAACACTGCGAGGCAGTTTCAAGTGCCCATTCTCGTCTGCAAAGCCTTCCTCGGGCTCCATGGCGTGGATGGCCATCACGCGAGGGTAAAGGTATAGACTGAGCTCGCCGGGTCCCATGCCTTTGAGCATACGCAGCTCTTGTACACGCCGATCGCTGGGCTCTTTACCGCCCTTGAACGCTCGGGATTTGATCAAGCCAAGCATATACATTGCGAATTCCTTCATGTGCTCTGGCATGACAAGTTGACCAGGGGGATGGGAGCCGCTGTGGTGCTTTCGGTATGCTGCAAGTACCTCTGTCGTCTTATCTTGTAACTCTTGTCGTACACTGCCCAGAGACTTATCGGGCACTTTCGCGGCTGCCTCTTTAGCAAGGACCGAGAGTACAGCATCCTGGTCCACAAAGCGCATGCTGTCTCGAGCATTCTCGGTGACAGTGGCAACTGTATTGGTGCACCTCACTCGCCGTTGTCCCGAAGCCGTCGTATAGAGCAGTGCTGACTGAAAGTGGGCGTCATGCCGCACCTCCAATTTGCCATCGTAGCTGAAAGTAACGGAAATCGCAGAGTCTTCGGTGAATGTGCCCATCTCAAGATCTGCCCCGAAAGTATGTTGCGTGAAGTTGCCACTATAGTGTGAAATTTGCAAACCATTGCTGCAGCGCACCTTCATCAGGGCAGCATAGCCTTGTTCTCGCTGAACTGCATGGCTCAATTCCTTTTCGAGCCTCAGCGTGTCGCGAGGATAAGCCCAATTGGGATAGTAGAATGTATCGCCACCCGTCTTCTCGGCGATCAGACCAATGGTGGCAATGTCAAGGTATCCACCAGCGGGCGCTGTAAGGAAAAAGTCAACACCGACGCCGGCCTTGATCATATCGGCTTGTAGCTTTTTGAAGCTTTGGTTTTCGGTGCGGAAAAGCACCTTCTCTTGCTCGGGGTTGTCGTTGCTCGCAGTCTGCATGCCTCGATCACGTACGGTCAGACGCCCTGGACCATATGTTGGTAGGCTTGCGAGAGAGCATAGGATCTTTCCACCAGTCTCTGCTAATGCAAAAAGAGCTGCCTGAAGCGGCGGCAGTAGAGCAGGTTCGGCGTGTTTGATGCGCTCGAACATGGCAGGGAGCTGCTGTAGAAGGGTGATGATATTTGACTTGGACTCGGCAGCATCCACGAAAAGGTGATGCGAAGAAATAGCTGTGAATGGGTCATCGAGATCGGAAACGACCAGCTGTTGCGGTGCAGGAAGGCCAGAGGAAACGTTGAAGAAATGGATCTCTCGATCAAATGTCATGAAACCGACCTTAGCGCCCGGGGGGACTTTGCTGGGCTTCAGTGGCTTCGCCTCGCCCTCATCCTCGGTCTCTGTGTCTTTCGGCTCGACTTCGAAGTCGTCACCATACAGAGCGGCGAGAAGACCATCGCATGTAGCTTTGAGAAAGCCACGATTACAGCTCTCGGCGCTCACGTCCAAGAGAAACAAGTAGCGCATACCAACCGGTTCTTTCGACCAATACTCTTTTGGAACAAGATATTCGCAAGTGCCTAGAAGCAGTTCGGGCCGGTCTTGACGATCTACACGAACACCAGTTGGATCTGTAGGAGCGAAGTACTCCGGCGCAACTTCATTAGGATGCCCACAGAGGTTGCAAGTCATTCGATTGCCTCCATTCGAGAAGACCATGAACGGATTCACGTACGCACGACATCTTCGACATCGAGGTGGCCCGGTCTCGCCAAAGTCAAGCACAGGTATGGCAGACTCTCCGTCGGTCTGACGGGTCAGAGGTTGCAGTACGATTCCGAGAGGCAGTCCAGTCGTTGCCAATTGCTCTTGCGAGTTGGGTATACAGTTGAGGGTGAGGCGTGCGTGCTTTGGGGAAGCATTCCCCTGATCATATGCCACATATGGCGTCGTTGCAGGGGGCGGCAGCTTCTGCTCCATGGTGGGATATACGTGTTGTTTGTAGTAATCCGCGGGCAGATCTCGACTCAGAGGTATGCTTGGGATCAGATCGGGATGGACCCGCTGAGCACCAGGCGCCGCACCAGGCTGCTGAGCATTTCCCATACTAATAGGTGCTCCCACAGGCATTCCTGGTTGTTGCAATGGAACTCCAGGCTGAGCATTGAGCTGCATGCCGGGCTGCGGGAGTGTTTGCGACTGCCATGGCTGACTTGTCTGTTGCCATGGAGCCTGAGCCGGGTCTCCACCTGGCTGTGCTGGTGGTATGCCATTCCCTCCAAATGCAGAACTTCCAGCAGGCGTCTCGATTGTGTGATGAGCATGGCGGTCTTTCTTCTTCCTCCGAACTGTGCCGGCAGCTCCGTCCAAGCCCATTTGCCCCATTTGCTGCGCCATACCATTGGCATCCTGCTGGCCATCATACTGCGGCCCACCGTACTGCTGCTGCTGCTGCTGTTGTTGTTCCATGGTTGGGGTCTGTGTGTAGTTCATGGGCTGCTGATTCGCGCTGGGAGCGACGGTCGGGAAGTAGCCGTCTTGCTGCTGCTGCTGCTGCTGGTGGTGGTATCCTCCGGGAGAGGGAGCCACGCCAGGACGAAATTGGGAAGACGGTCGAGGTGGACGTGGGCGATCGTTTCGTGGTGTGTTGAAGGGCGACGCCTGGGGCGAGCTCATAGAGAACATCTGGCCTGTCTTCTCCTTTCGATCAAGCACAACGTAGGTACATGTAGTTCTATCTGGGCAAATAGGAACCTCAGGCAAGCTTCATAAGGCACGCATTGTACACGGCTCTCCTCCCCTACCAACCAATCGATGCGAGCAGATCTAGCGACATTTGTTGACGATGCCAGCTTTCCATCCAAATGTATGCGACAGCTGCTGCCACAAAGCGAAGTGCATTTCCGATCATGTGACTACGTGTCAGGCTCGGGCTGCTTCTAGAAATAGATCACCCCGCTCGCTCGCTGCCTTCTGCCTGCGCCTGCGCGCCTCACTTTATCACGTCTCGCTGCCTAGTGCCTAGCAGGGCTTGTACGCGTTCGTGCGATACGTCGCAAATATCAATATGTATCTGCCTCAAGAAAATGGAGTATAAGAAGGCCATTTGTTGCCCGACTTTTTTCTTCAACAAGTACTTTCTCAAGATCATCTATCTTTCCCCTTTGGATTCCTGTCATCTCAATCTCACACTCCAACTCTTCCCTCGAAAAGCAATATGGACCCCACAACATCCACTCGTGAGCAATTCACCACTGGCTTGGTGTCACAACCAATTCCGCCCAATGCCAATGCAGACTGGAAGAAATACACCGAGACCCATCAGCAGCTGGTCGACAAGCTTGCTCATCACTCTGCCATGGCTCCGAATCTCCACCAAACGTACATGACACCCGCGGCTTCAAAGAACAAAATCTACTTCATGTGGTGAGTTGAGCTAGCCATTGTCTTTTCTTTTTGGAGCGACGACTTGACGAAGATTCTGTATATGTAGGGATTTCGTTGGCAGGACGCTCGGGATGCTTCATCAGCTCCCACCTGCCATGGCTGCATCGGAGTACAATGCACAAGAAAAAGAGATTTGGATGGATGTGGTGCAGAGGACTGCCATGTCCAAGTCGCTGCTTACGGACTCGAAGCCGGGAATGCTCGATATGATGATCGAATCTACGAACCCAGAGGAGCGCGGGAACCATCCGGAGATTGGCGACGAGATACTTGCTTTGGCTAATGCTTTACCATGATTTATACATGCTGCTGTTGGAGGATAGCGCACCGAGAGCGACTTCTCAAGATCATATGAGTTCTCACGTTCTGCAGCTCCAGATGTCATTTTTGCTCACGATCTACCGATACTCACCTCCACAATCGCCGAGTAGAGCGACCATGACGTCCCTCTTACTTCTGATCAAAACACTCTCGATTCGTTGTCGATCTTCCTCATCCAAGTGCAGTCCATGAACTCTCAAATTGTCTCCTGCGTTGTCACTGATGCCCCATCGAGTCCCCACAATCACCGCACCTACAAACTCGAAATCCAACACCCATCGCGTTGCAACATTACTCAGACTGACCCCATGCTTACTTGCAATGTCCTCTAGAATGTGCAGCAGTTCCTGGAAGAGAGCCCACGAACCCCAATTGAGTATCATTTCATAGTACTTTCTCTGGCTAGGTGTGATAGTCGAAGAGAAAAGCTCTGGTTCCGGTTCATTGAGCCATTTCTCCGAAAGGAATCCACCCAACAGAGTGCCGTAAGTCAGAAGTTTGATGTGATGAGTTTTGCATACTTGGGCCATTCTACTGAGAGGGCGGGAGTCGATGAGAGAGAATTGGACTTGGTTTGTTGCAATTTTGACTGTTCCATTAGAGATGATTTCAAGCATGTGGGACGTGTCGAAGTTACAGAGGCCGAGATTGTGGACCCGAGGATCTTCTTGGAGGTATTGTAAGGCAGTGATGTATTGTGGATCGTTATAGTCTTGCCAGTGAAATTGGAGAAGGTCAATATGAGAAGCCGACATTCTTTGACATCGTTCCGTTATGTTGGCTTGCACGACTTGGCGGGTGATGGTTGTCGGGGTGAAAATGCAGTATTTTGTTGCGCCGAACAGGGCTTCTGGATTATGACAAGATGTTCTGAAATTGCCGAAGATGATCTCTGCATCGCCGTAGTGATCAGCCATGTCGTATGCTGTGAAGCCTTGTGAGGCATACTGCGCGAATTGAGATCGAATGCGAGTGACTGGAGCACAGCCCCATGATGGACTGGAGAGTTGCCAGAGGCCGCAGAATAATCGGGGAAGACTCTTGCCGTTCAATTCGAATGTTTCAACAGTCTCCGGTAAAGCAGATATTGTTATGCGGCTCTTCTGATGCGGTTCGTGTTCTTGATTATGTTGAGCTTCTGGTAGCAGTCCTGATGCTTGTAGCGCCACAAGACTTCTGTCGAAAGCATAAGTACCATAGCGCGACGGAGACTGCTGACCTTGGAGTAGAGCTTTGTGAAGATTGGATATAATTAGGTGCTCTGAATCCTCAAGTGTCCGCGAGCCTGAGGGAGTGACCAATGTCTTCTGTACAGCGGTGAGAGCTTGAATAATGTCTCCATCGACGGCTGTCAATGCCTTTTGCACTTCAGGACTGTCGATAGTTGATATAGCCAAGTCTTTCGTCTCGACGACAATAGCTGCGAGAAGAGGAACGCTCTCGTAGCACATGCCGCATCCCATCATTGCCCGGATCCTGCCTTGCTGAGCTAGAAAGATGGGTGTGACAGCGGGAGTGGTTCCGTCTTGTGTGAAAAGGTCTCCCTTGGGCGTTGCCGACTGCGTGGTCAGATAAACCTTTGTTCGCTGTTCCAGATTCTTCGTGATGGAGGGATCTGTAGCAAGCATTGATCTGAGGACTGATCGCAGGCCTTCTTCAGGCAAGTTGGCAATGATGGTATCCGTCATGAGGTTGACATGTGCCATCTTGGCTTCGGGCTCAAGTGATCGGCCCATGGCTTCTGAGAGGGAGGGTGAACGCTACCTACTACATGTACTTTACCTCTGTGCCTAAGGTATCCAACAATGACAGTGCTATCGTTGACCACTCGTACGGGACGGAGACAGATCAAGATGTACTCCTGAGTCCTGCCCAGCCTCTAGGAGGTAGGAGGTAAATGGAATCCCGAGGAACTAACTAGTGACCTCGTACCAGGTACAGGTATTCTTGGTGCCTTGACACGTTGCTTGATATTTCGACGCGCTCTGTCCTTCACTCACCACTCTGTATGTCTGTGTCCATGGTATTGGTACCTCCTAGAAACACCAAAAGAAAAGTGGAACCGAAGCTGCTCGACAACCCGGATAACAGTAACACACAACCCGCGCCAACAGCTCCATTGGTAAGGTAATCCACGCCAAGCTTTCGACTTCCAGCACCTGGACGGGGACATCTGCCTCCCAACGACAACATTGGACTGACGCGACCGGCAACATCACTTGTGACGTGTCGACAATCCGAACTCGTCCGGTGAAGCCAAGATGCGCCTCTATGAGCTGCCAACAGCGCTGCTGGTGTTGGTCTCAGCAGCACCGCTAGCTCAAGCCTTCTACCTCCCAGGTAGGTAAACGTGGTCTGAATGCGCCGAACAGAGACGGCTCCACCTGACTGACCACACACAGGCATCACACCGACCAACTACAAACACGGCGATCTAGTTCCGCTCACCGTCAACCACCTGTCGCCCGCTCAGTCCCAGCGCGACAACTCAGTCAAATCGGCCTTCTCCTTCAACTACTACCAACCCAACTTCCACTTCTGCGCCCCGAAAGATGGACCAAAGCGGATATCCGAGTCGCTGGGGAGCATACTTTTTGGCGACAGGATCCTCACTTCGCCCTTTCGGCTGCGCATGGAAGTGAACGAGACATGCCAGGCAGTATGCGATGAGGTGGAGTTCAAGGACGCGGACGCCAAGTTTGTGAACCGTCGGATACAGCAGGATTATATCGTGAACTGGCTGATTGACGGCCTGCCTGCGGCGCAAGCGTACAGAGATCCCAACACGGACTCCGAATTCTATCAACCAGGATTCGTGCTGGGAGATGTGGTCAATGATCGACCCCAGCTGAACAATCACTACGACATCTGGATCGACTACCATGCTGTACGACCAAACGAGTACAGAGTGGTGGGCATTCTGGTCGAGCCGTCCTCGAGAAGGGATTCAAAGAGGGTTGGCAAAGGGGACGATATGAAAGCAGATTGCGGCAAAAACGGAGGGCCAGTGATACTATCGGACAAGGAGGGTGCAGTGACCAAGGTGACCTGGACGTACAGTGTGTACTGGAGACCTTCGGCGACCTCCTTCGCAACACGATGGGACAAATACCTACATGTCTTCGATCCGAAGATCCACTGGTTCTCGCTGATCAACAGTGCTGTGATTGTTATGTTCCTGGTCGGCATGGTCAGTACCATCCTCGTCAGAACCCTGAGGAAGGACATTGCGCGCTACAACAGGCTGGATCAAATCGACCTGGATGATCTCAATGACACCAGCGTGGGGGACGGCGTCCACGACGACAGCGGCTGGAAATTGGTCCATGGCGACGTCTTCAGACCTCCGAAGCATGCTCTTGCGCTTTCCGTCCTGGTCGGGAATGGTGCTCAGCTCTTCATGATGGCCGGCTTCACGATCGTCATCGCATTGGTGGGCTTCCTCTCGCCCAGCAACCGTGGTAGTCTCGCGACTGTGATGATTCTACTTTACACGGTGTTTGGCTGCGTGGGAGGCTACGCTGGTGCACGTGTCTACAAGTCCTTTGGCGGAGAGAAGTGGAAGCAGCTTTTCGTCTTCATACCATCAGCAGTGCCAGCAATCGTCTTCGCAACCTTCTTCCTCCTCAACCTCTTTGTCTGGGCACGACAGTCCTCGGGAGCCGTACCTTTTACGACCATGCTCGTCATCGTCGGCATCTGGTTCGTCATCTCGGTACCATCGTCTATTGCGGGCTCTTGGTTTGGTTTCCGCCAACCTATTTCCGACGCGCCAGTCCACACAAATCAGATTCCTCGACAAATCCCACCAAGTCAAGGATACCTCCGACTTGTCCCCAGTATGTTCCTGGTGGGAGTCCTACCATTTGGAGCAATCTTCGTCGAGTTGTACTTCATCATGAATTCACTGTGGAGTAACCGAGTCTACTACATGTTTGGCTTCCTTTTCCTCAGCTTTGGCCTGCTTGTCGTCACATCTGCGGCAGTCACCATTTTGATGATATACTTCTTGCTCTGCCAAGAAAACTATCACTGGCAGTGGAGAGCCTTTGCGAGCAGTGGAGCCAGCGCGGGTTATGTCTTCGCTTACAGTCTACTGTACTGGGCGCGGATGCTGAGTTTCAGCAGTTTTACTGGGAGTCTGCTGTACCTGGGGTACTCGATTGTGTTGAGCTTTTTGTGGTTCTTGCTGAGTGGTGAGTCCTCTCCCTCTCTCCTCTCTCTCTCCCTCCCTCTCTTCCTCTTCAAAGGACTGAGGTAACCTTTGCTGACTTGTTGTGTACTAGGCTCTATCGGCTTCTTTGCGTGCTGGATTTTCGTCCATCGCATCTACAGCTCGCTGAAAATCGACTAGATTGCTTAAGCTCTCATAGAAAGAGTAGAAATACCGATGACTGTGTGCCAGCTCATGAGCCAATTGTACCCATATATACATGAGCATATTGCTGTTCTGCTGATTTGCCCTCATTCATAGATACAAAAGCGTTGTCTACTATACGATATGGACCGGACTTGGGCACGCCGAAAGGCATCTTCCGGAGTCTTAAGGAAGGAGGCGGCTGCAGCCGAGGAGAAGCTGAAGTGAATATGGATGATGATGGTGATGTGACCTTGGGCGGCAACCTATGGACAGCAAAACGGTAAACCGGGTATACCCGCACTCGTCGCAATCTGATACTGTCGTTCTTGTCTCCGTCTCTCTCTATCTATTATACAAACTTTTCGGCAGATAAATAATATAATAGATAGTATGCCGTATAGGATGCACGCTGTTATTAGAAATAGAGGGCAGAAGACGAGGTATTAGGAGGTAGTATATAGTAAATTGAAGTTTTTTGGCTATTTACCGTTTTGCTGTCCGGCGGAAGGGCGGGAGGGGCCAGCGCGATTGTGCGACCACTGACATCACCACCGTAACCCATAGTGGGGTTCAGGCACGCCATAAACATGACGGGAACATCTTGTTCTCGATGACAACTTGACCTTTCCTTCCCCTAAACATCACTCTGGTAAGTCCATTTTCCTCCTCCATCCACTCGTCGCCCCAGAAATCGTCGAGGGAATTGCGCAGACATACTGTCGTTTACAAGCTCGCTCGTAACACCTCAGGAACATGTCCCTCGCCAGTCGCAGCATTCGCTTCACGAGACTCACGTCTGCCATTCGAAGACAACAACTAATACCGTTCCTTGACAGAAGCTCGACTTGCTCGTATCACCACACAGCACCAAAAATGTCTTTCAGCAACGCAAACACTGGCTCCAAGGATGCCGATCCATACACCTCGAAGAACGCCTCGGATCCCTCGTTGAAGGAGAAGGTGGAGGACTTGAAGACTTTTGTGGACAGGAACAAGTTTTGTCTGCTCACGACCAAGAACACAAATGGCTTGCTTGTAAGCAGAGCTATGGGTCTCGCCGCGAAGGTGAGTTTTACGGAAGCAGCGCACCTGCACCTACGTCTACACCGACCAGCAGACCATGTGCCGACCATCAGACAAGCCGACGCTAACAATGTGATTGTCAGGAGGGCAACGGCATTGACCTTATCTTCCACACCAACACCGAGAGCGGCAAGACGGACGACCTCGATGCCAATTCGCAAGTCAACGTTGGCTTTCTCAACAACTCTGGGGAGTGGGCTTCGTTCTCTGGACCAGCTACCGTCGAGACAGACCGCGCTAAGGTTCGCGAGTACTACTCACCTGCCTTGAAGGCATGGCTTGGAGACCTCGGTGATGGCAAGCACGATGGTGGCCCAGAAGATCCCAGAATCGGTCTCATCAAGATCAAGACTAGTACCGTCACATATGCCATCGCCTCGAAGAACATCGTGACGAGCACGATCGAAGTTGTCAAGGGCGCTGTTACCGGCGAGACAGCTGGAGTCAACAAGCTCAGACACCTGAATGAGAGCGAGATCCAGCAATGTAGGAGTCTCAGCAACGCACAATCTTCAAAGCTGTGAGGCTGACCATGGTTTCAGGGCGCTCTTCTTAAATATCTTCGAACCTTCACAGCAACGAGATGCAGATATCAAAGATGCAGCGAGTCCGATGCTACCAGTTGTAGCATAGAGGGTTTCATGTAATGAATGATTACAGTCCCAAAATTGAGAATTGCAAGTCGTCGTGAAAGAACGAAGTCACTGCGGACCAGGTTTGCAGACCAGGGCCCCCCAGCGCACCAATAAGATACATGTAGCCACCAGAATCACAGTGTTACGAAAGCGAAATCCACATGAGGCCTCTCGAATGTTGCAAGGCACATATCTTAGTAAATACCTTGGCCACCGAGTGTCCATGGTCCTGCGCATCTGATCATATCTCTTGCACGTCTCTCGAAACAACACAACTCGGACTACTTACGAGGATCGAACGTGTTGGTACGGTGGGTTTATTCCCGATGGATCTGGTTCTCCAGGAACGATGGTCTCTCAAAAGAGGGCAGAAGCAAAAAAAAAAAAAAATACACATTGCCCGATCGTGGGTCGAATCTGGCTCACTCATATTCCGGGAGTCATCTGCAGCTTCTCGTAG
>JH792481.1:274106-316194 GCA_000291705.1 Sphaerulina populicola P02.02b
CTTCTCGTAGATTTTTCCATCTCTAGGGGGGGGGGGAACAAAATTAGCGGGAGAAGATTGGCAGCATGAGCACAGAAGGCTGGAGCGGCAGCGCGCTTACCGTAATTTATTATTAGGCATGATCAAAGCCAGTATGATGGCGGGCAAAGCCACATACAGCGAGACCACGGTCATATAGCCGATGACATCCGAGTACTACACACCGAGAGTCAGCTTTCTTTCTCACAAGTGCAAACCAGACTTGCTCTCTCCCCGATCGAGGCAGAGGCACACGTACCGCAGCAGCAACAGCAGTTCTGCCCTCGGATCCCCATTCTGGCAACACCCCCGTGATGGAGTCGTAGAGTCCATCGATTTGTGACTCTGTGGCATCCGGACCCAAACGAGCTCTCAGTCGGCCTTTCATGGAGGTTGTATAGATGCCACCCGCGACAGCGGAGCCTACACCTCCGCCTATATGCGAAGCTGTGGCGATGAGCGCGGTGACTTGGGCCAGTTCGGCGTGAGGCACCATGATCTGGGCGGCCACAAACATGCTCGTTTCGAGGAAGCCACTCCCCAGACCTTGAATCATTTGCACGGCGAACAGCTCGAACGTGGTGCTGCTGTTGGTGCGCACGCGGATCATCATGGCGTATCCAAACGCTCGAATCAACGAGCCACCCACGCTCACCCACTTGTAGAATCGCAGTCTGTAAATCACAATGCCGACCACGATGCCCGTGAGGAGCTGTGTCAATCCGCTGATGTAGGTCAAGTACATGGCAGTGCGTGCCGAGTAGTTGTGCGTGGCAATGGACCACGCGAATAGATAGGTATGTGTGATTCGATAGCCGCAGGCATCAATGGACATGACGAAGAATGCCACCATGATGGCTCGCATGTGGAAGTATGACACGGGCATGACCGGATGGCGAGCGAACAGGGCTTCGTATAGCACCAAGCATACCAGCAGGACGATTCCCAGGAGAATGAGGATGCTGACCCAGGCGGATTTCCAGTGGTCGTGGCTCTGCGCGGCCAACGTGATGGGAAGCAGAATACAAGCCAGGCCCGACGTCAACAACAACGAGCCTCCGAGATCGATGCGCGAGCAAAATTCCTTCACCGTCGTCCGCGTCGAAGTCGCATATCCCGCGGCTTTGGCCTTGCGCTGCAAGTGCAGCAGTGTCAGAATCAACACGCTATACCCGACGGGCGTAATGAACACAAACATGCCATATCCCCACCTCCACCCGATGCCATCCTTGACCCGATCGACAATCATGCCCGACAGCCAGGTAATAATCAAATAGGGCGAATACAACAAATTGCCCACCAAGGCCCGCGACCGCATCGACGTGACATCCGACACCACTATGAAATCCAACAGAGCAATTCCCGCCTGGCCCACGAGGAAAAAGAGCGATCCGACCACGAAACTGGGGAACCCTCTTGCGAGCGCGTGGAGTACGTAGGAAATGCTGAGGAGCACTGTCATGAGACTGTATGTTTCTCCTCGACCGATCACGTCGGAGATTTTGGCTATGGGCACTTTGACGCTGGCGGATACGAGTGCGCCGATGACGTCCAATGTGCCGCCCATGGATAATGTGCGGAATTCGGACATGGCATATGTTTCGTAGGTGGATGTTGTGGAATTATCCAATTCACTGTTGTTGCCCGTGTTAAAAGATTAGTTTTTTGCTTTTTGTTTTTTTGGTTTTTCTTTTTTTTTTTTCAATTCACTTACTATACCACAATCATCATTGCCATTCCGCCAATCAAGCAATATTTGCCCCATTTGCCCCAGACTGCTACCACGCCCTCCATGACGGCCGCGCTGCCATATTCTTGATTTTCCAACGCGGCATGTTGGGAAAGTCGGAGTTTGGCGTCACCATCTTCGAGAAGATGGTGTTGTTGTTCTTGTTCTTGTTCTTGTTCGAGAGGAGCGAGTTCGAAATCTGCTGCGGGTTCATCACTTTTGTGATTTCAGCACGTGTCATATATAGAGAGAGAGGGAGAGAGATTAAGAAAGAGGTCGAGACTCACCGAAGCCGCTGATATCTCGAGTCTGAGCCCGAACCTGCTGCAAACATGGTCAAAAAGAGAATCAAGTCAATCCATCAGAGTGGAAAAAAAAGGAGTATAAAAAGGAGGTAGAAGTAGTGAGACGGTATATGTGACATGTCTATAGCTATCACACCACCGTGTCCTTGTCTCTTCCTCCTCCCCCTTGCTGCTTTCGACCCAATAATAGCCCTCGCCCGAATCTTCCGACTTTCACCGGAACAATGCCACAATAGACTCTTTTCGGAGAATCGAGAATCTTTTCGATCAGAACTTCAGAAGACGCTTTGGGCTTCTCTTTCTTTGTAGGAGGTACCTACTACCTCACTCCCTCTCTTTTTTTGACGAATAACACATTCCCTAATCACCCGTAGTCGAAGCTTCACTACAAATATCCGCAACCGCCTTGTCGCGACCCGAGCATTGGTACTGCAAAACACACACACACACGCACACAAGATTTATTATAAAAAGAAAAAAATAAAGAAAAAATATAGCCAGCCATGAAATGGGTCTGCCCAACAAGTCTCCATAGTGGCAGTATCGCGAGTCAAGGACAGTAGATTCCTGGTCAGGGTTGACAGTATAAGAACTATAGAGTAGTCGGGACTGCAGATCTGTGGATTTAATAATAAGTGATGATGATGATGGGTAGGTATGTATATATATAAGTGATGGATGGATGGATGGATGGATGGATGGATGGAAAGGGTAGACGAAAAGACTGATGTAGCCGAAATCTACTCTAGAGTTGTGAATAGTCTAGTCTGTATAAGACTGCCTCTGAGCTACCTTATGCTGCTGACTGCGAACCTCGTTCTCATGTACATGTAGGTACCTATAGGTATGCATATATCATCATAATCCTCGTCGATGATTCCATACCTACCCTACGATGCGAACTGGACGGCGAAGTTGGCAACATGGCATTTCCTCGTGTTCTGTCGTTTGTGTGAACTTCTTCTATTCGATGAGATTGGACGATAATAACAGTAATAATAATAATAATAATAATGATAATAATGAAATCAAGGTCATATGTAGATAGCATCGTGTAGATACCTATTTATTTATATATATATGCTAGCACCAAGTGTAAAATCATCACTTGATCTCGATATCAATAGAGTACTGTACAGTAATAGGATACTTCGAACCATGGCAGGTCTGAGGATGAATTGCGTGTCGGTCAGACGAGATGGTAGACTCGGTCTTGTGCGTGATGCCATCGAAGATCTCATCCATGTCAGCCCGCCTGCTCCGCCACGACAGCCTTTTGCTATGCGACGATCGGGAGTGCTTGGAGGGTCGTAGTAGTAGTAGTGGTGGTGTGTGAGCAGGAGAGAGTGAAGAATGTACTGTACACGCTTCAGGATCCATCTCCTTCAAAGTCGTGCTGTTGAAGCTGGTATTCCAGCCTTGGAGAAAGATGCGAAGGCACGGTATCGTGGCAGCGACGAGGTTGTAGTGCATCTCCACTTGGCCATAGACTTCGGTGTTGACGATCGAAAAGGTCATGTCCTGGTAGTCGATGGTCGCCATAGCTGCCAGTCGGAGTGCCGCAAAGATGATGACGGGGAATCGCAACGCAAACCCGAGGAAGACTGAGAACCTGGTGCTTCTCCTGATATTCAAATCACCAACCAGAGAGGCAGAGTATGCGACCAAGACGATGTCTAGTGCCATGCCCGCCGCCTCCACGGCTGCCCATGTTGCTAAAGTTGACCTAGATGACGTGGCTGTGACCATCCAGGGCTGTGAGATATCTCGGTAGAGTGCAATTGTGAGGATGCCAGCGAGTCCATATAGCAAGATGGCGCAAGTGATAGCAGTAGCAGCGCGTCGTGGCGACAGTCGACTCAACAAGCAGGCAACTGCCAGCTTGCCCAAGCAGAGTGCTAGGACGAACAGAATGCTGCTGGTGTATATGAGCTGGAAGGGAGATAGATTAGCATACCTACTTCTCTCCGAATCATTGTGGGCTGGGCGGGCAGACCTTCTGAACCACCACAACCTTTCCCCCGATCAAGTCTGATCTCTCGCCGAGCCCTTCCCTGACAGCACCGAGGAGGATGGCGCTCTGCGCGACTGCTGTAACCTCCACAGGGTCAGTGTGGCCATTACACACATTGTGGAGGCATCTCACATACCGTTGCAGCTATACAAACCCCGTCATCGTTGCCTAGAAGCTCGCTCCAAGGCCACCTGATGATCAAGCGATTGCACAGCACAAGTACACTGGCAATGAGGCCGAGTATGCTTACGACCATAAGATACGCCCCATGACGGTCCTGCGTGATAGCGGTGCTGAATTCCCAACTTGGCACTGGGCTGTCGGCCATGAGCTTCGGAAAGGAGATCATCTATCGGAGCATCATACTTATGCCTGTTTCATCAAAAGCATTCCATGCAAGGTGTATCGGTGGAATGGAGAAGCGTTGCCGGAGAAGCGAGTTGGGTTACACGACAGTCTCCCACATTGATGTGGCGTCAGCGTTAATGATCTGTACACCACGTTGTGCTGTTCATGCTTGATATTAAAAGCTCAGCCAGGAGCACCGATTCACGCGAATCGCCAAATCTCGACCGACGTGATGGATTTTAGCAAGAGTGATCAGGTTCGGAACTTTGCCATCGACCATGTCCAGCAGAGCATCATCAAGACTGGTGTACAGCAAGATGTAGTCGACATGCATCGGCTCGGCAAGGAGCAAGAATTGAGGAGAAACTTCAAAACCTTCTCGATTCTCGGTATGGCAGCAGTGACCATGGCGACGTGGATCTCTGTCATTCAGGCGTCCACATTCTCGCTCATCAATGGTGGCCTTGCTGGCACAGTTTGGGTGTATCTGGCTTCCTGGATCTTCACCATTTGTCTCGTATGCAGTCTTGCAGAAATGGTCAGCAGTTTTTGTTCTACGAATTATGTATGCCCTAGCTGACCTGACCAAGGCTTCAATGTCGCCTACCAGCGGTGGACAGTATCGTGAGTAGTTGATCGCGCGCGACCTCCTAGAACATGCTGACTCGCTGTCAGATTGGGTTTCTGAGTTCGCACCGACGTCTCAGCAGAAATTCTTGAGCTACTGCGTGGGCTGGCTGAGCGCATTGGGTTGGCAGGCTGTCATTGCAGGAGGAGCTTACACGAGCAGCACACTCATCTTCGAGCTCGTGACTCTAAACAATCCTGACTTTGTCTATTCGCGCTGGCAAATCACCCTCCTCATGGTGGGCATTGGGATCATCGGCACCATCTTCAACACTTTTGGGGCAAAACGACTTCCTCTGTTAGAGGGCATCATTCTTTGCATTCACATCTTTGGCTTCTTTTGCATCATCGTTCCACTGTGGGTTATGGCTCCCAAGGCGTCCCCAAGAGCTGTGTTTACAGATTTCTCGAATTTCGGAGGATGGCCCTCGATTGGGACTGCATGCATTGTCGGACAACTCACTGCTGGTGGATCATTTGCTGGGAGTGACGCTCCCGCACATTTGGCAGAGGAAGTGAAGAACGCGTCTCTGGCGGTGCCCCGTATGATGTTAGCGACCATCATACTCAACGGCATGATGGGCTTTGTGATGATCATCACGTACTGCTTCTGCATCACGAATCTGGAAGCAGTCGTCAGTTCAACATCAGTGTTTCCGTTCGTCGACGTGTTTTTCCATGCTACAGGGAGCAGAGGCGGAGCTACTGCAATGGCCTGCATACCTCTCATACTCACCATATGCACAGCACTGAACTCCATGGCGGCAGCCTCGCGACAAGCATGGGCGCTGAGCCGCGACGGAGGTCTACCGTTCTCTGGCTGGTTCCGCCAGGTCGTGACGATCGGAACTCCGATCCCGCTGAATGCCATCCTCTTTTCTCTTTCCATCCTGGTTGTATTGGCGCTGATCAACATCGGAAGCACGTCGGCGTTCAACAGTATCGCTGGTTTGCTCACGAGTGCCACGAACTTCTCTTACGCAGTCAGCATAGGCTGTGTATTGAGTAAGCGCATGCGGGGACAGCAACTTCCGCCAGCCAGATGGTCCTTGGGCACGCTCGGCATACCGCTGAATGTCGTCTCTGTTCTGTATGCTGTTTTCGGGGCTGTCATCAGCTTCTTCCCAGTGGTCACTCCTGTTTCGGTCACGACTATGAACTGGTCAGTAGTCATATTTTCTGGCGTGGTCATGATCGCCGCCACCGATTACTTGTTCCGAGGCAGAAAGAAGTACAATGGACCGGTGGTGAATGTTAGACAGGATTAGAAGAATTTGGTGGGTACAATGCTATTTGTGCATGACGGCAATTCCAGATCGTTTGCAGTCACAACACGCCGAAGTCGATACCGCCTAACGCACTCGAAGCCGTCAGAGCCACGCGCGTGGTACGTGCCTCTCTGCGCATACAAGTTCCGGTGACTTTTCCTGTGTTCATGTCAGCGTATGTAGTTTCGAATATAATCTATACATCGTACTACCTTTGTGTTCAATCTGCTTGAAGTCGCAAAAGCCGAATTTCTTGTACAACAAGTTGCCTTCCGAACTGGCTTCGACCCACGCGGATAGGAACAACAAATCAGCCAACTCGCACCCCCAACGCATCATCTTGCTACCAGCTCCAGCACGTCTATACTCGGGAGAAGTGAAACATATATGTAGATCTCCATATTTCACCATGTCAGCCTGGCCTCCTGTCAAACAGAGGCTATTCACTCACGCAGGAATGGATCCTGATTGTTGAGCAGTCTGATCTCGTTCATCGGCTCCAGCAGAGACTTTGCTGCCAGTGCAGTCTCGCCTTTCAGCCAGGGCATGATGTCGTCGACGCCACGTGGCTGCATATGAGCTGAGCCAAGGTATAGTTTCCAATTGCTAGCGGCCACAGTTCGACCAGTCGCTGCATCCTTGATCATGATCCATATGTCTGAAGAATCTCGCATCATTGCTTCAGTGTATCTCGCCACCAGTTTTGGTAAATCAAGCCGGGAGTTACAGCCCATGAACAGCTCGTGAACCAGATCATCCTCGAAGGAGTCGTATTGTAGTTCAACGATTTCTTTCATATCATGCGGCACAGCTCGAGAGAGAACAAACGGAGCCATGGCTGTACCAAACACTCTGCTATTGTCAGTGAGAGATGAGCCGAGGGAAGAAAGCTACCTCCTAGCTTTCCAGTTTGCGCTCGGCAGTTGGACTGCATCGCGTAAGTTGCCCTTGCATAGGTATAGTGACAACCAGCTGCAGGTTTCCTTTCCGGACCAGCGCGTGACCATTAAATTGAGCAACAACAGGCGAGGCGTAGCATGGGTGTCGACACATGGCCTGCTGTCGTGAGTAGGTATTGTACTACCTCCTACGTGTCTTGATCAGCGTGAGGTGGGCGAAGAAGTTGGCCGGTATGCCGTTTTCGACGAGGCTGATGATGGAAAGAAGAAGAAGAGGAAGAAGAAGAAAAAGAAGAAGAAGAAGAAGGTAGAAGTGAACGCGCCGAACTAGTCTAGAAGCAGTAAGTGAATGACGCGGATTCTTGTGCAGGGACCATCTCGAAATGCAATAATTATGCCTCTGCAATACACAATACATACCTGACTGTACAATACATAATCGCCACATCAACCTCAGAATCATGAGCGAAGGCTACGACGACTGGGGAAATCCGACTTCGCGGCCTCGCCATGAAATGCCCCGTGAAAAAGGAGTCGTAGGCGCACTGAAGTTCTATACCACTCGGACCTTTCGCCAGTACCGGACCCTGCTCTCGACCATTCTGTTCGCTATTTGCCTCCTGTATTACTTCACTCTCCGCACTTCTGCGTCACCACCACCCAAGCCTGTGGACTGGTCCAAATTCGCTTATGTCCAGTACGTTTACCATCACCATCACCACCACCATCACCATCACCATCACCATCACCATCACCATCACCACCATCACCATCACCATCACCATCACCACCGCGAGAAACGATGCTGAGTCTCTCTCGCCATGGTTATCAGATATGTGACCGACAACCACAACTTATGCAACGCATACATGATCTTCGATGCCCTAGAGCGCCATGGCAGCAAAGCCGATCGCGTGCTGCTCTACCCCCAGCAGTGGGACACCATTGACGATTCGGCACAAGATCGCAACAGCCAACTTCTCATTCGGGCAAAGAAGGTCTACAAAGCCAAATTGAAGCCCGTCGCAGTGCTCGATGTCGATGGCGAAGCTGCCCCGGGCACGTTGAATGCACCATCGAGTTGGGACTCGTCCATCACCAAACTCCGCGCCTTTGACCTCTTCGAGTACGACCGCGTCCTGCACTTGGACAGCGACAGCACGCTGCAGCAGCACATGGACGAACTATTCCTGCTCCCCAGCACGCCCATCGCCATGCCTCGCGCGTACTGGTCCCCCGGCAGACCGAACGAGTGGCCCTTGACGAGCTTAATGATGCTCATCGAGCCCAACCCGTTTGAGCTCAAAAACTTCATCGACATTCTCATGTCGTGGAAAATGCAGCCCGGCTTCCAAACCGGCAGAAACTACGACATGGATTTACTCAACCACCGCTTCGGCGCCAGCGCCATGGTCTTGCCGCATCGTCCCTATGCCATGCTCTCCGCCGAATTCCGCAACCCCAATCACGCCGCCTACCTGGGCACCATCAACGGGCCCCGAGACTTGTACCCGTCGAAATATGGCTGGGATGCCGATCGCGCGCTCCAGGAAGCCAAGCTCGTCCATTTCAGCGACTGGCCATTGCCCAAACCATGGATCATGTGGCCGCACGAAGGCGTGGCCGAGATGCAGCCGGATTGCGGCGGGAAGAAGGATGCTTCGTGTCGAGAGCGTGACGTGTGGAAGCATCTGTACAATGACTTTCGCAAACGTCGCAAGGACTTGTGTAGAATCTTGAGCGTGCCTGCTCCGAAATGGGCGGACTTGAAGAATGCGACACGACCGAAATCCTGGGCCGAGATGGCGCAGGATACGTCGTCGTCGTCGTCGTCGTCGCCTGTCGTATAAATAACAAGGAAGAGACTCTCTGCATTGAACAAACATTTGTATCGTGCTACCTTCTAGTGAGCTACATAAGCTAGCCTATACCCAAGGTACCCATGTTGACGATGATGTTGACAAATCCCCAAAACGCCACTCGCTATGCATGTATATATATGTATATATACCTATGAAAGTGCAGTAAGTAGCAGTAGTAGTAGTTAGTAGTAGAGTGGTGGACACAAAAAAAAACAAGAGGGAGGGTATATCCAATCCAATCCCATCCAAATCCAAATCACATCACATCACACAGCTCCTCCTCCTCCTCCTCCCCCTCCTCTCCATCTCATCTACTTCTCAACCTGCTCCGCCTCCACCCTCTCCTCCCACTCTTCTCCACTGGCCCCATCAAAGAAATGATTCACCATCGGAGCATACGTTGCATTCCCAAATGCGCCACCCCCAAAATCCAGATATGCGCGCGCATCACGCAGAGGAATCCGTTGAATCTCTTCCAAATCACCCATAATCCACGCCGTTTGCATGCCCATAATCATATGTTGGAGAATATGACAGTGAATCATCCACACGCCAGCATCCGTGACGCGGAGTCGCCAGCCGCGCCAGCCGACGCGTTGGCCCGCCACCGTTTTTTCCGTCCAGCGATAGAGATTAGTGGTGTCGCGCAGGACGGGCTTGTAGTTTGCGAGTTTCTTTTCGTTCTCCACGGGGTCGTAGGTGCCGTTGCCGCTGCCAATGTCGTAGTAGTGTGCTCCGTGTGCGTGGAAGGGGTGAAAGTCTTGGCCTCCGTTGTTTTTGACGAGGGAGCCTGTATTGTACCAGATGATTTCGATGACCTGGAATTGGGATCATCATGTCAGTAAGTAAGGTATATATGCATGCATGCACGTATAGGATCAAAGTAAAACAACAGCTGGCTTACCTCTCCTAGTTTGGCTGGGAAAGTGAACGTGGTAGGATCCCAGCCACCATTGGCCATCGCCGCATCGTAATCGGGCATCGCAGCCTGTCCGCGCTGGTAAATGTCAACCAAATATGGCACGTCGCCTAATTGGGGATTCGTCGTCTCATTCCATTCCAGTCCGTTAACACGCCAGACAATGCTAGCGGTAGAGACTTGTCGGTTGTCCAGCTCGATACGACGTGTGACCTCATCTGCAGTCGGGAAGTCGTTGTCATGCAGGGGCTCCAGGGCGTATTCAGCCCAGTCGTACGAGTGACCCGTGAAGTTAAATGGAGCAGACTCGGGGTCTTTGGTAATCTCAGGCTGTCCACCGGAATACCGGAGGACTCCGTAGCCAATGTACTTTTTCGGCCGTTCGTTCGTCTCGAACTTGATGTAGTAGTCTCGTTTGCCATTGAGCTGGGCTTCGGTCTTGGCCGTGAAAATGGTATCAAATCGTTGACCGGACGTCAGCTGCATGTGTTCTTCGGTATGTGGCTTGGTATATGAGCCATCTGCCTCAATAATGGTAAAGTTGTGGTGCTCATCAATGCCCAGTTCGACCATGGAGATGGCAAGGCTGCCCACAAAGCGGAAACGGTACGTCTTTCCCGGCTCAACCTCAATAACCGGGAGTGGGCATCCCTCTTCGCCGGATCGGTGCTGCTCTTCTTGTGCAACTCCGACGCCATTAATCAAGATTGCGTTCGTCTCATTGGACCACACGAAAGGCTGGGCCAACAGCCCCTGTTCGATATGGTGGTCGGTATGATTATAATAGTCTGAAAGAAAGACGATGCGCTCTTCGTCGTACTGATAGGGGGACACGCCGCCCTCGTCCTCGATGATCAGTGGCCCCGCAGCAGATACGGCTTGGAAGCCGACATGGGAATGGTAAAAGTACGTTCCGGCTTCCGTTTTGAGAGGAAATACTTCAAAGTCGAAGTAGTGGCAGGGCGGTATGGGCCACATACTTGCTTGAGGCGTGCCGTCGGAGAAGGGAGCCAGACGTTGACTGAGACCATGCCAATGTATCGTCGTGTTGACGTTCTCTTCGCACATGTCGTTGTAGACCCGGACCCATTGTCTGACGCCCGGCTTCAGTCGCAATGGTGGGCCCGGCGAGGTCCCGTTGATGAGGACGGACTCGCGCTCCTGACATGCGATCGTGATGTTGGCAGTCGTCACGCGCAAGATATGATCGGGTTGAAACTCGCAGCCGTGCTCCTGAGGGCCTCCGTAATGCCCAGGTGGTCCATTGGGTCCTCCTCGATTGCCCCAGGCTGCTACCTCGTCGACTGTAGCCAGCAACGCGGCGGCCACTACGGCGATCAGTGCCCTCATGGTTGGTCGTTCGTTGTGAGGTTGAGGAACAGCAACAACAGAGGCAGAAGCAGCAGAAGAGTAGTAGCAGTGGCGCAGACTACACGAGGTGATCTTAGCTGCGTGTGCTTACCTGGATTGTTCGTCAGGGATCCATGTCGATCTCTGAGGCTAAACAAATATGGGGGCGATAGGGTTGCGGCTGTTGGCTCCTCGTGAGACAAGAGTGGCCCATAATGCCCATGTGCAGTCCCCGAGGCCGGCAAAATGCAGCGACCTAATATAACTCAATCCTGATTAAGGCAGCCAGTATGGCGAGTGTGCAGCCATCGAAGGCTCTACAGAGTTTGTCAGTGTGTTTGGGTACTGTACGTGGCCATGACCGCCCACGCCGCCATAGAAATCTTGCCGCAGCCGCAGCCGCTGACGCCTGCGCACGCCGCACGCCGCACGACGACTATCTTACTACTGGAGGTCCCATGCCACATGGCACTCGCGGGTTCCAGCGTCAGGGCTCTCCTTACACCGCCATGGCTCCAGCGGCTCGTTGGTCAGACCTCAGCCATGCTTGGCGGGCCGCCTCAAGTGCGGCGTGGCCGCGTACGTGTTCTATAGTTGGGGTGGCAATCGGTGGTAGTCAGTCAGGCCAGAACGAGCGAAGAAGTGTCCGGCAGCCAACGATGGCGCGTATCGTCGGCGGTATGTAGTGTTTTAGCGTCGAACTGGAGGGGAGGGAGAGAGAGATGGAAGCGGGTAGAGAGTCGGTCGGTAAGGTAGTCATGGTCTAGGGCCAGGGCGACGGGTTCTGGAGGCAAACGGTCGGTCGATGCGGTGCAAAAGGTGTGTGCTGGCTGTGTGTGGGTGAATGAGTCCAGGAGGGAGTCCGTTCCGTTCCGTCAGGAGGTACGTGTCCCGTCGTATGTTGGACAAACAGAAACAGACTAGCGGCTCTGTGAGACACGGGCGGCGGCGGGGCGGGGCGGACGGCGAGGGCCTTGAGCCGAACTCTCCGTCGCCGTCAAAGCCCGCCTTGACCCCTGACTCCTTGACCCCTTGACGCCTCCTTGACCCCTTGACTCCTTGACTCCTTTCTCCTTCCGGACTTCCTTCACTCCCCCAGTCTCCCAATCTCCCAATATGCCAATCTCCCAGTGTTTCCCACTACTGTCGGCAGTCGTGATTCTTCACAAACACGAATATGGCCGGTGTATGGGTGGGGTCCACCACTATGTGCGTTCGTGTCCCAACCCGGCTGCCATGTGCCCGACTGCCCGTGACGTGCATGCCGCGCGATCGGCGAATTGGACTTGATGTTGTTGTTGTAACTTGTTGTGACTTGTTGTGACTTGTTGTAACTTGTTGTAACTTGTTGTCCCCAAATCATTGTTGTGGGAATGGCGGATGAGGTGAGGTGAGGTGAGTGGAGTGAGTGGAGTGAGTTCATATTGAATAAGTGGAGTGCGAGTGAGCACGAGACTGAAAGGGCAAGTAAGCTCCTGCTGACCAGACTTCATACTTTAATCTTCCCTTCTTATATACATGTACTTCTCAACTTCCGTCTGATGAGCACGTTTACGCACTTTTTTTTTCCTTTTCTTTCTTTTTTTCCTTTTTTTTTTTGCATAAATTTCACCATACCAGTCAGACCACACATGTCGCATCAGGACTTGCAATCATCACGACCTCTTAGGAGGTATTAGCGGATCCCTCCCGTAAGATACATGTATTCTTAGGTACTGCCATGCCATGCCAAGCATAAGGTAGGTATGTAAGGTAGTTCAGCCCCACCCCCATCAATCGATACTCCCTCGGGCACTCATCACTCATCACTCCACACAATAAGAGGTAGCGCACATCTGAAAGACCCGGATCCCCTTCCTCATCCTCCCTCATCCTCCTCCCTCTTCTCCCTTTCCGAAAAGCTGCTAATCCCTCCCCTCCTTTAATCTATCAATTGTCCCCCGCCCCTGAATCCAATGATAAATTTCCATAAGGCGATTCTCTCCAGTCATCGTGGCAATGTGGACAAAAAGGATATATTGCTTCATACTCGTACTCGTAGTGAATAAAGTCGAACGGGCCTCTTGGAGGAGAGGGTGTAGTAGTAGTAGAGGAGGAGGAGGAGGAGGGGGTGGTGGTAGTGGTAGTGGAGGTGGAGGTGTTGCTGCTACGACCTCTCTGCTCAGTATTTGCAGTGCTCGCGTTATCAGCAGCAGCAGCAGCAGGTTGTTGAATGCATGTGGATGAAGAGTCTGCCATTGTAGGCTTATTATCGTTATTTGCTGAGTACCTAGGTTAACCAGTGGAAGGCTTAGGTACTTTGTAGTCCTAGACAGGTTTGCTACTGTAGTGGTACATGTACCTACCATTCACGAGCAAACACCATCACCATCACATTCACGAGAACTCAGGTAACTACAACTTCAGCCTTCCTGCGCCCAGCTCGAAACACATATGATTCTTCTCCATGCTCGTCAACTGCTCTCATGTACGATGGTGTGTATTGCTGGCCCTCATTTCAATTTACATCAAGGATAAGGTAGTATAGTACATGTACTTGTCCACCTGCCAATGATAGTGGTTCTTCATCTGCCAATGTACATGTACCTGTATTCATCACCATCTAGTAATCATCATCGATACTGTCCTTCATCGCCTCAATCTCCAGATACTCCTCATACTGCTCCCGTGTTCCACCAGTGTCCATGCCTGTCTCCGGATCAATATAGTTTCCGGAATCCTGAGGCGTTGCCTTGGGCGACTCAGATCCGGATGCCACTGCAACCCTGACCTCAATCGGTTCCATTCCTGTGACATGAGGGATCTTGTACATCCTGTCGTTCTTCTAGACCACCATTTCCCCCACGGCATCAACTTCGGACTTCAATCCCTCCCTCTTCAGACATTCATCAAGCTCTTCTCTGCCCCGGAACACCGTCCCAGCCGCAAATATCTTCGTAGCAGAACTGGAAGCGCCAGGTGACGTTTTGACATTGGCATTGACCACCTCGTTGATCGACCCGAGCCTGGACACTTTTCTGGGCTGTGATGAGACAGAGGACCTTGCTACACTGTCTTTCCGAGACTTGTCCTGATCTGTATCGTCGGCAAGAGATGGCTGTGGCTGACTGGATGCCGTAGCTCGGACTGTTTCGGTGGCTTCCGGGAGCTGAAAGCCTTTATCAGCAGCAGGGCTGCCTGATCGTGGTGAGAGAGGGTCCACATTCTCATCTCCTGCTGCACGAGATTGAGTAGCCGCTGCCGTTGCTACAGTCTCGCGTGCTTGCAAGTCCATGCCAACGAGTGCATTCATGAGCTGAGTCTGGACACTCATCTGAATCTTTTGTTGTTCCTCGATGCGGCGGAGGGTGAAAGCTACTTGCTCAAGCTCACGCGAGCGCCGCGAGTCATCCGTCCTAGTCTGCTCCTGCAGCGTAGCAAGTTCCTCCTGCAGGCGTTGCTCGCGCTGTTGCACTTCACGGAACGTTGGCACGGGAGGGCTGCATGCTTCCACAGGTCGCGCAGCGGACAGGTGTGCCTGCTGGCGCTCCCGCAATGCACTGGACGTGCTGCGTCGTATCAATGGCCGTGCAGCAGACGGAGTGTTCTGAGTTAGCTCGGCCACGATATCTTCTTCCATTCCCACAAGATTGGCAACTCCCTCCTGCAGCGGGCCCTCGAATATAGTGGAAGGAGTCGACTCATCGGTGGTCTGGGTGTGCGTATTGGAGACCGTCGAGCTGGATTCCTCGTTCCGATCCTCCTTCCGCGCTGGTGGGCTTCTTTGGGACATCGTGCTGGCGGAAAGCTGCTTGTATAGAGGGGATATGCGTGGTCCTGCAATGGGCGTGGATTATCTAGGAAGGGCTCACTGCTGTACGGTTTGCAGATTGTCTCGATATTGTATGGTTGAACGGCGGGCTCCAAGAGTTGCAGGTTGGAGTCTGCTTGTTGTTCTTTCGACAAACTGCAGGTGCGCCTCGCCATCAAGCGTAAGTTGCCATCGAAGGCGAGAACACTGTCATACGCACCTGACCATGCAGAGAGCGCGAGTAGGTAGGTAGGTATATGTACCTTAGTGTCGGCTCCGAAATCCTTTCTTGATACATCGCCATGGCAACAGGTATTTCAAGTATAAAATCCTCACTCATCCCATCCATAACTCCTTGACGCCGCCTCGCTTGGTCCACACGTCATACTCAATCCATTGCACTTTCTTCCTTTTCCCACCTCCCTCCACCAGCCTGCCAGGATTCATAACGTGGCAGCCTTCGTAGGTGATTGCGAAGGGAGGCGCACCCGCATCTGCCACAACTAAAGCGTGCGGTAGTGGGTACAGTGTCAAAGCAGAGGGCGCATAATCCCAATGAACGGGACGCACTGTGAGCGGAAACGGTGAAACCGTAGATTGAGGAAGCAGCGAGAGGATGAGCCGCTTCGCCTCTTGGATGTTGTAAGACTCCGATGGGACCGTCTCAGCGAGAGCAGCTGGTGGCGAATCAGCGTCGAAGGCCATGCGTGTATCCTCAAGTTCGTCCGATTCCGTTGTAGGCAACGCCCCTGACATTGTCATGTCCTCGTCGGAGCCAGGCAGCACAACAGCACTGTCCGTTTGCGACTCTTTTTGTTTTGTAGCTTGACCGTAACGGATGGCATTTCTCCGGAAGCGACCAGATATGTCGTCTCTAAGGATCACGAGTTCGTGAGCAGGCCCAAAAAGGCTTAACCTTGTAGGATTGCTCGTCCAGATTGCTTCACCATCTGCTTCACCCTTCTTTGCTCCCATGTCAGCTTTCGCGTTCGCGAATGCGCGCTTGATTCTGTTTGTAAAGAGGTCCGGAACGCCTTCGCGAGGCAGGAGTGTGCTTGCGCCAGCACTAAATGAGGATGCCCAGGGATCATTATCACCGGGCACGAATACCCACGTGCAGCTTCGAAGCAAGGCCGGGAAGTCCGACAGGACAGCTGCAAGTTCATTGAAGAGCTCTTTATATTCAATCGAACCAGTCCCGGCACCAGCCATGGCGGCTTTGCTGGAGAAGTCGCCCGCCAGGACAAAGCCCATAGGGAGCTGTTCTGCTGCCTCGTACTGTTCGAGCAATTTGCGGAGTGCGGTGAGAGTGGAAGGTTGGTCGAGCGTCACTTCTGACAGAATTACCATCTTCCGAGCATCTTCGTCGATGTCGGACTCTGGGCCTACCAGTCGTGATTCCAGCTTTCTCATCCTTGTTCCCACCGCCCGCTCTGATCCAAGTCCCAGAAAGTCAGCCCATCCAAATCCACCTCCTAGATCTTCTGCCTTCAGATTGATTCCTAGGGAAATATCACGTCTCTCCACGGGGGGACTGCCTATCTCAAATCCGACAAACCTCCCCCCAATTGTTCCTCCCACACCACCAGTATTGCCCAGCCCACTTGATCCAGCACCAACCCAATCTTCCTCATACACTCCATCCACTAGCACAATCATGCCAGGACAGAAGTATGGCTGGCCGTCCTGCATGCTCGTTGCATGCTGCAAGTCCAGACTGATGCTCCCACTCATGTCATTCAGTGCCAGTGTACCTGTTGGTGCAATAACCAGCATGCCGAGAACCAAATGTGAGCTTCCTCCTCTACCGAGCAGATTCGCGATGGGTGTGATTTTGTAGAACGTCCTCTCCGTAACGGTCCCTTGCCTTTTGAGCGTAGGAACCCCGGCAGATATAGAAGGTGCTTGGAATGCTGGATTTCTGAGCAGTCTCTGATGTATGATATTGTACCGCTCCTTGAACACGGCCGTCTTCTGCCTCGGATTTGGAAACAGAGTGGGTTTTGTCTCAACTCTCAGAAAGTGCTTCTTGTCCATATCAAAAGTGAATCGCGGCTGTTCGAGTGCACTGATGACTTTCAGCCACTTCCTAGGCTCACTACTCCCGTGGTCTTCTTCTTCCGGTCCCGACGCAGGACTCTGCACACGCAGTCCACTGATGCCGTATGAACTTCCCTCTCGTTCCAGTCCGGGACGGTCTCCCAGAAGATCCACAGCAGAATCACTACCAAAGGCGAAGCTGTTCTGCCTGCTCGGATTGAGGCTGTTGCCACTCCTAGGCGTCCTAACGCGACCACCGCTCATAGATCCTTCCAACGTCCTCAAGATTGTCTTCAACTTCTCGCCGTCCGCCACAATGACTGGTCCATTTTCCGCTTTCCACAGTTTTGCGACCTCCTCGAGTAGCTGCTCGCCAGTCCCCTCTTCTCGCCATGCTGAACCACAGTGCTTGCCGATGAAACTGGCGAATGCTTGGACTGCGGAGGGGTGTAGATTCAGGCTGTACTTCCTGGCGAACGTGCGGACTGCCACGCGACGAAGGGTGTCGGGCGGGAGGAGGATGGGTAGGATGGTTGCGATCTGAGGTTTGAAAGCTGGCGGGGCTGGCGGAGGCCGTTTGCCCGCGGTGGGCGGAAATGGGTGGATGGGTGTGCCAAATGCAGGCGACGACGAGAAGGGATTCTGCGCAGAGGTCGTCGGTCTCGCCATGTTCATGTCCTATGCACATAGATGGAGTTGTGTCGAATATGGGTAGAGACTGGGCTGGGGACGCATTTGACGCGATCAATCTGACGCGTCGGAGTGGCACGTGCACGTGCGTCCTCGCGTAGCCCCAGCGCCGCGTTCACTTGAGCTTCTCTACTTACCTCATGTACCTGACCTAAATTACTTCCACCTCCAGCGAATATCGATCAATCTACCAGTAAATACTACATCGCATCAACACTCGACATGGCGCAAGAACAGGATGCATCAGTCCGACTGGAGCAGCTCAAGGCAGCGGCGACCAAGGCCTACTCGCTCAAGGATTACAACGCTGCCGCCGAGCGATACGCAGAGGCTTGCGGCGTGCAGGATGAGGTCAACGGCGAAATGTCCATTGAAAATGCCGATCTGCTCTACCAGTACGGTCGCTGTCTATACCACCTCGCCGTTGCCAACTCCGACGTGCTAGGCGGGAAAGTGGCCAGCAGTGAGGAGCCAAAGAGGAAGAAGCGCAAAGTGTCCAGCAAGGAGGCAGAAGCCAGCGGCGAAGGAAGCAGCGCCAGTCTGATCGGGGACGCCATCAAGAGTGGCGAGCAGAAGCTCGCCGAGGACGTGGTCGAGGCTGCGGTCGAGAGCAAAGACGGAGTCATCCCGGAAAGCAGCACAGAGGGCATCAAAGAGGCAACGAAACCGGGCAACAGCAGTAACCCGTTCTTCCAGATCTCTGGCGACGATAACTTTACAGACAGTGAAGACGACGGGGAAGATGCTGAAGGTGGGGAAGGCGACGAGGAAGAAGAAGACGATTTTGCCATCGCCTACGAAGTTCTGGACATGGCGCGCATTCTACTGACACGGAAACTGGAGTCGCTATCCGACAGCAAGAATAAATCTACAGAAGAGAATCCAGAAGCTCGTCAGATTAAGGAGCGGCTTGCAGACGCTCACGACTTGCAGGGTGAGATCGCGCTGGAGAACGAACGCTTCGCTGATGCCATCAACGACACGCGCGATTCGCTGGCGTTGAAAATGCAGCTCTACCCGGTGGATAACTCTTTGATTGCGGAAGCACACTTCAAGCTCTCTCTAGCACTGGAATTTGCCTCGGTGACATCCACACAGGAAGACGCCAATGGCGAGAACAAGGTCGCACAAATCGACGAGGAAATGCGAGCGCAAGCAGCGAATGAAATGGAACTCGCCATTGCTTCTTGCCGTGCACGGATCGCCAAGGAAGAAGCAAGTCTGGTCTCTCTCGATGAGGCCAAAGCAACAGAGATGAGAAGGAGCCTCGCAGATGTGAAGGAAATGGTAGGAGAGATGGATACTCGCCTTGAAGACCTTCGCAAGCCTGCCACGTCACTCTCAGCCATGCAGAATCTTGGTCCTGCTGGCGCGCCGGGTGCCGAAGAAGCGGCTATGAGAGGTATACTAGGTTCATTGCTGGGTGAGAGCAAGAGTGAACAGGAGAAGCGCATACAAGAGGCCACGGCAAAGGCCAACGATCTGTCTGGCATGGTCAAGAAGAAGAAGCCGAAGACGTCACCTGGGCCTGCATCCGCACCACAGGAACAGAGCGTCGTCGTTGAGGGCAATGGAAAAAGACAGGCTGAAGAAGAAGGCACGGGCGCTTCGAACGGGACGGGAAAGAAGGTCAAATTCGCCGAAGACACGAATGGTGATGAGGCTTGAGCAAATCTACAGCTTGTACTAAAATTATCATTTTAGCGATTTGTCGTCCGTATGAATACCCTTGCATCGATTATATCAATCAGACATTGCCACTACCAAATTTCATGCATGGTCTCAACCACAGCACACTGGAACAAGCACAAAGACTTGTCAAGACTCCACCTCACTATCACTCCTCACCATCATCCCCATTCAAAATCCCACTAATCACCTCCCCCAAAAACCCCTCATTATTCACCTTTCCATCTCCACCACCTTCTGGTCTCCTCCGTTCTGCCGTATCCTCGTCCTCATCCTCTTCCATTTCTTTTTCTTTTTCTTTTTCTTTTTCTTTTTCTTTTTCTTTTTCTTTTTCTCTCTCTTCTCGCTCATGATCATCAACCGATTCACTCTTCTCCTCTTCCGAATGTGAAATCTCATCATCATCATCATCATGTTGAGCGACACCTGTATAACTATCTATTGGCTGCGCTTCTTCTTTTTCTTTTTGCAAACAAGATGGAGATGATGATGATGATGATGACGAAGATGAAGTGGAAGATAACGAGGTAATCTGTTGTTGTAAACTATCCAAACATGTCGCGATACCTAGAAGACTTTCTGCGAAACCGGAAAGTCGGTTGTCGATGAGGTGGAATTTGTGGTCGATTGAGGAGGGGGTGGCGAAGTCTGTTGTTGTTGTTGTTGTTGTTGTTGTTGTTGGGATGGGAGGTTCATCCGTAGGAGGTGGTTGAGATTGTTGATCTTGTTGTTGTTGTTGTTGTTCTCCATCGTCGTCGTCTGTTGGGATGGTATTCGATGATGGTGGGAGATCTGAGGGGTAGGCGGACGAGAATGGAGATTCATCGGAGGACATGACTACCCTATGGTTATGGTTATGGTGATGGTGATGGTGATAGTGATAATGATGATAAGAGGAGGTGCGTGAGAGAGAGAGAGAGACTCAAAACATCAAACATTCTTCACTAAGGTAGATATCTAGATATATACAAATCCACGATAACCAGCGCCTCCTCAATGACAGACAGAAAGAAGAAAAACCATAGTATACATACACCCTGCCATCTTTCCCAAAACTTACAGTATACTATATACCATACTACCAGCTAAACCGCTATATATATCTTGGGCGGCGCGCTTTCTTGGTGTTATTTTGTAGAAAGACCCGAAACTTGCATTATAAGTAAGCCTTGGCAACGTTCACTTCACTTCACTTGCTCATGTGGCGATGTTCGCTGAAACTCGACGGATGTCGACGACAGATGACTGGTGTTTTGTTACATATGCACATGCTATGCTCGCTATAACGCTCAGAACCCACTGACACTCCCAATCTGGCCGCCGCCACACCAGCAAGTGCCTTCCGCCTCTCTTTCCACATGGATCACTACATCCATCCGCTTTTCTCTCAGGAATTCGTCGACCCGATGCCTGACGTCTTCCAAATCAGCCGCAGGATTCGCAATAATATGTATCACGCCTTGCACCTTCTTCTTGCCCGATCCAGCGCCATGATCATGCCCATGATGGTGGCCATGCGAATCTGCCGCATCATCGCTATCGTCTATCCAAAATCGAGGAACAGCATATCCCACCACGCCGCGAAGTTCTCCCAGTTCTTGAAGTGTGTTTTTGATTTCATACTCCAGCGTGCCTGGAATGACCAGTAACAACTTCTGCCCTGAACTGATCACAAGCGGCACAGCTGCGGCGAAGATGAGAAGGGCGATGACTATCGTCGCCAAAGGATCCCATAAGTACCACGGTTTCCACAGAGTCATTGCAGTACTCAGTATAACCGCGAGAGAGCCACCGGCATCCGCAGCAACATGCAAGAAGATACCATGCATGTTATCGTTGTGCTCATCGTCCCCGTGACTGTGTGCATGAGCGGCCGGAGTCTTTTCGTGTTTGTGGTTACAATAGCCAGAAATATCGCCATTCGTGCCGGACGATTCGTTTATTTTGTGGCCATGCGTGGAGTTGTGGTGCTCGTGCCCATGTGAATGGGAATGACCGTGCGATGAATGGTCATGGGCATGGCTGTGATCGTGATCAGGGGAGTTCCCATGGGAATGGACGTGCGATGAATGGTCATGGTCATGTGCATGGCCGTGATCGTGGTCGTGAGCATGCGAGTGGCTGTGGGAATGATCGTGAGAGTGCCCATGTGAGTGACCGCCGTGGTCATGCCCATGATGTGCATGGCCGAACGCGAAGAGGCCTACCATGTTGACCAGGAAACCAAGCGTACTGACAACCAAGAGTTCCTGCACATGCCGCAATTCCTTTTGCTCAACAATGCCTTCCATGGCCTCCCATATAAACTCCACGCTGACAAGCATCAGAAAGATGCCGTTTCCGAATCCCGCGAGAGTATTCAGCTTCCCCCATCCGTACGGTCTGTCTGGACTAGTGGGCCATTTTGAAGCTACCGCAGCGCCCAAGCCTACCACGAGTCCCAGACAGTCGAAGAACATGTGGACTGTATCACTTAGCAAGCCAAGGGAGCCGCTCAGGTACCCATAGATACCTTGTACGATCATAAACGCGAAGTTCAAGCTATGTCGAGTCAGCAGACGAGGGCAGGTAGACATAAATTGGTCTGCACCTACCAGGTAAAGTACGCGATTCGCCGCGAGTCTCTCTCACTCAGGATGCCGTACATGAGCGATCCAGGCTCATAGTTATCTATCAGATATTTTGTTATGCCAGAATGAGCGCCTTCATTCTGGGTATGCTTGTGCGCGTTATGCGCATGGTCGTGAATATGGTCGTCATGGCGCTCGTTCACGGCAGCCAGCGAAGTATCGTACAGGACCCCAAAGTATGAGAGCGCGGCAAGACCGCCGTTGAGAATTGTCCCTGGCCAGAGGGAGGGCGAGAAGAGAAACGCAAGAACAGCAAACGTGAAACAGCTGATGCCCAAGCCTATCTTGTACTGGCTCCGAAGCGCTGATGGCTGGGCAAAGAGAATCGCGGCGGCCGAAGATGCAATTGACAGAGCAGTGAACATGATGGACAACGGTGCCGTAGACGGTGCAGTGACGAGAAAGGCAGAAATTAGGACCGTACATATCGACATGACCACGCCAGCTGCGAGGGTCAGGTTGACCTCACTCACTGACGATACAATCGAGGGTGCGGTGGCTCGAGTCCATGGAGGACGACCTGTGAGTGGCGTGGTTGGTGTCACAGTATTTGAGTGCTGCGCAGAAGATGGAGACATGCGTGTGTATGGCAGTGGTGGCGAGATGAATATGACTGAACATGCGAGAGCCAGATACCCGACCAGCATATCTGTGAAAGCGGCCTTGAACGTGATTCCAGCGAAGTCCAAAAGGGCTGCCAGCAGCAGCACAGCTACCGACGCGACTCGAGATTTCAGCATGTGCTGCCATTCATGCCACGAAGGCCTCTGGGGTGAGTCGGCGCTGTTCAGACCCGATGCCATGACGACAAGTAGCACCACGCCCGTCCGCATGCCACCGATCTGCGTCGAAGCATAGAAGGGCAAGCCAATGCCGAGTGTTCGACTGAGCATCTGCTGCATCGATGCAGGTGTAAACAGAGTATTGGTAGGAGATGTATCGGGCTTGTCTTTCCGCCTGTCCAGCATTCTCTCTGAAGATCTGATCTTGGCTACGAACCCTGTCAGGAGCAGCGTCCCACTGGTGAGAACACACGCCTCCACGAAGCCACATCCTTTCCGCACCAGCAATGTCTGTCCAGCAGTCGAGCTCTCCTCCAACACCGATTTCTGCAGTCTCTGGTAGGCAGACAAAGGTGGCATGCCATCCTCGACGGAGGCGCCAGGGTGGTAGGCGGCGGAAGCGAGCAAGTATGGCAAGGGAAGGAGCAGACTCGTCAGCGCCTCGGGCAGCGAGAACCACGAGGACGAAGCCTTTTGAAGTTGTGGGTGATAAGAACCTGCAGGTCGTCCGAGATCTGATTCGCCGCGTGGCCGCGTCGGTCGTTTCATGGGTGGTAGCGAGTGAGTGTGCGCGTGCGAATGCTCGTGGGGGTGGGAGTGGTGGTGGTGGTGGTGGGCGCCGCCGTCGTCGTCGTGGGGGTGGTGGTGGTGGAGGATGTCGTCGTGACTGTGGGAGTGGTGGTGTAACTGGTGTTGGTGTGGTATCTGGCTGTTTTGTTGGTGTGCCAGGACGTTGCCAATGGACGGCGACAGGCTTCGGTGCAGCTCGTCGACGGGGCTCGCAACCGGTGTGGTTTCGTTGCTTAGCTCGGCATGGGTGAACAGACTACCACCACTCTGCGTACTGGTCGTCTTCCTGCTCGTGTAGAGGCCGCCTCGAGTTCCATTTCCAACTGCATTTCCAATTCCACTTCCATTTCCAAATCCGTTGGCGCGTCCGTTGGGGCTGGCGGCAGGCTTGAGCGACGACTGGCGGCTGATTTGGGAACTGCCCCGCGGCGTGTTGGAGAAGTCGCGTTCGTGCTGGTGCTGGTGCTGGGTGGTGCCTTCCGCCTGTCGTGGAAGGGCCCAGGTATCATTGGCCATGGGTCAAGTACGGCCCTAGCTGAGCTACAGTGAGGTCAGATCCGGTCAGGTCAGGTCAAGTCAGGGACCTGTACAGTACAGTACAGTACAGTGCAAGGAGGCGGCGGGAACAAAAAGGTTCAATGCCGCGGGTGTCGTCGTCGGTGTCGTCGGTGTCGTCGTCGTCGTCGTCGTCGTCGTTGTCGTCGTCGTCTACCTTAACGTCGCATCGGTGCAGCTGTCTGTGCCAGTGAAGATTGAAGAGGCCGGTATGAAACGTCGTCTGCGCGCTCTCCACTGCTCTGCCGCGCGTGCATATTCATGACTCTCGGCCCCCTATTGCTTTGGTAGCCATACCATGCCCGTGCAAGTGGCGGATTGATCCCTGCATGCGCTAAAACTACAGTAGGTAGGAGGTAGGAAGGTCTGTATCTACATATCTCCCAAGGAACCAGGTTGTTCTGCCAAACACTCCTCCGCGCAGTCCGTACGAGGACTGATACGACGACGGGTAATTTCCAGTCTATTTCTTTCATTCCTCAATAGTGAGCCCTAAGCCGAAAGAGAGGGAGAGAGAGTCAGAGAGACAAGCGATAATACCTCCTAGGTACTGTACCCTCCTACTGTATGTAGATAGGTGGCTATCCCCGCGCCGAGTCCACTGTCCCACTATAGATCAGTGATAGTGTTGCTTACCTACACACACGGTATACCCACAAGCGGAAGGAGTTTTTTTGCAGGCGCTAGAACTACTCGAGTAAGGGTCAGTAAGGTACTAGAGTTAGTAGAGTATAGCCAGTGCGGCGTACTATAGCAGAGAAAAGGCTTAGTACGTCTTACCATAGGAGGTAGTAGAGGAAAATACTGCTGCTACGAGATATCAGACTATTACCACCCTGCTACATGCATATCATGGCTTGGACAGAGTGGATATGGCAGACTACTACAACAACAGTCTATGCCGCCATATTCGCCTCTCTCATCTGTTTCCTCCTCCTCCTCCTGCTCTTGACCCTTCCCAGCGTCTACTCGAACTTCGACCCCGGCTACGTGACGGAAGAAGACTTCACAGAAGAGCACAAGTCTAATTCCTCCAAGTCGGGCTATGCATTCTTCACCACACACAAAGATGCTGCCGATCGCATGAAGATCGATGCTAGTGTGCAAGTCGTCGTTCTCGGGGATATTGGCCGTAGTCCTCGAATGCAGTACCACGCCCTCAGCATCGCATCTCATGGCGGCACTGTCGACATCATCGGCTACGCTGGCTCGGATTTGCATCCGGATATCCTCCAGAACCGACTCATCAAGATCGTCCCCATTGCCGCCTGGCCACGAACATTACAATTCGACAATCGCTTCCTCTTCCTCTGCACAGCGCCTCTCAAGGTCTTGTGGCAGATATGGAGCCTTTACTACGCACTTTCCTACCGGACCCGCGCCTCGAAATGGATGCTGATCCAGAACCCACCTTCCATTCCCACCCTCGCTGTGGCAAGTCTGCTCTCTTTTCTGCGAAATACGCGACTGGTGATTGACTGGCACAATTTTGGCTACTCCATTCTGGCTCTTCGTTTGGGACCTACACATCCCTTGGTCAGACTATCGGAATCCTACGAAGGCTTCTTCGCGAGACGCCGCGTCCACAGCCACATTTGCGTCACAAATGCCATGGCCCGCGTGCTCAAGGATAAATGGGGCATCACAAACGCCCTACCGCTGCACGATCGACCGGCGGATATCTACCAACCACTCGATCTGCAGCACAGGATCGAGTTGCTTCAAGCTCTACCTGCGACAGCGGGGAACGTGGACGATATCCTTGCTGGAACCTGTCGTCTCCTGGTCTCGTCGACCTCGTGGACCCCTGATGAGGATTTCTCCATACTTCTCGACGCACTCGTCCGATACTCCAACGCGAAAGACCTCGATCCTTCATTGCCCAACATCATCGCCATCATCACTGGCAAAGGTCCGCAACGAGACTACTACCTGAACCAAGTGGTCAAGTTGACGCGAGAGAAGAAGCTCGAGCATGTTGCAGTCTTGTCAGCCTGGCTTCCCGCCGAGGACTACGCTGCACTTCTCGGGTCCGCAGACTTGGGTCTGTCGTTGCATACTTCGTCTAGCGGCGTGGATCTTCCCATGAAAGTCGTCGACATGTTCGGCGCCGGTCTGCCTGTCGCTGGGTGGAGTGACTTCGAGGCCTGGCCGGAGTTGGTGAAAGAGGGCACGAACGGAACGGGATTTAAAAGCTCAAAGGAATTGTCCCAAATTCTGGAGAGATTGTTTAGTGGCGATGGTGCAGAGCTGAAAATGTTACGACAGGGTGCTCTGGAGGAAACGAAGAGACGATGGAATGCCGAGTGGATGCCGGTCGCTGGCAAGCTGTTTGATTTGCGCGACTAATGGATGCGCTTCAGCTTCAGCTTCACTGGCATACCCGTACCCTACCTGAGGCATATAATGTCACGCCTTTTGCAGCAGGTTGTTGCTTTTTTTTTTCTCCAACTTGCATGTATGAAGAAATGGAAGGACCGGGGGCATGCGCTAAACGGTTTCGTTATCTGCCTCATGGAGCCAGTCGTACATGAAGCTCATCCACACTCCGAAGTCTCCGATGTGCACTCGCGCAAGAGCATTCAAACCCAACATTGAGATACGCCATCATCAAGCTTTTCGAGATCCAATCATGCCTGCCTGCCTGCCTACGGTACCTAGGTAGGCACGTAGTAGGTCATCAAGGTCGAAATGTTCACAAGCCTACATGTACCTACCTACCTAAGGTACCTATCTATCTATCCCAGCTATGCAACGCCATCTGCCTTCCATTCTAGATAGGTAGGTACCTAGGTGTGCTTTGGAGAGGCGATTTGTTTGTTTTTCGATTTTTTTGTTTTGGTCGGCTTTTTGGTGTGTAAGGTACTGTAGGTACCTACATGTATCTTGCGAGTTCTTGCTGCCGGCTGGTGATTGGATGATTGGATGGGTGGGTGTGCTTGTTACCTTACATACCTAGGTTATCTTGTACTTACCTAGCCTAGGTACCTATGAAGCTTAAGTGGTCGCGCGACAGGGTACTTGGAGGTAGGTAGGTAGGTAGGTAGGTAGGTAGGTAGGTAGGTAGGTAGGTAGGTAGGTAGGTAGGTAGGTAGGTAGGTAGGTACATGTAGGTAGGTCAGGTATGTAGGTACATGTAGTGATGATGTTTGGCGATATATGTAGTCTAGGTACATGTTAGGTATAGGCAGTCGATGACTACCTACCAGGTACCTAGGTACCTACATATACCTGCTCCATCCTCCATACCTTATTCAGATTGCATCGGTTCAAGGCCCAACAAGCTTCACTCACCGCATGAAGTGGAGAAAAAAAAAGATAAAAAGTGTGTGCGCGTGACTTTGGCCTCGTGAGAGTGCTCAGGTCTTTTCAATCATACGTAGCAGAGACAATCTGATGAATTGGCGGGTTCGGCAGCCTACCTACCTTACGGAATGACATCTCCCATCACACTGGCTGCTGCTTGTGCCCGCCAAACGTGGTGAGAACAGCATCCTTGAAACGCCTTCCTCTGCCCAAATTCTCCTTGTCAGGATGGCTAAATGAGACCGTTTTGACCGAACCCGCCCTCGTCGTTGGCCCAGGCTTAGAAATGCTCGTCGTCATCATCATTCTTGGTATATCGTGCTTCTCGTGTCCAATCTTCTGCTGCGATAAAGCAAAATCTCTTGCTATGGGAGTTGTAGCCTCCGGGCTACTGATGCGGATGCCACTCATGCCGGAGTCCTTGCGCGATACGACATCTCTGCCGTCTTTCGCTGCGTCGGTCACACCTGCTACAACTCCCTCGCTGTACGTGCGTTAGCCGATGAGCCGAACATCGTACCTGATGTATACCTACCACCCCTAAGAAATACCGTGCTGCTGTTTGAGCTTTTCTAGATTCTCCTGTCGCTCGGCGAGATCTGCTTGGCTCTTAGCCACTGCAAGAGTGGTCAGTATGTCTCGCTCGTATGTCCTCCATGTGCCGAAGTATTGCCTACTCTTTTCGGGTTGGTGGTATAGGACAACCAGATAGCGGTTCTGGAAGTTGAAGCCATTCAGTTTGTCGCAGGCGCCTTTGGCGTCCATGACATCTTCGTAGACGACGAACGCGGTTCCTTTGGTGTTGGCAGCGATGCCTTGACGGATTTGGCTGGAAGTGGCATGTTAGCACGTGAACATTTCAGCAGCCATGGCGCATCGTTGTGAGGTCGCGCGCGCGGGAGAGACGACATGGCGCACCGAATGGGCCCGAATTTGCCAAAGAGGTCAAACAGTTCCTCGGTGGAGACGTTGTAACTAAGGTTCTTGACGAAGAGTGCGCTGAGGGACATCAGTAGGCTGTTTTGAGGCCGTGGCGCTGGTGGAGTGGGGATTGGACGGAATACCGGTTCACTTCAGGCGCGAGCTTCGAGCTTCTACTCATATTCTGACTGAAAGTGATCTGCAGCGAGTACACACGTGGCTGATGCGACGGGGGGAGGAGAGTGGTGGTGGAGTTGATTAGAGAGGACGAGGTGGTATGGTGGTAGGGTGGTGGTGATGGTGGTGGAAGCGTGCCTCGCTAAGAGGTACGAAGATCGCGGAGGACGAAAGGCCGACGGGGAGCCCGCTCCGGTCCAGGCAGCACCTACGATAAGGTACTTGGGTACCTCCTGGAGGTACCTCCTAAGGTCACGAAGGCACTCTGTCTGGGCCCTGGCTGCCTGGAATGGAAACGACGTAATAGCGACAGGTACACGTTGTACACTTGTTATGTGACCTCCTATACTCCAAGGTAGATGTCATTCACTGCTCGAACGCTAACACGTGCGACTACATGGCTGCTATTGGCAGGCTGACTGTCATTGTGTCTGTTGCTATTAATGTGTTGCAGCCGCCGTTGGCGTTTGGAGCTTAACGACTGACCGCCCCATTGCCCCAGACCATTCATTGTCGACTCACTACTGGACTGGGTACCTGGAACACCCCGCCAATGCTGCACACTCCTCACTCCCTCGCTCGACTGCCACCACGACCGCTACACACCTCCAGCACGACCGTCACTTGATTGACAAGACTTAGAACAGCACAGAATCGACCCGCGTATACGAAAGCAGCCTCGCCGACGTTGTAGTCACGATCGCACTCCCAGGCCCTAGAAGCCTCTCCTCCGTCCCTCACCGCAGCTCCGATGCAGACGCAACGCAGCTACAACCCGCTCTTCAAGCGCCCTGGGCCACTCGACGCACCCCCAGGTCGCTCGCCGTCACCACCATTACGCTACGTTGAGCCACTGTCGCCCAAGAAGCCTACGCCGCTGGAACCGAGCTACAACTACCCAGCACTCAACAACCATGTGAACTATGAGGTGCGCCCGGAATCTCAATACGAGAGCACACCGCAGCGGAAGCAGCGTAGCAGTAGTTTCAAGAGCAAGCACCACAAGACCCCATCCACAATCGACACACTCGCAGAGGCAGCGTTGGCTCTTAGTCCAGCACAGAACAATTCGCAGGCCAGTCCAGTATGGAACGGGTTCAGGTATCCTCCACTACCGCGCCCGAGGAGTGGCACCAACGAGCCACCGCACAAACGGACGCGCTCAGAGGTATATCCTTCCCCACTGGTTGGGCAGTATACTTCGCGACCAGCAACCAGCTACCAGCAAGGTAACACTCGGGCGCGAGTCGCCATACCGCAGTCACAGGCGCATTCGCACGCGGTAGATGCATACGACAGTCGAGTCGAAGAAGCTGCGCTTCTGCTGAACTTCCGCACAGGCGGCTGGCCTACGAACCAGTCGAGACTTGCGTCACAATCGATTGCGACGGAGCACACAGCTGCTGGACTCAGGCCTCACGCGAACAGCTTTCCACAGGATCCTCAGCACAGCCGGCCTATCGATCTCGGAGCCAATGCTACGCTATTGCCTCCTTTTAACCCCCAGGCAACTCGTCTGCCTCGGCCGACATTACCGTCACCGAAGCAGTCAATCAAAGCGTCCGCCGGTAGTCCCCCCGTGAGCGCGATGCATGCGCTAACACCAGAGAAGCCCGAGAGACTTGTCAAACATGCTCCCCGTCACTCCCAGATCGACATCGAAATGCCGGATGCCCTGCAGGACACCTCTACATCACTTGATCGTGATGGTCCTCAAGATGTCAGTGCCGATATCACCATGAGTGAAACGTTGGAGGGCGCAGTCAGAACGACCTCGAAGAAGATGACAACGAAGAGCAAGGCACGAGCATCAGGAACCCGAAAGAGCGTAGTTGAAAGGACAGCCACGAAGCGGGCAGCTTCCCGCAAGAAGACGCCGGAGGCATTGAAGGCAGGTAAAGCTGACGGTCAGACAGCAGATTGGTCGGCGATTAAGCCCGATGCAAATCGAAGAAAGAGCTTTGGTGAAGCCGTGCAGGCACTCACTGTGAAAGAAAAGCTGCAGCGTGGACTCTCTGTTCCGCCGGAAGTGCCCATGGTCGTTCGATCTGTGCCACATTCCAAGGACCTGAAGCCATCGAGGAAGGATAAGGAGGTCACAGCAGAGACTGTATGTGCCGGCTGCGAGACGGCTCGTCTGACAGCGAAAGCGAATCCGGAGCTTGACGAATGGATATGCTGCAACGGGTGTACGAAGTGGTTCCATGTGGACTGCGCTGGATTTACCAAGGCTTCGGAGGTGCGCGACGTCGACAAGTTCTTCTGCAAAGGCTGCGAGCCTACTCATGGAAAGACCACATATGTCCGCAAGAGCTCGCGAGCGCACGCTTCGGTAGATTACGCCGAGCTTCAGCGAGGTGTATTGAAGACTAGCGAAGAGAGCATGGAACATCACTATGTGCAGCCCATTAAGGACGGCACCTTCCAATTCGATCCCGAGAGCTTCCCACGTATGCGACCAGAACTAGTTACCAGGGCCTTCTTAGAGAAAAGTGGCACTTTTACAGAGCCTATATGCATACCAGCAGAGTGGAATCCACGACCGTGGCTGCGTAAAAGGCAGCAACAGAAAGAGCGAGACGACTTTACGGATATCGATGCAGATCATCATATGGCAGATCTGGCGACAGATGACTATGAGTACGATGCAGTGCCTGACGATGGCCAGGATAAGCTGGATATGGTCATGCCCGAGGACCTCACTGTGCGACAGGTGTGCAATCTGGCAGGGCCAGACACTCCTTTGGACGTGATCGATGTCAAGACGCAGAATTCTGGAGCGAAGTGGACGCTGAACCGCTGGGCGGACTACTACGAAGAGACTGGTGACGACAAACCAATTCGCAATGTCATCTCATTGGAAGTGTCGCACACCAAGCTTGGCCGACTTCTCCGCCGCCCAAAGGTAGTACGTGACATCGATTTGCAGGATGAGGTCTGGCCACAGGAGGAGAGGGACAAGGGCAAGTGGCCGAAAGTACAGTTTTACTGCCTCATGTCTGCCGCAGACAGCTACACCGACTTCCATATCGACTTTGGGGGCAGTAGCGTGTACTATCATATCCTGAAAGGCAAGAAAACGTTTTTCTTCATTCCACCCAAGGCGAAACATCTCAAGGCGTATGAAGAGTGGAACGACAGCCCACAGCAGAATTATACATTCTTACCCAACATCACGGGCGAGTGCTACCGAGTCGACCTCCACGAAGGAGATACGATGCTCATTCCCTCTGGATGGATACACGCGGTTTGGACGCCGGCAACCAGCCTGGTCATTGGTGGCAACTTCCTCACGAGAATGTCCTTCAAAAATCAATTTCGGGTCGTTGACATCGAGAAAGCGAACGAGACACCGATGAAATTTCGGTATCCATTCTTCCAGAAGATCATGTGGTATACGGCGATCAAGTATATGAAGGATGATCCCATGCCTGAAGAAGTCTCGCAGGCATTCCATGAGGGTCAACGCTTCGACCGACAAACGCCAGTCTGGGCTGATTTCGATGGAGACATTGCCGCGAATGACGGCCGTCCTGGAGCAAAGAACGCCCGCTACTATAGCCAAGCTGAGGTCGATGGTCTCCCCGAACTGGTCACTTTCATCTTCCAAACTGTTATGCTGGTCATGGGTCGTGTTGAAGGCATCACCCAAGACCGCATGAAGCGAGTCAATGCTTCCATCCCAAAAGGGCATGGCGAGCCGCTCGAGGTCGCCAAGAGATTCGCTTTATGGGTTGCATGGAAGCGCGGGAATGAAGATCCTCCAGCTTGGGCGCATCCAGATGCTGTACTTCCAAACAGCAAAGAAGAAGGGCCACCGAAGAAGTTGTCCACGCGCGCGTTGAAAGAAATGGAGCGGAAGGAAGCGATCGCCGCGGGGAGAGTCGCGCCGGACCGACAAAGTGCAAGGGTGAAAAACGCCACGGCTGCCACTAGCATTTCGACATCAGCAGCGGGCGCTAGCGTGGTAACCGCAACTCCTGATCGCGCGACGAGTTTTGCTCCATCATCACAACCATCAACAACTGAAACCCAACATCCCAGCATCGCGGAGCCGCATCAAAATATGGCCGTACAGGCGCCACAGATGGCGGCGCCGACGGCTTTCATGATGAATGCGATGCCAGGCCAATACCTCAGCACGCCGAAAACTTCCGTGCTCGGGCCCAAGCGCGTCGCATGCGATGTATGTCGGAAACGCAGAATTCGATGCAAGCACAAGGACATGGTCATGCAATTGTCACCGGAGCACATCAACGGCTTTGCAAACCAAAACGGGTCCCCAAATATGATGAATGGTTATACGGGTCAGGAAATCCATGACACCATCACAGTCACGCCACCCAAGACTAATCATCACTTTGCAACAGATGCATCAAATGGCACACATGTGAATGGCGCCAATGGCCCAGGACCGCTGCCTGGCACGAATGCGTACATCAATGCCAATATTCCGATGACTATGAATGGCGTTCCCATATTTGGCGATTCGGGAAAGCGCGGCAGGACGAAGGCTTGTATTGAATGCAGGAAGTCCAAGGTAATATTGGGCGTTGCTGAATGTGGCCATTGACTGACAATTCTTTCAGAGGCGCTGTGTTCATGACGAGAACGGAAACGTAGATCCTGTGAAGGCCGCAGAGGCACCTGTGCCACGGGGCTCAATCGCCAATAAGAAGCACTCAATCGATGGCGACAATACTCCGACACAAATCAAGAAAAATTCGAATTCGAGGAGTCCGAGTCACTCTGTGCAGCATGCACACGAATTCCAGCAAGAGCAAGCCTCGGAAGTGCACGAACTTTCGCCACAGTCTCACTTCCAGCAGCCCAGTGGAAACGGAGTCAAATACCCGCCGCAATCCTATCACTCGTCTCCGGAAGAGGACCGCTCGCCATCACAACATTCGCACTTGGCGCCCGAGCAGCAGCATCTTGGTCAGGCGTCGCTAGACCCGCACCTCTTCGCATATCCAGAACCTGAGTCAAATGAGCCCGTTCATTACGGAAGCAACGGTTTTCCATATCCGGCGCCAGAGAGACCACAAATGTACAGTCTTCCTTCGCTGGAACAGATTGCAAACGAAGTGCTTGACATGAACGCCGACTACAGACACGATCCGACAGAGCACGTCCACGTGTACGATCCGAGTGACATAGGCGTATCGGACCACTCGAAAGCAGATGAGAGCGTCGACTCTGCGATCTCGCTGCCGGGGAGCGATTCACTGGATAGCAAGCCTGAGCAGAGCACAACTGTCGACTCATCCGTTGCCCAGCCTTCTGTCGAGAATGCAGCGAATGCGCGACCCAGTACACCGACTGCACAGACATCCCCCACTTTACAAAAGAGCCATGTGAGCGACCTGCCACTCTATCGACCCCCTGCTCCACTTTCAGCCTCTCCCGAGCAGACTCGACGCCATATTGTGAATGGCAACGCACAGCACTCTCCAGCCAAGCGCAAACGAGACTCGATGTCCCGCGCGACTGATCAGACAAGTCCTAAACGAGCGAAGACCGGCTCCTCATTTGCAGAGTGTGGTCTGCCGTCTGCCTCTGATGGTGACGCTGAGCTTGCACGAGCTCTTCAAGCTGAAAATAATGGCCTCCGCCGACGTACGAGTGTCGCAGGCAGGTAGCCACACGTGATGAGCGTAACGCGATTAAGGTTGATCTCCACTCTGGGCTTTGTACAAATGGCTGAAGCAACGGTTGATGAATGGCACAGCTGGGCTGGCGTTGGGGGAAACTGAGGAAGAGGAGATAATGCCACGACAGCACCATTTCTCACTCATTCTGGCATGTACAGTACGAATAGACAGACAGTTCCACGCAGGAATCTCGAGATAGAGGAAACACAGGCATCCAAGCCAGCTGCGATGAGCTCTTGGCTTGCGCGTTCTTAGAATTCTAACATACGCTTCAACCACGCCTTCAACCTTCATATCCTTACTGAAATGCACGGTTGTCTATTATGGTTAGTGGCAGTGGCTGCTTGGCTCTTACGAAGGCATTCTCTACCAGCGAATGATACATGTAGCTGCTACTACAAGGGGTTCTTGCAGTGAAACCTCGAGGGCAGAGGGTTTGATGTAGCAAGGTAGTGATCATTATGCTGTCGCAGTATATAGGTATGCACGATCCTCATCAAACAAACAAGACATCTCAGAAATCCATGCCATCGTCTTCGCGTTCACGCTTTCCTCGACTCTCTTCCTTCAACAGACTCGCAACATGCCCTCTGAAATACTCCACATAGGGCTTCAGGCTGGTCTTTTGCCAGTCTTGGACTTTTGCCTTTTGCTCCTCGCTCAGGCTTGAGCCCTGGTTCTTGTCCCACTGGTCAATCTCATCTAGGAGATCCGTCACCAGAGGCACCTTGAACGGGTCGAACTCCTCCAACCGCCTCATATCTATGGGCACACAGACGCGACCTGTGCCCGGATGAATGACGAATGGTGACTTGAGCAGATGGTTGAGCTTCTTGGACACCTCAGCATCCAAACGGGGGTAGGTGTACTCCAGTCTGACGTCTTGTTTTGCCTCCACCAGTTGCTTTGTGGATAATGTGCTCAGACTGCCAGCCTCGGCCAGCGCGTCTATGTCTGACCACTTCTGAGTCGAAGTACGATTGCTCGCGGAGTCCCATTTCTTCTTCAATGCAGAGGTAAGCTTTTCGTCTGGGATTAGACTCAACAGCTTCTCGATACGTTCGTCTTCCTGCCACGGATCCTGCTCCGCGAGTATGTCTTCCTTGAAATACGGCGTCAAAATATTGAGACTTCTTTCGATGTGCGGATGCAAAGGACGTCGTCGTAGCATTCTTTTCGAGTTCTCATTGCCTTTCAATACTTCCAAGTAGTTGGCAACAGCTTTGCGTTTGCTATCATTCATTTCCCGAGCGCGCTTATCACTGATCCATGCGTGTGCACCTCTTCGGCCGGAGTAGACCCACATGATATGCTGGAAGCCGAAATCATCTCGCAGTGCGGTGTCGATGACCTTGATGGCCATGACGATGAACCTCCAGCACTTCCTGCATATCTTTGTGCCCGAACAACACGTACGAATGGGATCGTAATCTGTCATATCGATATCGAAAACCAGCTCTTTCATCACAGGCTTGAATTTGGAAGCGCTTTTGAGTGACTTGCGGTCTTTCGGGTTTATGTTGTACTGCGGTCCAATTTCGAATCGCTCTGGCGCCATCTGCACGCATTGTTTGCGCAGGAGGTCTGCAGATGGAAATGACAAGTATCGAATGACTCTATTTTCTGGCAACCAGAACGAAAACTCTCGATTTTGAAAGTCCGGTTGGGGTGTTGCGGAGTGGTTGAGCCATTGAAACAAGGGCCGAAAAGGACATAGACGCGAGTAGTACTGCTTCAGCGTTTCTGGCTCAGCGAACTTTGGTTTGGGTGCTGACTGTGGTTGATGTGTTGGATGTTCACTGGCTTCTGGTTTAGGCGCACTGGAGGAGAACTCGTCATCATCGTCGTCGTCGTCGTCATCGTCGAACATGTCATCCAGGCCGTTACTCGCTGCTGCAGCTTTGGGCGTGTCGCCTGCCATGTCTACATCCCCATCGCTCTCAGCACCGACTCGAGAAGATGCGTCAGGTAGCGCGATATCCTCCTCCGTGCTGGGACTATCACTTGTTGACGATGTGGCGTGAGGCATGTCCACTGTTGCTTTTGCTGTTGTCGTCGTCGCCGTCGTCGTGGGCGGCGTTGTAGATTGCGGGAGGGTCAGGGTGATGTTGATGTTGATGCTGATGCTGATGCTGAGAGAACGGGATGGATCGGTGTCGTGTCGTGAGTCTCGTGACGTGAATCTTCGCGTCGACGCGTCGCGACTCTAGCGCGCTTCGTGCGCCGAAATTCGAAATCTTGGATTTCCCCACGTCTCACGAGTGTCGACACCACTCCCCCAAACCACAGACCTCGTCCACCCAAAACACTCCGCCGACTGCTGCAGTTGCGGCATCCATATCAAGAATGGCGCAGGACAATCTCGTAGACGGCGAGGGCGGAATATCAGATGGCGGCAACTTCTATGGTGTGCTGCTGTCTCATGACATCAGCCCCGTCGCTGTTTCAGATCGGCGACGGGGATGCGAGATGCGAGGACAGCCTGCGAGAAGGCAGCGCGGCGGACTTTGAAGAGTGCATACCATGCGCCAGTGGCTCAGGCGGCAAGGAAGAAGGCCATGCTCGTCTCTCCGCCATATCTTCACACTCTGCGGTACCTCTGCTCAAAGATGAAGCGCACAGCAAAATACCAGCCTCGAGCTTTCTTTGGGAGGGGGAAAGAGAGATAGAGAGAAAGAGAGCACGTGCTCATATTGAATCTCAAGACGGTAACGATGCGGAAATGGACGACCCTACAAACCCATGCACGCCAACCTCCGGATCTCGTCGAAGTTCCAGATCGCTGGACCGACCATGACAGCGCTTGGCAGCGCAATGAGTGCTGCTCGAAGCTTTTGCGCAACGACGAGTCGGCATCGAGAGAGCATCCTGTGACGAAGCCCCGGGCATGAATTACACGGACAAAGATGCCGTATCGGGACCAACTTGCGAGCAATCTGCCTGTACATGCAGTGTCGACTGGCGTGACCACTGGAAAACGGATGATCTTCCTTGGCATACCGTATCTTCCTCGCTCCTGGCGATAATTGAACGATTTCATGGACCGATCGTCTGCTGTCGTGGTTCCTTGCATGCCGAGTGACGATCTCGAGCAAGGATTTCGCTCGTCTTAGAAAGTGTCAAAGCTGGAACGACACCTGCTGACCCTTCAAGTAGGAGTTTGGCGACTGCGGCTTCCGAGGGTAAGCTTGGTCCAACATCTGATGCTGCTGTCTACATTCAACAGAATCCCGAGACGGTCATTCGCATTCACAGCGAAGACTTCTCCAATACTGATTATGTCCGCCGCGTGCTGCACGAGCTCGTCGACCTCAATGTCCGCTCTGCAGAATGCAAAAGGATTTACTACAAGTGCGATGCCTATATCCACCTCCGGACCTTTTCGAGTAACAGTTACAAGCTTCGAGCCAGCCTCTATTCAAGTAAGGATATTCTAGGCCTTGAGAACAAGGCCACTGCTGTTGCTCCTTCACCAAGGCCGAACAAGCGCGACAGGAAGATGACCGACATCTCGCCAATGTTCAGTGATAACATTCCTCAGGAGTACGATATCATATCGGCGTTGCTTCATGTTTTACAAAGGTTTCCTACAATGACAGAGAAGCGCTTTTGCTGTCGGCATTTGAGCTGCTGATAACGGCACTGAAGATTGATCACGAGTGTACATGTATAATGAAAGTATTATGGCCGTTCTTTGGGCACTATCTGGACAGAGCAGTGAGTACTGTCATGGCAAATGATCTAGAACAGGCTGAACCTCGACGGGATCTGTATTCTCGGCATTTGATTGCGGCTCCTACGCATCCAAGTAGTGCAACTTGCCGGCGAGTGAAGGGACTAGGCATGGCGCAAGGAACATGTCAGCCCAAATGTGGCTGTCGTACGTTAAGCTGCCTGCAGGGATGTCCTCCACTCATTCCTTGCAAGATGCTACTCTTCACCTTGTCGGACTTCAAGCCGCAGCCGACGTGGTTTCCCTGCCCACGCATCGGGCAGTGGGACCATTCAGGCTAATCCATCCACTCGGATATCGATATCGGCCATCCTCCTTCACTTGCTGGACGATCGAAGAACGTTGCGAGTGTTCCTATCACAAGCCCATATTGCTCTACAGTACTGCAATTGGTGTGCTATGCGCTCAGCTCGTATTCGCGGGCCATGGTATGTGATTGGACTTCGACTTAGGGTTCGGGCTGAGCGCAACTGGAGCCGCCGCACTTCTCGCCGCAATGGCAAGCTGGCTCACTTTCTTTGGACTCAAGTGTCGTGAAGCAGAGCAGACTGAAATGTGGGCATCTGGGCATGCGAGCCTGCGCTTTGGACTTCGCCTTAAGTTTCGCAGGTTCCTATCTGGAGCCACCGCACTTCGCACCTTCACAGCGACCTAACCCAGTCTTATTATTGTACGGTAGTGCTGTAAGCCATAGCAAACCAAAGTCGGGGTGTGCAAGTCTGCGAAGCGCTCCGTTGAGCGTTGCTGGTCGATCTAGAGCCATGTCAGGTGACGCTGCAGAGGGCTTGCAGTATCGGCTGTATCTTTCTCCGGGGAGGTGATCCAACATGCACGTTACCGAGCGTTGGTACCATGCCGTCCGAAAATTCACCGATAAAACTCTCCCACTTCTAGGGCTTCGGTATATCAAACTCTATTTCTATCACGGCACAAGGGGCACAGCGCGTTGGTTGGTGATGGTTGCCTTCGCTTTAAATGGTGCTCTCCCTGCAGGTCTATTCTTGCCAGGCGTCTGCTTTTTCCTCGTGGGATGTTCAGCTCGCGCCGCATACCGCATCCAGGTGCTCGGCTGCCGCAGTGAATGCATGGCTTGCACATTGCGTGCGCGGAACAGTGTAAGTGCATTGAAGTTGAACTAACATATTCTAGGCTCGGATCAGCAGACTCGTCTCTGGGATCGACGTAAAGCAGTGCTCGGAGTATTTCATCTCGACGAAACTCGAGGTGTACACCATACACGAACGTTACCTGGCCAGACCACCTATGTAGAAGGTTGCGATTCCTGCATGTGGCATAACTCTTGGTACGCCTCCGCACCCAGATCCCTGCGTGCCGACGGAGCATGTCATTGTTGGAGGTGAAGCTTCAAGGGTGGTGAGAACAAAAAACGACCAGTATGGCACCGTACGACAAGTCAGAGTGTCGCAGATCTGTTGCGCTGTTTCGCGTGGTATTGCTGAGTTGTGTGTGCATGGAGATTGTGTTCTTCACATATGTATCAGGATCCCCATGCTTCACCTCTCCGCATCGGATCAAAATCACGAAACTGAACCGTGGAACATCCATGTCAGCTGGTGTCAACCTGACTCGCTAGCCTTCGTGGTTGGTTTATCGTCACCCACGAGTCCGTAAGGGAGTACACGAGAGTATATCGCAGGGTCGTTGTCGATTGTGAGCCGCCTATGCCGCCATCAAGCAATTGACGCCAATGGCTTGGCGTGAACTAAGCGGTGCTCTTAGCCTGACGAGCAAGGCATGCGCTGGTTGGGTAAGCTCTTCACATATTTTCGGACATGGTCAGGCAGTGAAAGTAGGGGCGAGCGATTGATCCTTGAAACCAGAGATAAGTTGTGTCACAGGACGACAGGATAGGAGTAGGACAGCTCTTCCCACCGAGCCGCGGAGCCCACAGCACGCCAGCACGCCAGTACGCACGCACGCACGCACGCAGCGGCTTCACGCTGTCCAGGCGAGAGCTCATACGAGAAGAAGCGGTGCACTGATCCTTGCGGTGGAGACCTTGCCTGCTCACGTCAGTAGCCGCCAATGCAGCTTGGACATTATATGTATGTCAATTTGCTGTAATGGGTTAAGTGACATCGATTGGCCGCAGCTAGCTCGCTGTCGGCAAAGCTGAGTTCGACGTTACAATACTACCAATGCATGGGCAAGTGAAACTAGAAACTTCTGCTCACTTCAAGGAGTTGTGGGCGGCCCGCAATAGCCCTGGCTACATATGCAATGGTGCTTAGAAGCCAGTGTGCTGTATTTGCAGAATACAACATCCCACGCATGTTCAGTCCGGCTCGCGTAAGCATCGGTCAATACTATGGCCCCACAGGTGCCAGTAAGTGGTCGTGCTAGTCACTGCTCTGCGAGAGTACTTGATCTGATTACAAGTTCCAGGCCTTGGCTCAGTCAGAATCAAAAGCTCGCTTTTTCGCACGGTTAGGACTCGACCTCACCAATGGCACGCACAGACGGGTGTACAACCTGATGAAGGTATGTCACATTTGGAGAATCCGACTCATTGCATCGCGTACTGACGTTGTTGGAATATGTAGATGGAGGCCGCCGATGGCCGCAGGAGACTTCTCGAGAACCAGGCCGGCAGCACAGCTCAGATTCACGAAAGTGCATGGCAGAATGAAGTGTTGAGAATATATAGCAACGCCCAGCCTCAAACTCGCGCCGTGTATCAATTTGGCCACGATCTTGCCGATCCCCGAGCTCCCGATAACTGGATCATCAGATGGATGCTTTGGCACGTATTTCGGTATCGCGACTATCGCAACAAGCAGCAGCGATCGACGAACGAGCCCGTCTCAGGGGACGGGGACGAGGACGAAGATGGGTCTGATCAGCCTTCAACCCGCGAGAGCAGTGGCTCGCGAAAGGGTAGTGCGAGTTCGACTGTTGTAGCAAGCAGCACTCAGCACGGTGGGTATGCCGAAGCAAGATACGACAATGAGAAATGCTAATCATACTTGCAGGCGCAGAGACCGGCTCCAGCTCACGGTCATACTGGGACCCGGTACGCAATCCATAATCTGATCTTGCACGAACGGCAGCGCTGCATATCAGCGGCTGGTTGATGCAAAGCTCCCGCGTGCTGATTCCGCGGTTATCAACGTGTTTTCCACTGTGCCGGCTTCCAGGTCTCAAATGACGGCCTTACAATACTATATCCTCTACGGTACACGCGCACGTGCAGAAGAGCTCGTGCCGCCGGCTTCATTCTCGTGCGCGAACGAGCGGTCATCTACATACCGGCGGCCTGACTGCGATCACAGGGACTTCGATGGTCGGGTACAGAGGATTGCTGTACAGGAGTGTAGCTGAGAAAGCCATGCAGCTCTGCCGTAACGTACCAAAGACTGCAACAGAAGTCGTAGAAGGAAGCAAACTAGAGAACAGTCGCAAGTTTCTGCAACAGAGTTGTGCACTCCATCTCATCATGCCCCGATATTTGCCAATATCCGTCCCTCTCAACTCCCAACCACACCAACGAGAGTTGAGAATGATTGGTCTCGGTTGAAGATGCTTCGATGGACAGAGCCCCCAAGGGCAATGTTGCACCCCGAGCAGTAGCCGTGATAGGGCTGCTACAGCAGCAAGTGTTCGAGACACTTTCACAAGAAGTTTTGGCGCTTTGGCCAGGGCGAGGCAGGTGTTCGATGGCGATGTGCGGCTGTGGGATCAGGGTTCGAGTAGAAGGTGAACAGCGGAGAGTTGTCGGACGTGTAAGACGTCTCAATAAGCATTATGGGCCTGCATTCACTGCAGCGGAAGAGCAAGAGGTCTGTCTGCAAGCGAGGGTCGAACATTGGTTGAGCGCATGCCTTGATCTGCGAGGTATGCTCAGTCTGGGACGAATACACATTTTTTTTTCCCCACGGTCACGTCCGGGCCATTCCTGTGAGGTTGTCAGCGCAGCCCGGCCCAGTGGTAGCTTTTCCTTCGGAATCAGATGTGTATGTACATATGTACCTACGTAGGGAAGCGAAGCCAAATTCGACATGCTTTCGCTCTGGAAGCAGCTAGCCCGGGACCTTGCCTCCCTCGGGACATGTACCTATTACTCCTAGGAATTCACCGGTACCTTCGGACCTACCTTGCCTCCTACGGTATCTTCAACATCCGATGAGAACAAATCTCGGCTCTGTCCCTCAGCGGTATCGATCCGAAATACCCGACAAGGAGAAAAAGAAC
>JH792481.1:316649-344130 GCA_000291705.1 Sphaerulina populicola P02.02b
CCCCCCCCGGTACGGATGCGCAGGCCTGTCTGTATGCGCTTAGGCGATTGAGATTCTCGGATGTCGATATTAGGTATATCGGTTGTGTGTATGCCCACGTACCCCAAAAATCATCGGTGTGGCGAGAACTTTCACCCAGGTTGTATATGTACTGTAGTAGACGGAACAGAGCAGAGTAGAATATCGACGATTGCTACTAAACAGCGGTATGGACATGTACTGTAGGTGCGGCGGCGGAGCCCTTCGAGGGAGGAGCCTTAGGGGGGGGGGGAAAGACAAATCCAACCAAAAGAACGTACATACCTCTTTATACTTTCCTATAGAGGTACCTCCGCCTCAATTGAAGAACCAATGTTCACGGCTATATGCAAGCGGGCACTAGCGGTTGGACGTTCAATAACAACCAGGAGCACACACACACACACACACATACACAAGTCATGAAAGTTGCGTCACGCCACGCCACGCTACTCATATGCATGCTTTTTCGTTTTCCTTCTTTAGGATACTAGCTGTTGCTGGAAGTGGAATTCCGCTCACGTGGGCGAAGTCCTCGTCATTCTTGCGATTCATCAAGCCGTTATGAAACCTGGAGATTTTCTTAAGGTTTAGTGTGAATCGACGATGTCGACGATACTTTCGAAGCACAAGTTGATATATACGCGCTCTTCCCCATTGGCTGCCATCGACCTTGTCAGCTAGGAGGTACTGTATGTAGTAATATCAAGCTTTTGGGGAGAGACCTACGTATGTAGAACACGTGCTTAACGCAGGGCGGGTTCCTGTATAAAGGTGGCGAAGCGTTGCAGACGTGCAATATTCGCCAGTTCCGGGGGCAGGACGTCCTACTACTGGCCCGCTTGGAAATACTGGCTAAAAAGGATTTTCGAGTACGATCCCCCTGAATATCTTCCGCCTATGTTATGCAGCCACTTTTTGGGGTTCCCATGTTCAGGTCCAAGGTTGTTTTTCTTTTCGACAAGGTCGGTTGGCTGCTTTTTTCTTTTCTGTTTCTTTCATACCTCACACATCCAACCCCCTCCCCCGGTCGTCGTTACATGACATAAGACGATCACGCTCAGTAGCACAATGCACGAGCCTATACGAAGAAGGTCCAAATTGTATTGCGTGATAGTTTGCTCTGGACCCGTATCGCAAGGAGAGCTTCGTGTGAACGAGAGAAAAGGGTGCCGCCGTGCAGACGCGGGTGGAGGTGAAGTCCAAAAACCCCAAAGATGGGGATGCCCCATGTCGAAAAGGCTAAAAGATTTTAGCGCGCGAGATTTAGCCGGGAACCATATGGTAATGGCACCGCTCTGCTCGTGTCAGCAGGCAGTAGGCAGTAGGCAGTAGGCAGCAGCCAGCAACATTAAAAAGCAGTCTTGCATCTTCGTGTTCTCCGAACAGAAATTGCATAACTGCCCCTCGCTCCATCGAGGGCAGTTCGAAACGCATCTTGCCATGAGCTGCATGTTCTAGTCCTTCCTCGGGCATTGGACAATGGACATCGAGGAGCAAAGATCATCGAGGAGGCCTGCTATCCGTTTCTTTTCGCACGCGCCTTCTGCGCGGTCGTGCTACGAAAAATGGTCGAGGTAGTACTGCAGCGTTTCAGTGAATTCAAGCGATAATCAACACAGTCTTCCTCGTAGCGTTCCTTGTGTATTCTGCGAGAGTCAGCTGCTGGAATCTATGGCGATGCTCTAGGTCCATTACTGGTCAAAGCTGCTTTGCAGCTCGCATCAGGATCGCCTCAACTGTGCGCAATACAGGTATCGTTCGTGGTTCCATACGGTGTCCAACCATATCATTGTTTCCAGACGGCGGTGAAGCAGGTAATAAGAGTATCTTGGGGATACATGTAGGATGATGCTTCACGTCGCTAGGAGGTGGCAGTTATTGATCTTCGAAGTTGTGGTAAGCAGCAACGAAACGCGTCGGGCCGCGGGCCGCGGCCCGCGGGAACTGGAAAGCTTCCGTTGATGCTAATACCTATCCCTATCTCTGCTCCAACCTGAACACTCTGAGGTTGGAGCAACGCGCTTGCCACGGCCCACGCGTACCGGGTTTTGAACATCTCCCCTTCGTTAAATCTATACCTCCACTGACATGGGCGCCGGCGCGTGGAGTCTCTAGACAAGCCTCGTGGGTACCAGTGGACGCTGGAATCAGACATGCTCGAAGCGCGCAGGTTCTTGGCAATTATACTGGCGTTAGTCTCGCTTCTATGCCTAGGAGCACTCTGGGGTGCTCGCTACTCATATTCGACTCCTGGTGTGGCTCCCTTGGTACCGGTCCCAGTAAACGAGCAAAGCCGCTGCCCGACACTCAGCGAGCTACAAGATCACATCACGCTGCCGAAGACTTTCCAGTATGGCTTCCGAAAGATCAGAAGCAGGACTGCAGAGTCGCCTTCCACGCAGGGATCTATTGTGCGGCTGGATCAACAGAACTTGATGCCAGAATTGGTAACTTTCGATACCGAGACGTGTTCTGCCCTGGGGAATAGTGATCCCTGGGGTCGCGGCGAAGATGAAATCATCGTGGAATCTTTTCCTGCAACTGCATATAACGTGGACCATTCAACACTCTTGTTTGGTGTCTCTACATCCCTTGAGCGCCTGGAAAACGCCATGCCACAGCTGACGCAATGGCTGAGCGGAACCAATGCTTCTCTGGTGGTCAATGTTGCCGACAGTGATGGCAACGACGGCAACATGAGTATAATCCAGGACAAGATGATGAGTTTGGGGATCGAAGTCACTCTGCTACCGAATGCGGACCATGCTCAGCCAAATAGCAGGAGAAAGCCTGACCGCCATGGTCAAAGACACTTCAGTATTGTAAAGCAGCTACAGCGGCAGCGAGGACCACAGCACCAATGGTTCGGGATCATTGACGATGATACCTTCTTCCCTTCCTTATCAGCTGTTGTTACTGCACTGCAAAAATACGACCCTGAGCAGCCACACTATATCGGCGGTTTGTCAGAAGACCTGAACACCATGAAAATGGAATTTGGGTACATGGCATATGGTGGGGCGGGTATCTTCATCTCTGGACCACTTCTCGACACGCTTCTGGAGCACTTCGACGAGTGTGTGAACCTAGAAAACGAAGGAGACATGATCTATCGAGAGTGCGTGTACAGATACACGTATCCACCCGTACAGTTGACCGTACTGCCTGGCCTGCACCAGCTGGACTTTCGAGGAGATGCGAGTGGGTGGTATGAAGCTGGACCCCATCCGCTTTTGAGCTTGCATCATTGGAACAGTAAATGGTTCTACCTATATCCCATCCACTACGGGTACCTCGTCTCGAAGACATGTGGGGAGCCATGTTTTCTGCAAAGATATCGCTTTGCGGATCATGCAATCCTCACAAACGGGTACAGTGTGGCGCAATATCCAGGAGGTGTTGACCACTTGGAGCTGGAGCGTGTAGAGGCGACTTTTATGCACGACGCGAAAGATCCCGACCAGTGGGAATTCAGCCTAGGCAGACTTCGGCCCCGGCTGAAAGCCGACGAGAAAATCAGTTGGCGTCTGGAGTATGCCGTGGAAGAGCAGGATGGGAGGATTCGTCAATTCTACATCTATCGTGCCGGGAATGCAGTGTTTGACAGTGAACGGTTGAAGCAGAATGTCACGGGCGTTCTCGAGCTGGAGTGGATCAGATAGCCGATCTGGTGTAATGCACAGGTGTATAATTACCAGGGGCAGGTACTGTACAAAATCAGTCTATCAAAAGGGAAGGAGAGCAGCATCAGGCAGACGCGTCGCGTCTAGAAGCGCGTACTATGTCGAGGGCACTGGTGACATCACCATTGTGTGGACGCGTTTTAATGGCGCTCATCAGAATTGAACTCATCTCCATCCTTTCCCTTGCACTTCTACTGAGAAGAGGTACATAGGTCCTGTGATAACATCCTCACTACTCACCACCCCCAGTCTCAATCACTCCCGAAACAACACACAAACCCTCAACATGGCTCCGAACCGATCAACTCCCAAGAAAGCCACGAATGGCACAAAGCGCAAAGCCAATGATCAGACCAGTCCAGCTCAATCGGAGCGCCCTCAAAAAGACCAGAAGACACTCGAAGAGACTTTCAAGCCTACTGAGGGTGTGGATGATGAAGGTTTCGACGAAGAGATGAAGGACGATGAGCCGGATCATGCGCTGACCACCGAGAGCAAAAGCGAGGAGCAACAGGGTAGCATTGAAGAGGAGGTGAATGCTGGTGATCAGGTCGAAGAAGCTCTGGAGCAGAGTGAGAATGAGAAGAGTAAGGAGCAGCAGGAAAAGAATGGGGACAAGAGTGCACTTGATGAGGTCGAGGCAGATGAGACTGATGAGGGCACTATGAGCGTAAAGGTCAGCTTCAGCTTTCATGAGAGGATATATTCTCTATCCATAGCACGTGCACTGACCATTTGTGCAGGATAAGAGTAGCAAAGAGGCCACTACCAGTGAGGTGAAAGAAGATGCGATCACAGAAGACTCGGAGCGGGAGCAAGCACAGCCATCGAACGTGCTAGAAAAGGGAGTCATTTACTTTTTTACGCGTGGGCGCGTGGGCGTGGAAGATCCGGACAGTCTTCAAGATATTGCTCGCAGCTACTTCGTATTGCGTCCTCTAGCCGCTGGCGCAAAGATAACAGATGGATCGGTTCAGGTAGATCTAGCCCCTTCCTGCGCTTCCTTCTACAGACATTGCTAACTTGGTGACAGGACATTGGCAACAACCGCCTCATTGCACTGCCCAAGAAAGTTTTCCCTAAGAATGGCAAGGATCGATTCATGGCATTCGTCGAGAAGGAAAAGGCGACGATGGCCACTCTCAAGGAGGAGTTCTTCTCCGGATCTTCCTACAGCACCAAGACTGTCGGTACCCGCCACACGCCTGATATCACACCACTGGGCGAGGGTGTGTACGCCATCACTTCCACCGGCGGCGGTCAAGGCACGACTCATCTTGCGTACATGCTCACGATCCCATCCAAGGTCGGCGAGGTGCAAAAGGACATCGGTCTCGGTGAGAAGGGGAGTTTCGTCATGAGCTTGAAGAATCCAGAGTCTGGTGCTCCTTCCTACGCTCTGCCCAATACTGCGGAGTTTCCCAAGGAGATCATCGAAGAGTTTGGTGGTCGCGGGTGGATGCCAATTCAACCCAAGCACCTCGACTATGCGAACTCGGCTTTCTTGCTGATAGGAGAGGACTTCGACTCTAGCAGCAATCTCGAACCAGCTGCAAAAGATGAAAAGAACGATGATAAGGAAACTCCTCAAGAGGAGCTCGAGAAGCTTGAACAAGAAGACGAGCAGCGCGTTGAGAATCTTCGAGGCGACGACACGATCTTCGCTGATCTGCGCATTTCATCCCAGGAGTATCCCAAGGTGCTCACGACCTGGTAAATCTGTCTGAGGTGATTCAAGAAAAGACGCCGTAATTCAATAGAGCGAGCGAAGCGAAGGACCTGTTCCAGCTGAGCACGAAGTTTATCCAGATCTGTATATCATTTTGACCAGGCAGTTGAGCAACAGGAGACGGGAATGGCGCTGTCTCAGGCCAGGTGGATTGGGCGCCAGTCCGCCAGAGGAGGTCTGTCTGTCTGCAGCTACATGTATACCTCCCCCAACGAGACCATATGAGATAGAAGAGCCACGAATGTAGAAGTATCGCCCGGACTGGATGTGTAGGCGCTCAACATGAAACATCAGCGCGCTGTGCCTGCGGGTGCCAGTCGCGTCTCACCACATGGCTTGCGATGACTTTGATGCTTGCACCGTCGCACGCTGCCGTCGTGGCTTCGACACCAATCAGTGGCCAGAAGCGTGCTTTTGCTTGTCAGCCGACTAGCGAGCGAGACCCGCACAGCAGCGAGAGTTGCGAGACCCCGCCAAACAGTGGTAAGGTAGACCTCTCCGTAGGGATGTGCACCCTGGCCTGGCGCTACCACGACGAGCTTGGGGGCGTCCACACTTCATCAGGCACCTCGTCTATCCTGTCGTCCATGCTCGTGAGATTCTTGTAGAACCCGACTCGGAAAAGCAGCAGCATTCCTTCTGACCATCGTTCCCGGCGACTTGTTGGACCAACTCCCCTTTCCTTTGCTTGTTGAACACTTGACTCAGTAGCGCAAGCACCCTACGTCACGCTCAACGGCGGCTAGAGATCCGTGCTAGGAGGGAGTAGTGAGTGATATAGAGATCTACCCTCTGCTGCGGGCGGCCGCATGCTGTTCGACAGAGACAGCAACTCCGTTCACCGTGCATCACATCGGCAACCGCTACAGTCCCCCCATTATCGAGCCGCCTTCTCTTACACCCGCTCTCTCCATCTCTCCATCTCTCTCCCGCTCTCTCGCTCTCTCGCTCTCCCTCTCTCTTTCTCTCTATCCTGGACGACGACGGCGATCCAGGACCCACTACGATCCCCGTATTCGACCGCCGTGAGCTGGATTGGCAGCAGAGGTGCGTATCAGAGAAGCTCCAAACCTCTGCATTGTTGGGCATGAGGTGGCACGTGGCAGATGTGCGAGGCTGCATTGCATTCCACAGAGGGACAGAGGCCCATTGTTGGATGATCGTATCCGGAAATTTGGCTGACGCTGTGTCACAACAGAAAGCAGGAACCAAAAGAGTCCGAATCGAACTGATCAGCGCGGAGAAGGCTCGCTCGAGAACAACAATCGCACCCTCCTCCGAACACCACTACCGCCACCACCACCTGCACCACCTACACCCCCTACACCACCGCCCACGTGAGGCGACAGCGACGGGCCGGCCGAAAGCATGTCTCGTCAACCGCAGCAACAGCCGGGCGGCTCGCGGAAGATCTCCTTCAACGTGTCGGAGCAGTACGATATTCAGGATGTGGTGGGCGAAGGCGCATACGGAGTCGTCTGCTCGGCGCTGCACAAGCCGTCAGGACAGAAGGTGGCTATCAAAAAGATCACGCCGTTCGACCACTCCATGTTCTGCCTGCGAACCCTGCGCGAGATGAAGCTGCTCCGCTACTTCAACCACGAGAATGTCATCTCCATCTTGGACATCCAGAAGCCACGCAGCTACGAGAGCTTCTCCGAGGTCTACCTCATCCAGGAGCTCATGGAGACAGACATGCACAGAGTCATTCGCACCCAAGAGCTGTCCGATGATCACTGCCAATACTTCATCTACCAGACACTACGGGCACTCAAGGCCATGCACTCGGCCAACGTCCTGCACCGAGATCTGAAGCCCTCGAACCTTCTGCTCAACGCCAATTGCGATTTGAAAGTCTGCGACTTCGGCCTTGCGCGATCCGCCGCGAGCACAGAAGACAACCAAGGATTCATGACGGAGTATGTAGCGACGCGTTGGTACCGCGCGCCGGAGATCATGCTCACGTTCAAGGAGTATACAAAGGCCATTGATGTGTGGTCAGTCGGCTGTATCTTGGCCGAGATGCTGAGCGGGAAACCACTGTTCCCCGGTAAAGACTACCACCACCAGCTTACGCTCATCCTGGACGTGCTGGGTACGCCCACGATGGAAGACTACTATGGAATCAAGTCGAGGAGAGCACGAGAATACATTCGCAGTCTGCCGTTCAAGAAGAAGATTCCGTGGACTGCCATGTTCCCCAAGACCTCAGAATTGGCACTGGACCTCTTAGAGAAGCTTCTCGCTTTCAACCCGGCGAAGCGCATTACAGTTGAGGAGGCATTGAAGCACCCATACCTGGAGCCCTATCACGACCCCGAAGACGAGCCCACGGCAGACCCTATTCCGGAGGAGTTTTTCGATTTCGACAAAAACAAGGACAACTTGTCCAAAGAGCAGCTGAAGCGTGAGTGGAATCCTCGCAAAGTACTGACAGCACGCATGCATTGCTAACCAATGCAATCCAGGTCTGATCTACGAGGAAATCATGCGGTAAACTTACGAGACCATCCCCTCCAAACCATTTATCTACGAAATTTCTTTTATTTTTCTCTTATTCATCTACTAAAAGCTGCCATATACTACAAATCTACAAAAGTAATACATAATCGCTACCTCCCTCAACCACTGGTACTAATTGCGCTTCTGCAGAGACCACTTCATTGCCGCCCCGATGCAGTACGACCGGCGCAACAGCACTCTCATCAACCCAGTATCATCACCACACAAGCATTTCAGTCCTCCCATTCCTCTTGGTGACGGCGAGATTCCCATTTGTTATGACAATGACGATGATCAAGACGACTCCCACGACGATTCTGGTGCCCATGGTACACTCTGGAAGGGCCGGCAATGCATTTCACGATGACATGGGGAGGATGCGGCAGTGAGTGAAGATGGAGAGTGTGCAGCCTGTACGCCTTGGTATAAGACGTTACTTCGCTGGCTCTCTTGATGAATCTGCCGCGTCCACTCTTTTTGGGTGGTGTTTTAGGGTCATTGTGGAGACGCACGTTGTGGTGGATGGAGGGGGCTGTTGCTTGGGAGTATCTGTCGATGACTGTTCCCGGTAGATGTCACGAACGACGGCAGATTTAGATCATGGCGCTTTTTTGTTTCTTTTCTTTTCCAGAGGGAAAGGACGTGTGGATAAGGTACGAAGGAGCAACTGAAGAGGAAGAAAGCAAGCAATGATGAATGTAATACGGTTGCTGCGCACGCTAATACAGATTTTGATAACCGGGCATATCTCAATCGCTATGAGGGGGGAGTTGCTCCTCCGGGAGAAGGAATTGTGAGTTTGTTGTGTGAGAGTTTGGTTCGTGAGGGTTTCGAGACTCGTGGCCTTGGCCGGCAATCGTCCTACCTCTGTTCCAAGTCTTGTATGCCTTCCAGATCGTTATCATGGCCCAATACAGAGGAATAGGTCATTGTCAAGATGACCTTTCAAGAGAGCATGGTTGCAAAAGTTCGTAATGACAATAAGGTACATGTAGGTACCGAGTCTACCTGACTTCTTCAATGCCGATGGTCCTATTTCTGGTTCTAGACGTCTTCCTCGGTTCAATAAGGTTATAGGTGCCCTATCACTCCCCTTCTTCAATGCCGATGGTTTTGTTTTCATTTTACCTCCTAGTCCCAGACGTCTTTCTTCCTCGGTTCACAATGAGCTTCATCTGCATACATGAGGTAGTCTAATAATCCACTGCCGCATGGTACCGACGACGACGGGCAACATTTCGCTGTTCCAGACCCGGCCTTTGTCCCTTGTTTCTTTTTTGGCAGCACCCAGCAGCCGTGCTTGGGAACCGTGATGATTTAGTGACGTACGTGACGAATATCGTAGGTTCATGTTCCAATAAGGTAAGGTAGCAGCAGCTACATATAATGAGGTAGGTAGTCGTTCATCTTTCTTGAACTACATACACTACTCTGCTTTACTCTGCACACTTACAACGGAGAGAAAATACCGTCATCAGTCTCATCACAATGGGTTTCGATGAAGCAGCTTTCGACCGGGATATAAAGGACGTCCACTTGATTTACGATTACGATGCCCAGAATGTGAAGACGGGCGAGCCAGAGAAGTGGAAGTATGAGATGTGGTTCTCCAGCAAGGTGAGTGACAGTCTTCCCTCGAGGCCTACGAGAACCATCATCCATGTTCTGCTGACGATTTACTGAATCCATTCTTCTCGTCCTGAAATATAGACCCGCATCGTCTACGCCATCCACGGCGGCCCCATGGCCGGCCGCAAAAACTTCCAAACTGCCGAGTATCAGTGCATCCGGCCCGGAGAACTCTGGCAGTGCAACTGGCTCGAAGAGACGGGCACCATTTGCAGTATGGTGTACGATATTAAACAAGGACGTATTACCACTCTGTTGGGCTTCTCCAAGGGCCATTGGGAGAAGGCGGAAGAGGCGCATGGCGATAAGCGCAATCCAAAGGACTTGGAAAGATGGCGCGGATTGGCGAAGATTGGGTCTTCGCAGGCGGATCGACATATGTTGTCGGAGCAGGCGATCATTTCGGAGACTTTTCGTGGAAAGGGCGAGTTGGAGCCGATTGAGGAGAGTTGGCCGACTTTGTAGGGGTAGTACCTAGGTAGTGGTGGTGTATACAACTAACTTCAAGTGTACCACATGAATACTGTATACCAAATAATCGTGATGGTATTGGTGCACATGTCACGCTGTGAATCCGCTCGTGCCAAGACTCATCTCCTCCCTCCTCTCTCTTTCCCCTTTATTATTTATTTTTCTATTTATTATTATTATTCCTCCTGACTTCACCTCACTGTCCTCTCTCCATGACCTGCATACCAATGTCTTCAGAATGCCTCCAACTTCGCCCCCGCAACGTCGTACATAGTGACTGCTGTCGTGGCGAACCCGGTTTCCAATCGGCACGCGCCCTCTCGCGGCGCCTAAAAAGCATCCTCCATGCAACACCACCACCGTGAAACACCCGCTATGCTCTCCCCTCCAGCCATTTTTATGCCTCCAGCGGTGGCGCATGATGCATCGATGTAAGTTAACAGGGCGGCTACGATTATGTAGTTGTCGCTGTCGGGGTTCCATAGGCGCCTCGTCTCTGGTTTATTCTACTGACATGATGGCAACTCCATCGCCTGTACACAACTTCATCTCTTGGATTGGCAATCTGCTGGGGTCTGGTACCATGTTATTAGCTTGCGAGACACTGATGAACCATCTACAACAACCATAATGCAGAAGCGTCAACATCCTACGCTGGACGAGGACGACCACGACGACCACGATCACGACCACGACGACGACAATGACCAGAAGTTCTGGGAGCAAATTTGGAGCGAACATAACGACAACATGGGGGTGCGCGTCTTGGCTACTGCTACTCCTACGGACCCGGATGCGATTATTGTGTGGTCTACGGCCTATGTGACTGTCTATGTGCCTGCATCGACCCGATATATCTCGGTGGCGAACACTTTATTATCATTATCATCATCAACATTATCATCATCATCATCAACATTATCATCAACATCATCATCAACATCATCATCAACATCATCATCAACATCATCATCAACATCATCATCATTAACATCAGCATCACTATCATCAGAAGTGACATTGTCAACCCCATTCAAAACGGCGCGATATTCGTCGACACCGATATTATCGTCTCCGGGAATCTACTCAGGGCCTGCAGAATCTACGAGCAAATCTCCCAGGGTAGTGCCAGGATCCTTGGCCACCAGCTCATCAGATTCGGGACCTAGCAAAAGTAGGGCTACATTATTATTTCCGACTGATAATGCACTTTTGAACGCAACAGCGGCAACACCAAGCAGCAATGCAACCATGGGCGGCATCGCAGAGTCCATACCGTCGGGACAAAAGCGTGCTATCATAGGGGGCCTGTCGGGGACCATTGCAGGCCTCGTTCTCATAGGGCTCCTCATATTTCTGGTGTTGCGCAGACGGCGAAAGCAACAAGAAGCACGCGACTTGGACGAAGACTTCATGAGCGAGAAGGGAGCCTACTCGTCCCATGTCGTGCAAAAGTGGGCTGGTCTCGCCACAGCTACTCCCATCGGTCGAGGCTCACCTAGAGACTCCCAACATCGACCTGCAAGCACGACCCCGATAGCCGTGGACGAGGAGCACCGCATCATCAGAATGAGCACACGACACTGGCCTCGGCCGTACGCCATGGGAGAAGGCGAAGGCTATAGGGAAACAGTACCAACTGGGCAGCTCCGAGTCGTCAATCCGGAAGTGATGAGGCCAGCCACACCGCAAAGGCCCTCTACCGAGACAGTAGCCAGCTATTTGCGCAGGCAGCAATCGGCATTGGCAGCATTCTCATTCGGCCTGCCCAAATCGGCCAGGCATTCGCGAATCGAGCAACTTTCACGCGCTGGACAGACACCAACCACCACTATTGCCCTCGTGGATCCAAGTCTGTCGCGAGAATGTGTCGTAGGCACACCCTCCTTCAAGTCGTTTGTTTCACTGGGATCTTTACCGACAATACGACAACATCCACCCGAAGATCCCTTCCTCACTCCTCTCCCGGAATGCGATTGCGACGCCTTGCCACCACCACCACCACCACCACCACCTTCGGAAAGAGGCACGCAACGGCGACCGAGTGCAACTTCTCTGCAGCAACATCCTGCAAACTCGACGAGCAGGACGATCAGTCAACTCCAACCCTTTCGACCCAAATCTAGCAACGTGCCCACTGCACAACAGAAGCAGAAGCACACACATATTTCTTCTCCGACACACTCTTGTCCCTCTTCCTCTCCCTCTTCTTCTCGTTCTTCTTCTTCTTCTTCTTATCATGTTCGAATGTCAGGACGAAGCGACCCTTTCGATCTGGATCACCCGAGCGTCCGCGGAAGCCACCCTTTCACCAATATAACGGGGGCGGGAGCGGGAGCAGGAGGAATCTCACTATATGAAGGTACCTAGGTGATCAACAACAAGAAAAGGACTTGGGATCTTGTAACTCATATATATGTATGTGTGTGTGTGTCCGTGTGTATATTGGGCTCCCACGGCCTCGGAAATGAATGACATTTGATGAAAGAAGGAAGGAATGAAGATAAGACGGAAATTTAAATATATACCTATAATTGATTGATTATCTCTCGGGTAAGGTAGGTAGGTAGCCTAGCCTAGCCTAGGTAACCCAGATACCCCCTCCGTTACAGGATGGTTTGTTTTGCTTTTGCTTTTGATATTGTACGAATGGAAGGTATATAGGTACGTATGTATTATACCTACTACAGTTAGGTATACCTCTAGACGGGATTTATACGAAAATTTCTTCTCTGCCTAAGGTAGGTACATGTAGGTACTCAAGGTACTCAAGGTAGCTAAGAGTAATCAGACAGGTATCTTAAGTACATGTAACAATTGTTTCCTTTCTTCTTTTTACTTTCCTTTCTTCTTTTCGTCAGCGATGATCAATTTTTCATATGAATTTTCTTCTTTCTCTACTTTTCTTCTTTCTCCTTGTCGTTGTTGTCGTCGTTATTGTTATTGTTGTTGTTCATTACCTTAATTCGAGCAGTCCTACAGAAATTTGGGTTGATTACCTCTCTCTACGAAACTGACATGACACTTATGTATAGAGAAGCCGAGCGCAGAGGTTTTTGATTGATTGATTGATTGAAAGACCTATATATGGGTGGGATATATCATATATTTTCAGTTTGAGTCTCATATGTATTCTTCTTCATCATCTTCATCTTCATCATCATCATCTTCTTCTTCTTCTCATCCCTGCTCGTAAAAAAGCAAATGCTTCTCAAGGAATTTTTTTCCCGACAAAAGTCTCCCATCTCGGCCCACCCACTTCCTCTCTCGCGCGTCGCTGCAAGACCAATTTCTGAGCGGCTTGCGTCAGCATCGTGCTGGGGGGAGCGTAGGAGTCAATGTCCTTGTCATAAGGCCGAGTGAGATACTCTTCCGTGATTTCTTCCATTTGGGCCAAGCTCGCGCCACCGGGAACAATCTGGTCCTCGCCAGTGGTAGGGTTGAGCCATTTTCCGCGATTCCATGCGTCCAGAGGCATGTCTTCGAGGCCGTGGGAGACGTTGAGGCGTTTGTACCAGGTGTGTTCGCCTTGGGCGTATTCTCGCATGTGCTGATGTTGTCTCTCGCCTTCGGTGTATTTGATCAAGAGGTTTTGTAATACTGCGCGCTTTTCCATGAAATTGTTGACGAGTTTCATGCGGCCGAACCAGGAAGGCCAGTTGGCAGCAAAGCCATCTCGTGCTTGATTGGGTCGGCCGGTGCCTATGGACAGCATCAGAGCGGGTTGCTTCGACTTGCCTTCGTACAGTGCGTGGAATTCGCTCAATGCGGCTGCACTGGGATTGTTTTCGCGAATTCCGCCGTCTTTGAAATGTCTTTCTCGCTTGATGCCCAGATCGTCAATGGTGGTTTGCACCATCTGGAAGTAGAACGGAGCTGCGGAGGTGGCGCGAGTTACCTGCCAGATGGGTATGGCGTCCGCGCCCTCGTTGTATCGCGTGATCCAGTTGGGAGTGGACTCGCTGTAGAAATGCGGATATGACCGCAATAAGTACGCTTCGTTGATGTTCTCATTGTGTGTCGCTGTCAAACAGCAAGACTGGCATACGCGAGGCAGATCCACGTCGAATGGCACAGGCTTGCCCATGTCATCTACTTTGTGAGGAGAAGTGTCAGCGATAGTGCTCGGGTAGCTTCATTTTGGCATCTCCGTGCCATCACTCACGTACGCTGGTTCATCTGCAATGGATGTATATCATTCCCATCACAATTTTCGTGGCTGTGGCATCGGCTGCTTACGATATCTCTCACTGCTTGTTCGAGGGGTTCGTGATGATACTTCGTGCGGAGCGGTACTGAACTGCGCCGCTTGCCGAAAAGATCATCACCCACCTTGCGGTACAGCTCCAGTGCTTCGGTGACCGTCATCCGTAGACGTCCCAGAATGGTCGCAATGAGGCCGCCTGTCGATGTGCCATACATGAAATCAAAGTAGTGGCAGGGCAGCAGTTCTTCTTCTGTCAGAGCTTTCTTCCTCGAGAGTTCGGTGATGAGCTTGTCTTGCACGACTGTTGTTGCAGCTGCTTGGGGCGCTTTCAAGATGTCTGGCAAGTTGGTATTGATTCCATGCAACTCGGCAGCGTGGTATACATCATTGCCGCGCTCGTCATCGTGGCCGAGTCGACTACGGAGGGCCCCAGCCTGCGCTTGTTCGTCGTCTTCTGTGCTGTAATACGATGCCGGTGTATCGGCTCGCATCTCGGTTGGGCTGTCCGTACGGATATTCACTGTCGAGTAATTGTCATAATACTGTTCCCAAATCCAAATCTCGTGCATCAACGCTTTTAGTATGATCAGACTGCTGTATCCTCTAATCCCACCGCCGTCGCACGTCAATATACAAGGATCCCACGCGTCTAGAATTCCTCGTGCCCAGACTCGTCCTGCTTTCTCGGAATCACGTCTCTCTTCTCTTCTGGGTACACTTGTGGCTCGTGATGATACTCTTGTCGGCGACTCTTCTGGAGCAGAGAGCGATGCATTGCTCGCCTCCATGTCCGGGGCAGACCCCAGGAGTGGCCACGGCTTGAACGAAATCGCATCCACTTTGTCACCGCCTTTGAGGGCAAGATGCTACACCTCTTGGGGCCCGCAATTCTATACAGTCTGCCTGCGTCTACTTCTGGTGCCTTAGTCGATAGAAGCTTCGTGGAGAGATATGTATCCAATCCCGGGATGTCACTTTCAATGATAGTAGTGACTCGATTGTTCTGCCTCGCCCCTCCTCTTTCTATGCGTTGTCTTGAAGTCGAATGCCTGGGCGTACGACGATATCAGATGGTTTGTCGGAAAGCGTACTGATTAGGAGAATGGAGCTGGTGGAGCGAATGCGTCGTATATCAAGTAAGGCGAGGTAAGCAGTTTCGTCTAAAGCGATCGATCACATGGGACAAGAACACTTGAAGTGTTGAGGGTACTTGTAGCAGTGGGCAGGCGGCCTTTTCTGAGTCGCGTCGTCCTGTGATCCGCCCTCTTGCTGGCTACGGAGCTGCAAATGCTACGCTAACCAGTTACCAACCCGCTATGCAAGACAGAGAAAACAACCTATTGACAATGCCTCGTGGGAATGAGCGGACAGAGTCACAGAGCCCGCAGATTCAGAAGCGCTCACTCACATTCAGCCTCGTGACGGCCTCGCGCCCCGTTGCTATGATCTTCCACGACCCGCACCGCAGGATGCATTCTATCCTCCGATGGGCTTAGTCTTCGGTAGGTGTGGCTCAGGTGCATATTGCGCAAGATGAGCTGATGGCTGCCGAGACTGGAGGAACATGTACCAATTGCAAGCCTGTTGTCAATATGCACTTCGGGTCCTTTGGTCAATATGTCAACGTTGACACTGTGGAGGCTTGCGATGGGCTCGTTTCACAGTGCCTTTCTGTGCGACCCAGTACCTCCCCAGTCAGTGTACCATCCAACCAAGCCCGGTGCCTGGTCCTCCCACTGGAACAGTCTTAGCAATGGGCTCGATTCCAGGAAGTCAGGCTCGACCAAAGTGTGACTTTGTATTTGCAGTACGAGCAGTCGCTCGGGAGGAGTACCTCCTAGCTGGTGTCTTCGCATGATGATGATAATGTGAGAAGTAAGTGGAACGGGTACAGTATGTTATGATTGCCAATTGGCCACGTTATGTCATTGTATCGGACTTCTGAGCCCTGCCCAGGTGGAGATCAGCGGGAGTGGCGCAGCACATTCACTTCACTTGGCCCGCGCGGGAGCTAAGCGCCAGACCTACATATGTACATGTACCTCCCACATTAACGAGTGACTTATACAGTCATCTGCCGCATCTGTACGACAGATTAGATTATCAGCCTGACCAGTCTCGATCACATCCTCAGCCCGCATTGATACCTTGCTTGCCCGACCTTTCAGCTGACGGCACACCTGAGTCCTACAAAGCGCTACAGGCGCACGCCAAACTCATTCTCCGTTTGCTCGATTCCTAAGTTCCGCGCATCTGTCTGACGCAGTCGCTTTCTCCTTACCCTATCACGAGACTTCATCTCTCTCAACAACAAAAACGAAGCCATCGTCTTCGAACCATTGCTTCCAGCGTGACTCACTTGCCCATCTGCCCACCCTTGCCTGGAGGCCGCAACAAAGACAGGAAAAGGTCACGCTTGCAGGCGGAGAGATGGCGACGACGACACCGCAAATAGACACGAGCGGAGGCTCTACTACCAGGAAGACAACGTTATTGACAGACTCTACGCACAGCAGCGCATCGAGCAGTGCCTCGCGATATGCACTCGACGAGGGAGACACGAGTCCCATCCTCCTGTACAAATATAGAGGGGGCTTACAGACGTCAAGTCAAAAAGACCTATGCGCCTGGCTAGACAGTAAGCAAGCCGCAACCAGTCTATTTTCTGTGACAGCCTCATCGAGCGCTCAAGACGACTGAGTACTGACACAATGCTTCGCAGAAGACGAGAACTTCCGCGTCACGAAGAAAGAAATTCCACGACTTTCATCCTACATCGAGGTGAAGCGCCACGACCTCTTCCTCCCCAACGAACAGCGAGAGTTTCGTAACATCCCAAACTATGATAGCAGCCTCGCTTCGGTGAAACTGCCTACGTCAGTATACTGGAGTCGCCTGATCTTGGGAGGATACGACAACCTCTACATCGTAAGCCCTGAAGGTTCGCCTGCGAGTAGCGTTGCGGATGATGAGAGTCGGAGAACCAGTCCGACGACGACTTGGGGGCAGGACAGTATCGAAGATGTGCATATTGGAGCGCCGCAGGACGGGAGCGGTGTGTAGTCATATTTCGTATGTTTCCATGGGGAACATGCAGCGAGTTTCATCAACTGATGGTACAGTTGAGTTCATTCAGATGGTGAGCTGGTGAAGCCTTGGGAAGGAATCTCCCTGGCCAGCAGCATTATGACTGTACGACAGAACGAGCACGGACACAGACGTAATGAATATCTCTAATACCTCGAGATCGTCGTCTTCGTGATTACATACATGTACTTCAATTCTCCTGTCGGACTGAGCCTCCGGAACTCTCTGGTGTCATGGCAGATTGATGCAAGCTTATCAGCCTGTCAGCCCTTCAACAACAGTCCTCGCTGGTTCCCAAGTACATGTCGGCAAGTCGCTGCCACTGCTTGGGGTGTGTGCTGCAATGACATGCAATATAACTATGCGCTATCAACCATGCATACGTGGCTACGGGCGATATATCGTATCGTAAAGATGATTGGTAGCCGCTCTTTAACAAAGTATCGCCCGATGATCGTGTGAAGTAGAAGTACAGTGTATATCCATTACAATGCATATGCCGCTATGCTGTCGCGCTCGAATCCAGACATTGGATTGACACCTCTTCAAGAAGGAATACCGAGAATGGCCAACTTCGTGTGCTTCATCGGTGGCTCTCCCTCCTCATAGTGCAACCGATCACTCTCCCAAGAGATATTGTTGTAAGCATTCATCACGCACCCCACAGTGTTGAAGATGAAGAACAACAAGAACACGAGCCAGTATGCCAGATCATCGTAGCTATTGCGCTGAACATATGCTTGAATGAAGGTGGGTAAACAAATAATCGCGGTGACCTGCGCATCCATTAGCATCTGCATGACGACCAACCACAAAAACTCAGTCCTGACTCACAATCATCAACCTCTGTAGCCTGACAGAGAGATACAAATACTGTTTCCGATCCTTCAGATTCGCCTCATCTCTCACCCAACTCGCCCTCTGCGCCATCAGAACGGCAGTCTGCAGCCAAGCCGTAGCCCATAGCACCAGCCATATAGTCGCGCAGGCAATGAAAGAGTACGAGAAAGTCTTATCATAACTTCCCAGAGCTGCGGATACGATGCAGAAGATCCAAGACGGGATTGTGAAGCAGTAGAAGAGAACGGCTTCTTGTTTGCGGCCCAGCCCCCAGTGGCGTATGGGCTGGAAGTAGGCATGAGCGGCATGTTGTTCTGCTGTCTCTCCAGGGGCCGGACCATGACCGTCAGGGTGCTCGCGGTGGTACGCTTGTGCTTGTTCGACCGTTGCCATGATGGTGAGAGCGGATGATGGGGGAGACCGGGAGAGCGAGTTATTTATGCTGGGTGAGTGTGCTTTTGGGATTCGCGCCTGGAGACGTCGTCGAGAAGGCACTCCTGAGATTCACTCTGTCCTGTGATATATCCTTCCAGAGGTACCCTGTCTGTCTGTCGGTCTTTGTTCCGGATGAGGCAGGATGTGATGTCTTCGCCCACGACGCCCAGGAGGCAATCATACAGCTTGGCGCTCGCGTCCTGGAAACAGCCGAAAGCTGCCGGCATCCCTAGCGCTGCAGATCCCTGACTTTCATGATGATATGACGGGGCTTGGGGGCATGGGAGTAGCATTCTCTCTGCCCACACACTGCACACACCAACGACGATGCCGCCAATAGCTTCCCCCATCTCGCACGAAGACGATGGGGCAGAATTCCAGTCAAGCTCATCTCCCACAGCAGCAGATTGAACTTGCGGGGACGCCGACACCTGATCTGAGCATTATTGATGCTGACGACGACGCGCCATCCCAGCCCGCAGTGGTAGAACTACAGCCTCCGAAAGTCACGAAGACAGTACCCGCAAAAACACGACCGAGGACGACCAGGAAGCGCACCAGTGACAACACACAGCGACGAATGCGCAGTCCGCAACTTGCTCAGATCGAGGCGTCGGCGGAAATGAGTGAAGAGGAGCTACAACCTCTACGCAAGAAACGAAAGTCACTTCCCAAAGCAGCTCACGTTGACGACGAAGCGCAACAAGTGAAACAGGAACCTTTCAGTCCGCTGCGCAAAGCGAAACCGCGCGCACAGGGAAGCTCGCGTGCAGTCCCATCGTCCCCGCCACAGGTTGTTATCTCTACGAGCGAGGTCGAGTTAGCAACGCAGGCGCAAGCTCTCAATGACCCGGTTGGTGCGCTGCAGGGACGATTGTCTGGAACGAAAGAACAAGCATCGCGTGACGCATCGAACATCACGGCCGAAGGCCAGACCCTTCTGGTTCAGCTGCAGCAGCCGAGCAGTGACTGGCTCTCTAAGATTGACGAAGCTCTAGCGGAGGCCGCTGCACCGCAAGACCCAGCTATCGTTGTGGACATGAAGGAGCCGGTGAAATACCACGGGGAGGTACAGCAACAGAACGATACGCCGATGCGACTCCAAGGTGACCCAAATCCTGAGCAGGACATCATGGAGGATACCATAGGAGATGAGATGAAGACTTCGGACACGTGGCCAACACATCTGGTGCCGGAGCAGCATGAAATTGCAGAACGATCCCAGCAGCGCATGCTTACTTTCGGCGATTTGGAGATGGAGCAGCTATTCCAACACCCGATGAACAGATGGGAGCATCGCGAAAACTCTCGGAAAAAGGCCCGCAATGTCTTGAGAGGACACATCGTGAATTGGGACCTGGAGCGCTGCGTGTACAAAGGACTGGCCAAGTATGTCGAGAACGATGATGGCGAGGTTACTATTGTCTATGCTGCGGAGGGCGAAAGGTTTCCAACACCGCACTACTCTAAAGCCGCGAAACGCGAGGCAAAGGCCACGAGAAGGTTTTTGCGAAGCACTCGGGAAGCTCTTCGCGCCTCCCTGGTCTTGAGTGAGCTCGAGGCTGAGAAGTTCGCCAACGAGCCCGCTCTTGATGATACTGCATCCGACCAGGGCCTCGAATCGGCCGATGACGTGGAACTAGTTGAACCAGCCGAGCCGAGGTATACCGAGCACGACGAGGACGACGAGATTGAGGGAGTGGTTAGTGAGGAGCAAGCAAATGATGAAACGCTTGATATTCAGCAACGGGAAGAAGCTCTTCGGGAGGGCCAGGTTGGGCACGAGATTAAGACGATGGCAGATAACGCAAGACTGGAGGCAGAAAAAGGCCCTGACGAAGCAGGGGAAGGGGAAGGGGAATCGCAAGAGCAGGAAGTCGCACAAGGACATACACAAGACCGAGAGCTCGACGCAGAAGCAGAGCCAACACTTGAGGCGTCCGTTCGTGCGCAACGTCGCCGTGTGGAGATAGTCGGAGAAGAGTCTGATCTGGAGGTTGATGTAGAAAAGGTTGACGCTACTGGAGAGCAAGACGAGGCTATGAAGGAAGCCGAGGCGAGAGATCGAGCACCACCAGCAATTGGGGAAGAAGTGGAAGGAGAGGATGCTCATTGCGAGACGACAGCGAAGCGACGGCCCAAGTCTCGAACTGTCAAGCCGCAAAGTCGGAAGGAGAATAATGCAGACCCACTCATGAAACGACAGAAAAAGGTCACACAGGTGTCTACATCCAGGCCTGGGCCTACACCTGCACCTGCAACGACGCATGAGGAACAATCAATACCAGCAGCACATGCCCCCATCTCTACACCTCCACAATCTCAAAACACGCAACAAGGCCAGACCGGAGCTCCACATCCTACGATGGCACAAGTGAAGGACCGGCTTGCAAGTCAAGACGAAGAGCCACTGTTCCCACCAGACGAACTGGCCGCCAAGCCTGCCAAGACCGTCGCCCGAATGCGAAAATCAAAATCTTCAGATGACGACGCAGAATTCAATCTGCCAGAGAGCGAAGCAGCACCAGAAGGCGATCACGACGTTACGGCCACATCAGCTCCACCCAAGACCAAGAAGAAGAGAGCCAAGAAGTCAGATCACACTGCGAAGACTGATATGTCGGAGAACAGTGAGGATGTGTGTCGGCCTTCCAAGGCCAAAAAACGGAAGTTGAACGAAGCTCAGTCTGCCGAGCCCAAACGCCGGGTGACTATGAGCGGACCTTACACGCACGAAGAACAGGAAACGGCCGACAAGATCTTTATGAAGGTGCTGGATCGGGAAGGCCTACATGAAGCTGACCTCATTGCACAAATCAAGAACTGGAAGACATGCTGTGTCAGCTTCAAGACAGCCATGTTCGACGCATTCGCGGATCGCACAGTGGACTCTGTTCGCAAGTTTTGTCAGCGTCGATGGCACGGTCAACAGCGCGGTCCATGGACGCAGGAAGAAGACGATGCACTGCGAGCTGCGCACGCAAGTCAGCCCGGAAAGTGGACTGTGATCAGTGATTCCGTTGGCAGGTCTGCTCAGGACTGTAAGGATCGCTGGCGAAACCACCTTGAGTTCGGCCCCAAGACTGTGGGCCCGTGGACTGTGGAGGAGGAAGAGAAGCTCATGGCGGCAGTGGAAGAGTGCATTGACATGATCAAGAAGGAGAAAAGCGACGACCTTGAGCTCATTCAAGACCCCGAGCGCCTGGCAGCATTGGTCAATTGGGGTGTGGTGTCCCAAAAATTCCATGGACAACGGTATCCGGCGCGTTGTCGCGAGAAGTATGCCAACATGATTGCGCTTGGCAGAAACAAGTTTCACAAGCGCAAAAGCGGGACTGGTAGTTTGGACAATCGAGGCGATGAATATCCACGCCATATCGTCAGCGCTAGACGTGTCGTGGACGGGTTCGAAATTGGAGACTATTACGATGTGTTTGTCGAGATACATTCTTCATTCGATGATCCTCACCAGCACTTTCGCGACGACAAGCATGTATTGTGGTCTATTGTATCCACGAAAAACATGCACAGCCGCTTTGCTCTCTACTGGAAACCCAGCTGCTTGCGACGTGTCGCCTTGGAGAGAGCCATTGCGACGTGGCCAGCCAATAATGCCAAGATCAGGAAGAGGCTCGCAAGTGTTGACACCATGCCTGCGAAAGCTTTGGTCCTAGCAGAGTGGGTCGAGAAGACCAATGCCGGACAACTTGATAGTATGACAAGAACCTACCGGCCGGAGCTGATCGGCAAGAGCAAGGAAGAGCTGAGTGAAATGAAGCAAGCTCGCAAGAGGGAGTACTTGCAGAGGCGCAAGAAGCATGATAAGTCAAAAGCCTATGTGCATGAGTCCGAAGACGACGAAGACGATGAAGAGGATGAAAAGGATCCGATAGACTTCAGCGAGGCTCCCGTCCCATCTGCGGTGCTCGACGAGGACGAAGATGAGACGCCCAGCGAGGATCGCAACGAGGAGGATGAAGATGAGCCGTTGACTGCGAACAAGGAAAGTGGCGACGCCGAAGAAGAAGACGATGGATCCTCCCAGGTCAGCCAAGAAGTTCCAGCTTCGCAATTCTTACCTTCGCAAACTCTGCCTCAGGACGATGACATTAGAATGGCCGATGTTGAAAGTTTGCAAGGCACCCCCAATATCAGCCCATCGGGCTTTGTCAAGAGACTGAAGTCCAGTGGGAGCAGTAGACGCAAGACGGTTGGCTACAGCAAGAAGAAGAATGCATTCAAGGCAAAGCCACCCCGGCAATCTGGCTTCTGAAAAACGACTACATGATGGCAATGATGATGATGACTTCTCACGGCCTTCCTACCGCGATGCGGCGGCTTGAGTGGTCATGCTGTGTATACATACGCCGGCGCAAGCAATAATGGGTCAGCGGCCCACATGGATATTGTAATCTCAAGACTGTACACTACTACCTCATGTTCACAGGCATCCTATCGATCTCTATCCTGTATGTGTGTGTGTGTGTGTGTGTGCGTGTGTGTGTGCGTGTGTGCGTGTCTGTGTGTGTGTAGGTATGTAAGAGATCGTAACTACAAGTAGGTTGTAAGCCTCTGTTGCATCTGGTGCATGTCGGTAAACAGTCACCGCCCTGCCAGTGCTGCACGATAAACGAGGCTGCATCAGCCGCCCCGCCGTTGAGAAAAAGAAGGAGAGTATTCACGTGTCGGCGCGGCGCTTACTCTCAATTCAGTATAGAGTGTCAGTGAGTACAGTAGAGCAGACGGGTTCCGGTGCCATGGTATCGGTTCCCCATGGATGGGCGTCTGCAACTGTTACACGCACGGGCCCCGCATACATGTAACATACATACAAACCGCTGCACGTCGTGGCGGATCTGGTATGTAGCCCTGCCCGTGATCCTCTCCGTTGGGAATTATCGCATATCTACGTACTTTTCTCTTTTTGTATTTATGCGAGGCATCTGTCCTGTTTGTCTGTCTATCGACCTTGGTTCTTCTAGATCTTCTTCTTCATCTCGGGACTCTACTCGATTCGATCTTCTCTCCCCCCCCCTGGGGTACTTCACTCGAAACTACACTTTTTTGTTCTTCTCCTTTTCGTTTTGCTTTCCGCATCATCATGTCGGGACACTCTGAGATATAGTAGTATCATGATTGGCAGGCGATTGCGATATCTTCTTCCTCTCTCCCTCCGCTCTCTTGCTTTCTTGCTCGTTGAGGCTGCTCTCCTCTTCCCCCTCCTCTCCCCTTCTACAAATCATTAACCTTCCGCTGTCGACTCCCCCCAAAAAAGGACTTGGACTACGACCTACATACATACCTACATACATACATACATACACTCACTGCCTGGAGCTTTCTTCGACAAAAAAAAGCAATGCCCATCACCACGATCGATCCGGCTGTGTACGCCAACTGGCCAGCTCCGAACTATATTGATCCAGTGACACGAACATGGATGCCCGGATTTCTTCTCGTCTGGCAAATTGCAGCCACCATCATGGTGGCGGGGAGATTTTATTTGCGAGCGAGGAAACTGGCGGGAACGTTTGGTTATGATGATCTTCTCATCTGCTTCGGTTGGGTGAGTTCAACCTTGCGAATATGCGAGAGAAGGAGGAGGAAGAGGACGACGACGACGACGACGATGAGGAGGAGGAGACTCTGTACTGACAAACAGGAAAACAAAATCGTAGTTGTGCTCCATCGGATTGACGACGGCGACGTGGATCGATACGAAGGACTTTGGTCTGGATAGACATGTTTGGGATTTGAAGATGGAATGGGCAGTGGAAGCTGCAAAGGTATGCAACTTTTTCTTTTTCTTCTTCTTCCATCAAGAGAAAATTGATTCCGACGATTGGGCCACTGATTCAGTCTTTTTTTTTCAGGTTGGCTGGATAGCTCAGTTATTCTTCGTGGTGGGAACCGTCTGCACGAAACTCTCGGTCCTGCTCTTCCATCACCGCATGATCAAAGCTACCGTGGACCGTCGATGGCTATGGGCCCTTCGAGCTGCCTTTGCCTTCACCTGCTGCTACGGCATCGGCACGCTGCTCGGATACTTGCTCTCGTGCCGACCCTTGGACGCGCTCTGGCGCGCGTACGACGCCTCATACAGCACAGAGTACACTTGCATGTCGAGCCCTGATTTTGGACTCGTAGCAGGTGTGCTCAGCGTCGTCAGCGATGTCATCGCGGTGCTCTTGCCGTGCTTGATGCTCCATCATTACAATCTGGACATTTCACGCAAGCAGAAGATTTTCTTAAACGCCACTTTCTGCTTGGGATTGGTCGCCACGGGCGCCGGCATAGCGCGTACAGTGTACATGTGGAAGATCCATTACGCTGCCGACCCGACCTGGACAGGACATACTCTCTTCGCGTGGTCCATCGTGGAGACGGAATTGGCCATCATCTGCGCATGCGCACCTTCCCTTCGTGCCTTTTTCCGGAGATATCTTCTGGACACGATCAACAGAACGTGCAGCAGCGGCGGCGTATCACATTACGCCAATATTGGTGGTGGTGGTGGCCAGAAGGGCTCTTTCCATAGCATGGACTACGCACGAACGGACATGCACAGGAGAGGCTTTAGCGAGTTGGAACAGCTCGAATCAGGACTTCGTGGAATCCAGTTCCCGCCACTGGCGATGATGAAGGAAGAAAATCGCACGTCATGTATCAGTCAGGGCTCGGGACCGATTCTGTGTGCTTTCAACCAGACGAAAAAACTGCCTCCGTCACCGAAATGTACGACACCAGAAGAGTACGAGTCGTATGTCAATAATCGGTTGAGTAGTCATGGCACGGCAATTCGAGGGAGACAGTCGAGGACGGAGTCCATACTGATCAGGATGGATCATTGGGTGGATCAAAGTAGTTTTTGTGGGCAGAGCCATGACAGACGTCATGATGCTGATGATGATGATGACAACGACGACGATGATGATGATGATGTTGGCAGTCGTAGAGATGTAGAGAAGATGGTAAGAACAGCGAGTTGAAACACCAGTAAACTTGATGTCGTTTTTCCATGACGGTTTGTATGAACTTCGTCTTGGGATGCTGAACTGCCTGCCTGCCTGCCTGCCTTGTAATCTACGAAGCTGTCATTGTTCAATGACGTTTCTGCGCCCGTTGGTCGCTGGATCGTCAACGCAGCCAGCGTGCGAAATGCTCCGATTCAAGTCGTTGCTGATGCAACCAACCCGACGTGTTTCAGGCTGTAGTTTTGTAGGCCTCGACTGTGCTGCGTGATTCGAGTTTCGACTTGGCATCCGAAGCCAGAGATTGCCAAATGTGCTTGGCATATCATATCGAGACGATCATCGTACAGCGCGTGCCACTCGTCTAGAACACCTTATTCATAGCCACATGCGCCAATTCCACGCCGAGGAAAGTTGCGGCGTTCGCTGGCACAGCTCTAGCCATTGCTGGTCCCACACCCGGGAAGAATGCCTTGAAACCTCCACGCCCATACAGCTCTTTGACGCATGCTGAGATGGACTGTGCCTTGTCCGCAGACTGTAATCTCGACTTGACAGTGTCCACTGGGAATACGGTTGCCCACATGGCCACACCGGCCGCACCACCAGCAGCCATAATCGCCGTCAAACTCATCTGACCTGGCTTGCCTGTATCTGGATCCTTCGGCGTCAACTTCCTCTTCAAGATCTCGTACGTGGCAAAGTATGCTGCACTGCCAGGCCCATCACGCGCAAGTGTCATGACACTGCCGCGGTATACTGATTTGATACCTCCTTCCTTGTATAGTTGTCTCACGACATCTCCGCCACCAGAATACCGAGGCTTCTCGCCAGGTTTCAGCTCTTTTTGGCCTTGAATCTGAAGGATGATTTTGACGCGTTCGAAGGGTGCTGTGATGGCTGTCATGGGAATGGCGGAGAAAAAACCGGCAGCGCAGACTTGTCCGACGCTGTATTGACCATTCTCAACGGTGGAGAAGCGGTCGACGAGTTGTTTGCCTACACCGTATGCCCAGAAGTTCACGGCGACTAGTTTGGGAGGAGAAGCTAATGTCAGACAGATTGCTAGCACGGCGGGTGCGTGGGCAGTGGGAAGGACTCACACATGGGCGTCACACCCACCAGAGGCGCAGAGACACCTGCGTATAAACCTCGCACTGGGCCTTCCCTCGCAATGGTCTTCCGCACCACGTCCATGGCTCCAGTGTAGACTCCCTTCTCGGCGGTTTGTAACCGCACTTTGACGAGGTCAAAGGGGTGGCCGACCACCACGGCACATACTCCTCCCACTCCTCCTGCTATCAGATCACGCAAGCTCTGATATGCGCGTTTCCCCGTCTCCTCTGCCATCTCCTTGAGCTCTGTGCTTGACGTGGGCACCGCTTGTTTGGCATCTTGGAGCGCCTTTTCTGCGCTACCTTTGATCTCGTCTGCACTAGGCACCTTTTGCCTCAAAGCTACTGCTTTGTCCTTTGCAGACTCCTTGAGGTTTTCTGCTGGGGAAGATGTCATGCTGGGCTACGCCCGCGGGTCCGCTAGGGTATCGTGTATTCGTGTTCTCGCGGGGGGATTGGAGTGGCCAAGAGGGACCTAATTTGACAGCACGACCGCAGCGGTATGAGAATTCACTTGTACTCCTTTGCACAGAGACAAGAAAGAAGAAGTAATACTGGTGAATGAGGTTTTCTGCGTGGGAAAACTACCTATCTAGGTAGGAGGTAGCTATAGCCAGCCAGCCCGGAGCTTGCTTCTGTAGCCGAGGTCCGCAATTCTCCCACCCAGCCATCCGAGCGTCGACCGAGAGCCGTCCGGTATACCAGTCGGTCACTGGCTCTTGTCAACTCGAACAGTCCATCTCCACATAAACGATTACTTCACATGGCCAACGGAGACTAAGACGCCACGA
>JH792481.1:347682-390099 GCA_000291705.1 Sphaerulina populicola P02.02b
GTCCTTCTCCTCCTGCTCCTCCTCCTCCTCCTCCTCCTTGTCCTTCTCTTCTCATTGTTCTTCTCTTCTGAATTTCAGGCGAGGTGGCCCGTAGGGACAGATAGGTAGGTAGGCAGGCAGGCAGGTAGGCAGGCAGGCAGGCAGGTAGGTAGGCAGGCAGGTAGGTAGGTAGGTACGGTTCTTTCTGCGGCGGGCCTTTTTTTTTGAGGTGGTGACGGATTGGGCCTAGCGCGCCCCACCCCAAAGGATCGCGCCAATCAGAGCGTGCGCTTTCGAGCGATTTTCACACCTATATACCCTATTCCCAATTTGATTGGCCTCCACTCCCCCCTGCACCTGACCTACGCTGCGCTTCGGAAGGTTTGGAGGTCGTTCCGTGCCAATCATATATATTGTACAGGCTCGATTATTATATCCCCCTCTTAAATATCAAAATCATATGATAAAGGAAGAATACCTAAGATAGATATCGCCGCCCGATATGTCCTCTAAAGCGAACTGTATCCGAGTGTTAGGTAGGTAGGTAGTACCTTAGCTGGGTATATACATACAGTATATATACATGTACATGTACCTGTATATATATACTATTCAGGTCTTAATTGAAGAAGCGTTGAGTAATGCCGTCTTAAGGTATGGACGGGCTGTACGACGTATATGCGATTCTTTTTATAGGTACCTCAGGTAGGCATCAATGTGCGTGCATGCGTAGGGTAGGTTTGGTAGGAGGTATGTAGGTTCGACACGAACAAAACTCTGCCGTTCCATGTACAACATATACATGTACCTTACCGTTTCTTGACAGGTAACTGGACAGAATCGAGAAAAAAACATCTGACATCTCGCTCTTCCAACTACATAATGCGACCATACAAGGACGGGGATCATGAGGGTGACGATATTCGCACTCACAGCAGTATTACTTCTATATAGGAGGTTTGCACATATCATGCAACCTATAGCAGGATGCGCCTGCACCCGATCATTATCACCCACTTCCCTTGCTTGCAGTACTATGCCTGTGAATCTCACTGCACGCCGCAACAATGTCACCCCGCCGAGGTTACTGCCATACTGTCTGCGTATCGCTGCGGAACATGGGGCGATACGAAAATAAAACGCCCCAATCAGAATATGCTCCGTTGCTCGCGAAGCCCAATCTCGATCGCGAGTCATGCACTCAAACATCGAACTTCTTAGTCCTCCTCGTACAGTTGATGAGCAGGATGTTCCTGACACACTCTTCTTGCTTGGAACCGCGAGGATATTTGCTTCCCGGAGGCCAGTCCACGAAGTTGACTGTATCAGCCTTCAGACGCTTCATGTAGTCCAGGAATCGATCGTCGGTGCGATCAACTCGACGGCGGCCATGGAAATGCAGTTCCAAGGTCTGCAGCTGCGCATGGTCGCCCAGATGTCGAAGCACCGAGATCAGATCTGCGTCATGGACAAAACGGCGCTCTTCATTTGTCTTCATCGAAGGGTTCAAGCAGGGCACCGCATCCTCCAGCATGAAGCTCACCTTTCGGATGAGTGCAGTGTTCGTAGGACCAATAGCCCTGCATTACGATTAGCATCATTTCTCTTTCTTTCGTTCACCGAGGGCCGCCATATCGAAATCTCGCTTCACCTCGCGAAGCGATTTCCGAAGACCAATGCAACTCACTTCATGAACGTCCGCACATTCAGAAATCCCACCTCACGCCACTCATGCTCCCAGAACGAACCATAACGCTGCGTACGGCGCTCTATGGCAAATGCATTCTCGGCGTACAGGATGCTCCTGCCCTCCTCCTGCAGATCATGAGATTAGCATTGCTATGTCTGCTCTATACAGCGAATGTAACGTACATAGACTTGACGACAAGTACGCAGTAGAGCTGCAGTTCGACTCAGGTTGTCGGGCTGGGCAAAGTTGATGGTCGGCTTCTCCGTGACGAAGGCTAGGCGATAAATGTCGTTCCTCAGTTCAGCCGGTAGATCCAGGAAACCGGCGAATTTCTTCGTCTTCGGTGCAGATCGTGCATTGAGCCGGGCGAGTGTTGTCTGTGTGAGCTTGTCGGGCTTTGATGGCACGCATGGAGTTGCGGCGAGGGTCTTCGGATCAAGATTCAGTGTAATCGGACCTCGATGTCCTGGCGGAATGTTGACTGTAAGGTGGACGGTGATACCTGTCGGGCTGGGAACCTCTTCAGCCTCTGAATGTGATGAGTCGGACATGCCAGCTGCGTCATCGTCATATGGTAGTGACCGTCCAACTGGCGAGGGCGATCGTCGCCGCTTCTTCAATGGGGCCACGGGTATCACATCGTCGATGACCTCGGGTTCGGAGTCACTCTCGTCGTCGCTGATTGCTATCGCAGAATCTTCGAAGGGTGATTTGCGTTGCTGTGTGCGGCACTTGCGAATTGCTCTGCCATTGGAATTGCCGTCAATGGCGACGGTTGGCGGGCCGAGCGCAGAGCGTGGACGATTGTTGTCGATGTTAAGCTTCTGTCTTTTAGTGGTTCGAGGCATTGTGGCCGGCCGGGTCTGTAGCTGTCCGAGTCTGGTGCCGTGTGGTGGTACCTAAGTTAGTGGTGGTGCAGAAAGTTGAAGTTGTGCGAAGATGGAAGCGGTAGAAGAGGTACATGTAGGTGGGTGTGGGTACGGGTACGGGTGCGGGTACGGGTACCTGTTAAGAACAAACTGGCAACGACGATTCGATTGCAATGGAGGCAGGAACGCACGGGCTCTGCTCTGACCGAAGTGAGAAGGAGTGCACGGGCAGTAGGAGGTAGGAGTCGCTGTTATCGTAGATGCATGGAGGCGATATGACCGGGAAGGCACTGGAGAGCGCACGTCGAAGGCGCACGACGACCGGGTTGGTCTGGAAGGTTGTTGTCGTGAAAAACCAGTGTCGGCAAAGCTAGGAGAGGCTCGGCTCGGCATCCACAGCAGACAGCACCTTAGTCAGTAGTCAGGCGTCATGAGGTCTCTCGGCGGGCGCGCGCCTGTCATCGACTCTACATGTAGTTGGGGTCGGGGAGTGAATGATTCGATGGAGGCATCGCCAAGTCGCGAAATACCAGAGTCGGTCCGGCGTCAAGGTCGTCATACAGTGGAGGGTAAGGTCAGGTAAGTACCTGTCCCGGATTGGCGTGGCGTGGCCACTAGTAGGCAGACGCCTCCATAGCATGTCGTCGCTAGGTTGTACATGTATGGACCAGTATCCACCTGTGAGGTGGTATGCCTAGGAGGGCAGGGTAGGGTAGGGTACATATGTTAGACCGACTACATATGACCTGTCAGGCACAGCTGACTCTCGCGTAGGCTGCGCAACCATCTTCGCGTACAACTCCTCTGCCTGGTAGGAGGTACATGTACATAAGGTAGACACAGACACAGCATCATGATACCATCCCTCTGGACACCACGCAGTCCGTTGACGACGACGACGACGACAACGACGACAACGATCGACATATCGCTTCTAAGTTCTGGTGTCTGCCGGTGCGCAGGGGTTCACGTGTGAGTTTCATCTCAAGACAAGTCTGCAAGGATTCTAATCTAATCAGGGCGGCTGCCGGCGCCTGCCGAAGTCTGGCCCCACCTGTCGCCTCGGTCGAACTAGGTAGTTCCCGTTCCTTCTAGGGTACCTGTATTCGTAGCCGCATCAAATCTTCTTCTTGCAGGTACATACATACAACGTCAACAGCGCCTATCGCAAGGTTCCTCTTACTACGCGCACCCACCACCGCTCTCGCGCTCCCTGTGGACGGCGACGATGGGCTCCAAATATGGCACCATAGTCATGGGCCCGGCGGGCGCCGGCAAGACGACCTTCTGCGCCGCCATGATCCAATACCTCAAGAACAACCGCCGGTCGTGCTTCTACATCAACCTGGATCCGGTGTGTATCGGACCACGAGGGCACAGGTAGGTCGCGCATGGCTGATGGGACTGCAGGCCGCCGATGACTTCGCCTATGAACCGGATGTCGACATCAAGGACCTGATCACGCTCGAAGATGTCATGGAAGAGCTGCACCTGGGCCCGAATGGCGGCTTGATCTACTGCTTCGAGTTCCTCCTCGACAACATAGACTTCATCACGGACCCGCTCCAAGACGTGGGCGAAGAGTCGCTGATCATTATTGATATGCCGGGACAGATCGAGCTGTATACCCACGTGCCCATCGTGCCGAAGCTGATCAAAGAACTGCGAGGTGGCAGCTTGAACGTCAGCATGTGCGCTGCCTATTTACTCGAAAGCTCTTTTATCGTCGATCGCGCCAAGTTCTTCTCCGGCACCTTGAGCGCCATGAGTGCGATGATCATGATGGAGTTGCCACACGTCAACATTCTCAGTAAAATGGACCAGATCAAGGGTCAGGTCGCGCGAAAAGAGCTGAAGCGATTCATCGATCCAGACACGAGCCTGTTACAGGATGCCCCCGAGAGTGGCTTGGTGTATGAATTCAGAGAGGGTGTAGACAATGGTGATCCCGAGGATGTGAGTGTCATGGCAAAGGACTCCTTTGCCAGGCTGAACCGAGCCGTCGGGCAACTCATCGACGACTTCAGCCTGGTGTCTTTCCTCAAGCTTGACGCGCAAGACGAGGATAGTGTGGGCGCTGTCCTGAGCTACATCGACGACGCTATCCAGTTCCACGAGGCCCAAGAGCCACGCGAACCGAACGACGAATTGAACGATGCCGATATGGGCTGAAGCAATTGTGCCTCGAGAACACCGTGCAGTAGTGCGCTCATCACATGCGGAGACTCCACAAGCGCGATGATGCACTGCTCCAGGATAGGAGTGAATCGCATAGCTACCACAATGGATTCTGTCCATACAATCACGTACGGCCTATCTCGCTCTTGGTGGATGGTCGACACATTGAGCTGTTGCAGGGTTTACGCACCACCCAGAGTGCGGCACAGCGTCCTCACCCGCTCACCGGCTGTCAAAGAACGTGCCTGGGACTGGAATGTGGCCTCTGCGCCTCACTATGAAAGTTTGATGCGCGAGTCTACGAACATCGAATTGATCATGGCTTTTCCCATCAAGAACAAATCGAGTAACCATGCTGTTACCAGGAGGAGGATCATGGCGACAGAAACCCAAAGGATAGCGTTGCTCTCCAACTCTTGCCCGAGGTAGATCGTACTGATCGTGAAGCCCACATTTGGGAAGACAACAGCTATGGCAACGTCAGCTTTAGCATTTTGCATCTCATGAGGGTCAACTCACTCCAAGCAGAGTTATGCCAACTCAATCCCAGCTTCCATCTCCCGTCCTCCTTCCTGAACACCGTGGCCATCGTGATCATAAAAGCTAGCAGGAAGACGAAGAAGGTGAATAACCAGAGAAACACTCCCACCCAAGTTGCCAAGATCAGAACTACTTCTCCTGCAGTCGGATGCGTAGCAAAGTACCCATAACCCATCGGCGCAGCTCTCGCAATGCTAATGAGAGCCACGATGGTAAAGCTCGAAGTCCCCACCATGATAAAAAGTCCCGTCCTCAGATTCACCATGGGCCAACCATTCTCCAACAAATTCCCAATGGTAAACGTCAGGAAAATCACACACATGATCCACCCCAAGCCTTGATATGCCACCCCCGCAACCATGATCGGCAGTCTCTGATCCGGAGACTGATCCCCCGCAATATCCCCCGCCACCGTCCCCGTGAGCATTGCATTCAAAATCAGAATAAACGCCGCCGCCGGAAACTCGACCGCCTTGACCGGCACCCATCGCGCAATCACTACCATGTGCACGGAAGCACTGAGCAGCGACACAGCCGCATACATCCAAAATAGCACACGCACCGTCACCACCATCCATGCGCCCGTGTGCGGCACGGCAAATTTCTGCATGTTCAAAATCATCGTCGCCAACGTCAGCCAGAAGGATCCGAAGAAGAAACACTCGGGTCGTGTAATGAAACTCCGTCGGATGCTGGCTGGGTCGCGCGTCCATCGGATGAGTAAGAAAGTGAGAAAGAGGAGAAAGAGGAAGATGTTGAAGAGGAAAATTATGGTGCCGAGGGTGAGGATTCCTGAGAAAGGTTTGGGACAGGCGGCGAGGGTGGTGGCGATTCCGCCGGTGGATTGTGTGCATGTGAACCAGGACCAGTTGAAGTTTTGGGTTATCCAGTCGAGGAGGGGGAGGCGATGGCGTTGTTGGTTTCCTTGACGTGGTGAGGAGGGGCCTTTGTTATTGGCAACTGTGGCGGTGATGCCATTGTTGTTGTTGTTGTTCTTGTTCTTGTGGTTGTGGTTGTGGTTGTGGTCGTTGTTGATAATGTTCTTGTTAGAAGACGACGACGAGGGTGGATTTGAACATGTCTTATAATCATTCCTACTGTCATGTGAGGATTCTCCTCCGACTGGTTGTCTCTCGATGTCCTTGTCGTATTGGACCGAATCCTGGTCATGGTTGGACATTGTCCGTCCGTCCGTCCCTCCCGAGCTCAAATCTTGTTGTAGTCGCGTACCTCTCCTACTTTTAGAGCAAGCACTAGGTAGGCAGTGTGAGATGACCTATGGGCCTTACTTCCATAGTATGTACCTATACCTAGGTCTGTTGATTTTTTTTTTTTTTGCTTGCCTTCTGAAATTTCGCCCGCCTACGATGATGCGATATCACAAAAAGCAGGAGGGAACGGGAGGCTTCGATGAATCCAATCGGTGACAAGAATAACAACATCAAAGAAGAAGAAGACGGAAGAAGAAGAAGAGGAAGAAGAAGAAGAACAAGAACAAGAACAAGAGTTCGCTTAGGAGGTAATCGCCATGCCAAAAACTTTCGGCTAAATGCTTGTGTTTCACGGCAAAGTTTTCCTTGGGAAGTTTGGACAAACGTTTGTCCCTCCTAGGAGGTAGATGCCAGGCTCCTCCTCCTCTAGTCTACGGAGGTACCTCCTAGACAAAAATATTCCACACAAAAGCAGAGCTCGCCGCCGCTGATCCGGGATATGTTCCGAATGGTTGTATACATGTCATCATGTAAGGTACTTACCTAGGTCTGTATGTACAACCAGAGTGCTGCTCCTCGGGCATTCTGGCTGTGATTGTACCTCCTAGAAAGTCGGGTTTACTGCACCTCTCAGTCTCACCTCTCTAGAGACTGCTATAGCAGGCTTGGGAGGGGGGTTTTTCGTTCATTAAGGGCAAGACGAGGAAGAAAACACTTCATTACTGCATGGGTAGTTTACTATCTCGAGGCTCCGTATAAAACCACCCTCATAGCACATAGTTGAACTCAGGGTTCTCACGATCAGTGAGATCCAGCCACTCCTGATTCTCCAGCTTCTCGTATCCCGGCTGCGCGCGAATTGCAGCTTTCTTCGAGTTCTGTACTCGGCTCCACCAGTAGAGGAAAGCCATGATGAGCAGACACACACAATAGCATACCAAGATGGTCACCTCTGCTGAGACGTAACGTGGCGCATCCGACGGGCGGAACGTTTGAGGTCCGATGATGTTGCCCACACAGTACGCAATGAGGTACATGGCCGCCGTGGTCGTCTTCTTCGTATATCCAGCGACATTCGAAGAGATCAACGAAAGAAAACACACAAATGGAGTAGGGCTCGCTTGGGTCAAGTAGTACCCTGCCAGCCGACCCTTGTTGTACCCTTCGAGTGGGAGGCCAACAATCAACGCCATTCCTAGAATGGCCAGTATCATTCCTCCGGAGGAAGTGAGAATTCTGCTGCCGAGTCTGTCGCCCAACCAACCTGTGACGATAAGAGCTACTACTTCGACCGCGCCACCAGGAGTGCCGTAGAGCAACGATTGCTGTTTCGTGTAGCCAAACGATGTAATCAGTTGGCTAAAGAAGTTGGTGATGCCGCCATTCGGAATGTCTGCAACGAGTGCGTATAGCACGAAGCCCCACACCATTGGGTCGGTCATGGCTTCCCAAAATTGATACATCTTGAAGTGTTTGTTGCCTACTCCTTGCTGGTTGACTCGAATCCGTTCCAAGGCCAGCAACCGGTCTCCTTTGCTCAGCCATCGAGCGTTCAACTGGTTGTCCGGTACTGTGAACAAGAATACTACTCCGACAGCTGAAGTCACCAGTCCTGTTGCGAGGAACAAGATCTGCCAGCCTGCCAAGCTCGCCGGATGGTTGGCGGTTCCGACTGCAATGCCGTAGGCTACGAGCCCTCCCACTATCTGTGCAACACCATTGAAGGAGAACCATATACCCGTCCTAAGGCCCTGCTCAGCTTTTGTATACCACTGACTTGTCAAGAGTGCGAAGCCAGGTGTGACAGCAGCTTCAGTCACGCCCAGGAAGAATCGAATTGCCACGGCTCCTGAGAAGTCCTTGGCGGCAGCAAAACAAGCGAGAACAAGACCCCAGAGGATGATGCATGTCGCCGAGTACTTTCCGAGGGGGAGGCGTTGTAACAGTCTGTTGGTAGGATATTCCCAAGCCTTTCTCAACTTAGTACGGGTCTTCTCTGGCATGTTTTGGCCTTTATGAGAAGCCTATCGTCGTTTCTTCTTACCAAGTATCCGAAATAGAACATGCTACCTAGCCACTGGTAGTTGTCTCCGACAAGGTTGATGTCCGTTTGTAGCCCCATAATCGAGGCATAGGATAAAGTGGTCTTGTCGAGGAATTGGAGACCGTAGATGGTACACATGATAGGCATGAGATTCCAATCGATGAGCCTGCATAACCGCTTGTTCGTGGCTTCGTCAATGTGAATGACTTCCTCAGCATGGCCCTCAAAGGCCTTCATGGCTTCATCTGCGTCGTGAGCATGCTTGAGGATAGTTTCTGGTACTGAGCCAGACCGGATGGCGTCTGCAAGAGCAGGCGCCTTCTTTTCGAGGTCGCCATCGACCTCGTAGCTTGGCGAATTGGTGGTCATGATTTCAGGGGCTCCGGCCACCAGTCCTTGAGGCCAGCTGGTACTGTAGGTGTGTAGAGGAGGGCAGAGTAATGAGTGAAGTATGAGAGCAGAGAGGGTCACCTACGGTACATTCTCGCATCTCTCCATCTATTGTACATATACTGATGGCGATCGTGGTTGCGATAGGCAGAGATTCGGGTCTCCTTGGCCGTCTCTGGAAAGGTTGCTCACGATAGGAGGTAGAGGACCTAGAGGTGGCAGCGGAGGAGTGGAGGGGTCGGGCAAGCCTGCACGGGCATGATTACATTAGGTACATACATTTGTAAGGTACCTATTGTGGAGTTGCAATGTTGCATCATGATCGCCTTGGTGAAACTGAAGCTTCGACGACGGGCACTTTAATTCCTCCCGTCTTGGCAAACTGAGTTGATGCCATGGAAGCGATGGGTATAGTGTATGCACATTGGGTGATAGTCGCCCGGATGGTGTTTGGTATACTTGCTGTTGTTGTTGTTATGGCTCAAATCGGGTTGTAAGATGGGAGTGCTGTGGATTCATCGAAAAAAAAGTAATGTGTGATGCCAAGCCTGTGCTCCGGGAGGCTATGTACAAGACCCTGGATCTGTTTATCGTGACACGTCCACCCCGCCCGGTGAAGCTACATACGACGCGCGAATCGCGCGCGGCCATAACACTCAGTACAAGACTTCAACATGGCCAACATCTTCGAATCGAACGCGCCTCAAGACGGTGTCCGAGCGACCGAGTCTGCACATCGAAAGATCGAACTGCAGAGCCCAGCAGATCTGACATATCTGATTGCCAATGTCACGAAAGCCGCGCGAGAGAAGCTCGATCAACATCTTCCGCCCGATGCGGTGCCTGAAGGAGAAGATGCCATGAGAAAGAGAGTGGAAGAATTGGTCGACAATGTACAGCCACCTCGTCTATATGTATACATGTACGCACAAGCTGATCGAGCGGACGGCAGTACATTCATTCCACCTTCAATGCAGCCAAAGACAACATCACAATCAACGGCATGGACACCCGAGAGATTGAAGAAGAGCTAGCAAAGGCGCAGGAAGGTGAAGGTATAGAACCAACACGCTCTCATTGTGCACCAGATGCAGATGCAGAATCCCAAACACAGTACTGTTGGCAATGGCTGACAGGTCCTCCAGAACTTGAACCCTTTGACACGAAGCTGGCGCAGAATATTCAAGCTCTTTCAGCCCAGATTGAGTACCAGACGCTGCAATTGGCGAATTTGAGGCGGAAGGCGCCCAGAGATACAGCGGAACAGTTCAAGACTGCATTCGAGAGGCAAGCGGTGGAGTACGAAAAGAGGTTAGAGAATGAGAGACTGGCGAGGATGAAGGCTGCGCAGGAGATGAACGTGGGAGTGGGTGAGGTGAAGAGGGTAGAAGAGATGCAGGGCACGTGGCAGAGGGGCAATGAAGACCTGAAGAGACTGAAAGAAGGGATGAGTGGTACTGTTGGGAAGCTGGAGAAGGCACAGAGAGCTGTGGAAGTTATTGGAGAGAAATAGTTGGGATGGGATGATACGCGTTTGGACAAGATATGATACCCAGGATACCGGCGTTTATTGATTGACATTCCCAGATGTCTATTGCGAGTGTAGGCACAGGTCTTCATGATGTGCTTAAGAGGCAAGAAGGGCGTTGAGGTGAATTGACATCCGTCTCAGATGCTATCTGCCTCACTTCACTTCAGTAGTCATATGCAGCTATCACTCTGCCAGCTGACCCTCTTGCAGAACGCTCCTCCCAGTGACCGACACTGTTTCGAACTCCAGCTAGCTATGAGAACACCGCTTCGATTAGACCACGAGATGCTCGCTCTGGTACCGCCACCAATTCTCTCTCGTATCAGCTTGTCTCCAAACTCCCACGCCACCTTCCACACCTCGCTCATTAACACTCCAATGCCCACTTTCCACATGCGAGCGCCAATTCTCCAGCACAGCAGACAACTTGGGACCATGTCGCATTACAAAAGGATTGATTCCCGTCTGATAAAGCTCGCTATGGCTTTTCAGGATGGGCCTCCCATCGGACGTTCGGGCATAATGACGTCGATCGCCCAGTTTGATTGGCAACACCAGTCGGCATGCATCTTCGAATGGGTTCTGCGCGTTGGGAAATGCATCGAGATACAGTCCACAAGGCACCGATTCCACCGTCGAAAATGGATATCTGAATTTGGCTTCCTTGGCGCTGACTGTGCCAGGACATCGTAAGAACAAGAAGGGGACTTTCATGCCTGCTGTTTCCTTGGGGAATTGCTGTGGGATGTGCTTGAATGGTTGTTGGAGGAATTCCTCGACCTTGGGTAGACGGATCCCGGGCGCGATGAACCAGATATCCGATTGGCGCGCATGAGAGAGAATCTCGTAAGCAAACCCTCGAGGTATGCCGGCGATCTTGAGAGCAGTTCGTGAACATAACGGCGCTTCGTCTTCTGGGTCGTAATCCTCGCCCTCGGGATCTGGTCGTGCTTTCGAAATCCCGGCGTTTTTCTCGATTGCGGTCACAAGCGCATCCCAGGTGTCAATACAGGCGTGCAGATCTTCGAGGGTGTATGGCTGCAGTATCCAAGGTCGTGTCTTGTAACGAACGAATGTCTTATTCTGGACCAGGTCGCCTCCCGTGATGTCCGTCTTGGGTTCCTCGATTGTCGCTTCGTCGTGGATTGCCACTGCCTTCTCAGCTTCGATCATCTCGATGTAAGCACTCAGAATTGCTTCCATTCGTTGCCATGGGAGTTCTGGGTTCCTGAGGTCAAATACATGGTGATATGTGGGCATCAGGAGTGCCTTCCCAGTCTTCTGATCGAAGACTATGCCCGCGGGCTGTGTCACAAGAGCTTCTGCGCTCTTGTAGATGATCACAAATCTATACTTGTCTTCTTTGGGGTCGTCATGATTATGGTCCGGATCTTCTAGCACATCTGCCAAGCCCAGCATGTGCGCCGGGGTGGCCAGACCCGAAACATGGTAGAAAAAATTGTAGTTGGGAACCTCAAAAATCTTGGACAGGTATCGGACCAGTTTGGGCCGCAGTATTTGCTTCAGTCTCTCGTTACCATGTGTGCTCCACCAGGTTCGCTTGGTCAGGGTAGAAATCTTCTTGCCCGAGCAGACCCAACCATACAGAGTGAGGGTGTTGTGCAGAGCAGCACAACGGTCTGCATCGATGTCGGTGCCAGAGCTGGCAGGGTTACTCGCCGATACGCGATCTTTTGCGATTCCGCTGAAAAGCGCTGCGGTAGAGCCCGCCATTATTCACGTTCAGATCCTCGTTGACCGGTCACCACAGGCTGCAGCGCAGGCGCGCACTGTTGAAGCTTGTGACAAGAGCGCACCTGGGGCTACCTTTAGTGAATTGTGAATTTGGTGCGGAACGAGTGCTTTAGCCTTTGTGCGAGTCGCGATTAAGCTGTAATAGACATTAATGTGGTGGTGGTGGTACATGTAGCGGCAAGAATCGGCAAGAATAAGATCAGGTTGTTGACGGCGATGTCACCGGTGGGAGAACTCAGAACTTAGAAGTGCTTGGCACTGCTTGCAAAGTTGCAAATGGAAGTAATTGAAATGACGTCCGTGCCCTATCAAGGGTACTACGGATACTCGACTTTATTCTAGAATTCCCAGTCGAAGTCCCCTAAGTTCTAACGCGAAAACTGCTGCAGGTCATGTGGCAAAGAGCTGTGGCGACTACAAGGGAAACACCTCCTAGTTCTACTTAAGTTAGCCGTATGTAGAGCGCCCTCGAGACTCGGGTCTAGACAAAATCGGACGTCATTTCAATTACTTCCATTTGCAACTTTGCAAGCAGTGCCAAGCACTTCTAAGTTCTGAGTTCTCCTACCGGTGACATCGCCGTCAACAACCTGATCTTATTCTTGCCGATTCTTGGCCCTATCAAGGGTGCCACGGATAAAGGCTGTAAAGGTCCATTCAGGTGAAAAACTGCTTCTGGTCGACTAGCGTATCGGCGGCTGACTCACCCGTGTGCACCTTCATGTTTTCGAGGTGAACAATTCTTGGTCTTCGATTGTTTGCTTCACCTTCACCACATCCAACCTTCTCACACGACGCTTGATGCTGGTCAAGGCCATCATCACACACAATCAGTCCGCGTCCTGTCGACAGCACCTCAGTCCTGCGTCCTCCGTCATTGCTGCCAATGCGCCTCTTCTCCCCGCCATGGATACCAAAACTTTTTCTGTCCATGTCAGCAACATTGGCATCCTGCATGCCAGCTCATTGCCAGATGACATGCTGGACGAGCTGAGCTTTCAAGTCGATGAAACGTCTCCCGACGCGCTTCATCTGAAGCAGGCCGCGAAACAGCTCCGTACATCTGACATCCCTGTGGCCTTTCCCACGGAGACAGTGTACGGATTAGGCGCAGACGCCACCAGAAGCGCGGCAGTGCAAGGCATATACAAGGCTAAGCAAAGACCTCTCGACAATCCGCTCATTGTTCACTTCCACTCTCTGCATCAGTTGAGATCTTTGCTCCAGGGATATGCATCATCTCAAGCGAATGGCATCAGTGGAGATCCTATACCAGCTATATACAGGCCATTGATTTCTCGATTCTGGCCGGGTCCACTCACTATCATCCTTCCGAATCCGCAGGACTCACCACTGGCACCAGAAGTTACCGCAGGCTTACAAACATTCGGCGCTCGCATCCCCAGACACCCGCTAGCATTAGCTCTCTTCTCCCTAGCAAATGTACCCATCGCTGCTCCATCAGCCAATGCGTCAACTAAGCCTTCGCCCACAGCAGCGGAGCATGTCGCATACGATCTCGACGGCCGGATCGAGACGATCATTGATGGTGGTCCATGCGACATTGGCGTGGAAAGTACAGTCGTGGATGGTCTATCACAGCCACCACTGATTCTTCGACCTGGTGGCATCGGTATTGAAGACATTCGTAATTGTCCTGGATGGGAGTCCGTTCAGATCGGCTACAAGAACACTTCTGAGAAAGGCACAACGCCCAAAGCGCCTGGTATGAAGTATCGTCACTACTCGCCGAAAGCAAGTGTTGTATTGTACGAAGCCGGAAAGAATCCACCAACCAATGCGGACTTGAAGGCCCAACTTGGTTCGAAGGCCAAAGTCGGACTTTTACGGACGAAGACCTGGCAGCTGGACATGTCCCCAGCTGCCCATACAGTGGTCTTCTCCAATGGACATCAGTTCGCACAAGTGGAAAGTCCACCGCAAGAGGGCAGAGCAGGCTTTGCCGGCATGCTGCAAACCCTTCAGCGGAGCAACTGGGCAAAAGCTCGTCTTGAAACACATATGGTCTCTATCGATGGTGCTGAAGCCAACCTTCTCGACCTTGGTCTGGGGTGCGATACTGACGACATTGCACGGGGCATCTTCTCGGCACTCCGAGACCTGGACAGACAAGACGTTGATGTCATATTCGTCGAGGGCATTGATGATAACGAAGGATCCACAGCTGCGGCTATCATGAACCGACTTCGCAAAGCTGCAGAGATCCGAGTCAAAGATGGAATTTGAGAATCGCGAATTCTTGGCAGTGGTGGAGCACTGGTCGGCCATCCGGCCGGCCAATCAGATATCGTCTGCCTCGGCCTGCGGGCCGGATCAATACCGAAGCAGTTTCTAAGACATGCGGAGCGCCCCTCTCGGACTCTGCCACTGATATATGTAGCGAACGAACCTTTCGGACTCGCCAGCAACTCCATCAGCCACTACTGGTCCCACTACTACGAGGAAATCACATTGAGGGGGAGCGAATGGCACCAGCTCTACAGCAGCCACTCGGCGATGCACAGTTAGGCGCAAGCGGAGCTGCTGAGTCCAACGGACATCACTCTCGAAAGGAGTTCACGATATTGGTCACTGGATTCGGACCATTCCAAGACAAGTTCCCGGTGAATCCCTCGTTCGAGATCACGCAACGACTGCCCGATTGCCTTCCTGCAGCTTCTCCGAAGCACCCGGCAATTCGCATCATTCCGTATCCAAAGGCCATACGAGTGGCCTTCGAAACTGTTCGCCAGCTGGTTCCAGTTCTCCACAATGATTATGCCGGTACGATAGATGCGGTACTACATATCGGAATGGCATCTGGACGCAAACATTACTGCCTTGAGCGATATGCACATCGAGATGGCTACGTTAAGAACAGGGATCTTGATGGCAAGATGCCTTCTGCGAACGAGGGCCGTACCATCTTCGGGGACTGTCCTCCAAAGATGACCACGTCCTTGGACTACGATGACATCTTGCTGAAGTGGCAGAGCAATGTTCTGGGAATACCGGAGGGCACACCGGGTTGCGATGCTGAGGTGAAGGAAAGCCATGACGCCGGTCACTACCTCTGCGACTACATTTACTTCAACAGTCTGGCGCACACGGGGCGGTGTTCCGGGAAGATGCAAGGTGGCGGTATAACAGCGAGGCCGGTATTGTTCTTGCATGTTCCAGCTGAAAGCAATGGAGATATGCTAGAACGAGGAACTACTATCACAACGGAGTTGATCCGAGCGATAGCCGATAGCTTCGCGACTGGCAAGACGGATTTGGCTGTGCAGCACTGATGCCGCACTGCAGGCAGATCTGAGGAGACATCTCGCGCGATGCTGTCATCTTTAAGAGCAGCACAACATACATAGCGGTGGTGTTGAAGGGTATTGGCGAAGGATAGGTGGTGATGAAGGACAGTTGGACACATGCGTGCCAGTATTCGCGTTACCGTTGTCTCTACCTACGAAAGGTACTACACTTTGGAAGCAAATTATTGTAGCTCGAACATAGGAAATGCCCACAAGCAAATTCATGCCCGTGTCCCAACAGCCTTTTTCGAGCCACGTTCGATCCTTTTACAGCAACCATAAACCAAAGCCACCATACCAAATATACCTATAGCCAGGACAATGGCAGACCTGTATCAGAAAAGATGCCAACATCACACATACCAAGATGCCATTTAAGTAAGTGCCGCAAACTGACCCAAGCGATAACGATGCGGATGTTTCGGTACAGCGAACCCCAGCCACTCTCATCTCTCCAATCTAGCTCAAATCTCCTACACCTAATTGTAATCTTACTTACTTACACCCCCCCAAAAAACGAAACAAGTTCGCGATTGTATTGAATTTTGTTATTTATTTACTCGCAACATACATACAAAAAAAAAGATGCCAAAAAATGTCAAAAAAGATGGAGATGCAGGGAATCGAACCCTGGACCACCTCTATGCTAAAGAGGTATTATACCACTAAACCACATCCCCGATCTGTGATTGGATGTTAGAGTTGCTGGCTTACTTGAATATGATAGTTACACAACGACGCAGAAAGAAGCAGATCATACTGGAAGCAAGGCGCCAGGAATAGATGTTGTAGTTTCTGGTGGACACACGGGCTAGGTTAGGTACCTAGGTATAGACTGTGAAAAATGTTCTTCTGTACCTGATTCTGAAGATTCTGCACACAACTCTGGCGAATGAATAACAAGTCTGTGTCTTAAACACTGTGTTGTGTGATCTTAACAGAGAGGTAAAAATTTTACTTCATCCTCATAGCTCCCATGAACTCATCTTTCCTTTGATCGCCAATTTCAGCTACAATATCCTTCATGGCCTCGACTTCCACTACGCCCTTGCCATGTTTGAAAAACCATTCGTCTTCTGTCTCCAGTCGGGACTGAAAGGCCTGCCAGTTCTGCGATTTGAGCTCATTGACATGCTCATGGACGTCTTTTGCGGGACCAGAATAGACCAGAACGCCCGGAAATCCGGGTTTGGTAATACCAGAGACAGATGCTGCTGGATGCAGAGCTAATTTTCTCTTGTTGGTGTTGAGGAGATGGTGGAGCCAGACTATGATAGTTGCTGTGCCATCGCTCGTGGCTGTATTATGGTATTGCTGAGGCGTGGCAGTATCTGAAGCACTGTCTTTGCTCAAATCTATGAAGTCGTTGATGATGGCATCTAGAACTTCTTCGCCAACATCACGTTGCTGAACACGACGCTTGACTTCATCTCTCAGGTCTTGCTTTCCGGCACTGGCGGAGACAACGTCTGGAAGAGAATCCTGTAGATAGCCATCGGGCAGGCGCAGCTTCAAATTCCCTGCTTCGGAAGTGTAATTGAGTTCTCGCCCTTTGTCGATGAAGACAACTTGTTCTGGAAAGATAGACTGAAGGAGCTCAAGCTCCATGCTCAGTCGTTCTTCATTCTGGGAAGTCATCGATCGTCATGTCGTATCGGTTGGCTTGAGACTCCGTCCGATCCGAGTTTGCTGTTCCTTAGATTAACCAAACTTTGAGTTGAACATACATGTACATGTAGTCACTCGTTGGCCGCGCAAAATCCTCGATTTCATGATGGTTACGTCATTTCAGAGCCAGTGGTCAGTTGAGGCGTTGGAATTAATCGATCACCGGGCATGATTTCAAAACGCCTTATTCTCTTCGAGCCGATGGGCGATGGCTTCGTTCATCATCTCCTCATTGCTCGATCAACTTTTGCCCCCAGTCCATGTTGGTGAGGTCTGCCACTTTTAATCCCGCAATGCATTAGAGGCCACGTCGTCCTTGCACCCATTCTGGATCTTATTCAAAAGATAATCGATGAGAATTAAATGCATCATCCCGGTACCTGAAGCAGGATCTGCCTCCTCCTCTCTTCAGCTTCTCGCACGATGTCTGCACAGAGACCAAGACTTGGTGCGAGATGGGCCACAGTTTTCGTTTCAGCCAGCACCTGCCTAATCACCTCATCTGTCTGAATCATGGGCGGTAGCATAGGACTCAACACCCTCGAAAGTGTCGCACCCATGAGTAGAAGTGTCTGACTGGTCATTGAAAGAATAGCCTGGAAGAGGTAAGGCAGGTAGCCAGCATGGCTCGAAGCGATGCGCTCGAGCTGGCGCATGCAAGCCTTCAAGCACTTCTCGCACGCTGTTCTCACGCCAGGCTCCTTGATGAGGCTCTCCTCTCCAAGCACAGCTTCAATATACGGTCGAAATATGATAGTGCGGCAGGCAAAGTACCTGATCTTTAGTACCGCCTGTACATTGCCTTCAGGTGGGTCGCCATTGCGAGGGAAGCGGATAGGAGGTGGAAGTCCTTCGTACCACTGATTGAGTTGATACTCGAGCTCGGCAACAATGGGCTCAAGGGAGGCGATCGATTTCTGCTTCTGGCTGTAAACCATGTGTGACACCCGGTTCAATAGACGACGCATAGCAATCTCAGCGAGAAAGTACCAGATATCATCGCTGCCAGGCAACTCGTCTGAGCCGATCATAGCTGCATCATAAGGGAAGCTACGAGGCAGTCGTATGCTTTCTTCCAGCTGCACAATGCCACTGTGCGCCAGATCCAGCTCCGCTAGCAGATCGGATTCGATCATCACAATGTTCCAGTAGATTCGCTCGCTCAATTCTCTGACTTGCTCTGGTATGGCCGCCGGGGTCTGAAGCAATAGCTGCAGCTTAGTTGAAGCACTGCAGAGGAGATTCCATGCCTCTAGCGGCCGGACGAGGTACATCAGGTACGCAGCAGCCAGAACGTGACATTGAGCACTTTGAACGTCGTTACGTATCATGAGCATTGGCATAAGAAGCCAGGCTGCGTTGAAGTATGCTGTGCCTGGCGGTGGCTGACTTGGAGGGATGAGAGCGATACTTTGACCAGACTCTGCAGCTTGGCCCAGCGCAAGAACAAGAAGCACGATACAGGTTTCCACTCCATATTGGAAACCCACAGCAGACGCTTGTCGACATAGAGTCGGGAAGGTGTATGGATTGACCACTGCGTACCAAACGTTGACTTTGTCGAAGAAAGATCGTATATATGCTGCAGGCTTGCCAGCCTTGTGCGCCAGGTTCAGGTCAAGGGATGCAGGGGGATGCAGATCAAGCCCAGGTCGCACCAGCTCCAGCTGCATCAGGGCTTGCTGATCGCACTGCCTCGAGACCAGATTGCGGATGACTGGCCACTGGAGCAGATGCAGAGCCGGGGTGGTATGAGCCCTAGGCATAGTCGAAATGTTGGTAGCATATCCAAAGCTGCCGGACGGAGCACGACTGGATCCGGCCACAGTCGTGCCCATTCGCTTTGACAGCAGTTCTTCCGAGGCAGTGTTGTTGCTCGATGCTGGCGACATGGGCCCAATGGCGGCGCGGGAAGAGCCTACAGAACTCAGTATGTTGGAATGTAACAGACCTTCAATATGTGCTAGCCGCTCTAATATGAGCTTGTCACCAGCATCGAGCTTGACGCCTGGCTCGCGGTAGATGCATTCCGCATTGAGCTCTGTGCATAACTTGCACTTTGGCCGAGCTCCATTACATTTCGACTTTCTGCTTCGGCAAATCTCGCAGGCAATGGTCGCCCGACGTCGAGGATAGTCAAGCGGCTCTGCGACGAGCGCTTGCAGATCTGGACGCGAGCCTCCGAAGTCCACATGCCGTGCGATGGGATTATCAGGCGATGGTTTCGCACGCTTCGGCGCGCGTTCGCGTTCGCGTTCGCGTTCGCCATCCTGACCGTCGTGCGGGTGGTGTGACTGCTCATAGTCCCCACCAGTGCCACCACGCCCTGCCAGTCCCAGTGCTGGGTCAATAATGAAGCTGTTCTTGTCCATAATGGGAAGGTCGCTGCCAATGTGGGCATGGGACGGCCATGGACGTCTTGCCCCTGAAATAATCACTATAATATCCAGCCGGAGACGCAACTCCGTAACGGACCGTAAAGCGATCTTCGCAACGTATATAACGTCTTTAACGGTGGCGACAGGCGAGTCTTGGACTCCGGGAGTCTGGGTCGTGATTGCGACTTTCGCGCCAAGACGGCTGCCGCGTTACGCGAAACTCTGTTTGGCGAGAAAAATGTTCTCGTGTATGGAGGTAGGAGGTACCTCCTAGAACTGTCCCTCGCTGTACACATCACCTACCTCACTTATTCAGCCATGTCTAAGCGTACGAGAGAAGAAGCTGATGCGGTAACTGATGCTGGTGAGGCTACCAGCAAGAAGCTCAAGAAGGACAGAAAAGAAAAGAAAGAGAAGAAGCACAAGTGCAGCGAAGATGTGGCTGTCGCAAGTGGCACTCCAGTCGAGGCAGAGGCAGACAAAGTTGCAACAGACGAGAAGAGCGGCCTGTCAAAAGAAGAGCGCAAGGCCTTGAAGCGCGCAAGGAAAGAGGCTGCGAAAGCTGCCGAGGCAGAGCCAGTCGCAGAAACAAATGATAACGATGAGGCTGCAGCCAAGGCTGCGAGAAAGGCTGCAAGAAAGGCTGCGAGGAAAGCGGAAACGGCAGCGAATGTCGTGGCCCCGAAGGGCGAGACCGACGGGAATGCTGCGCAGGTCGAAGGTGGTGCAAAAGTTACTGGGGTTGGGAAGAGCGAGGCAGAAAAGTACTACGCCGAGAAAAAAATCGCCATTGAAGACGCAAAGAAGGAGAACATTGGCCCCATACTCTCCTTTGACAGCTTGCCCTTCGACGCCGCCTCGAAGAAGGCATTCTTCGGAAGCTTTCAGGAGCCGTCTCCAATCCAGGCCTCGACGTGGCCGTATTTGTTTAATGGTAGAGATGTGATTGGTGTTGCAGAGACTGGATCTGGAAAGACATACGGATTTGGTGTTCCGTGCATCAATCGCATTTCGAAGGAAAAGAAAGTCCAGGTGTGCATTGTGAGCCCGACAAGAGAGCTGGCACTCCAAATTCAGGAGCAGATGGTCAAGCTTACGACACCGCGGGGCCTCAAGGCCACATGCGTATATGGTGGCACGAACAAGGACGAGCAGCGACAACAATTGAAGGGTAGTCAGATCATAGTCGCGACACCTGGCAGACTTAACGACTTCATGAACGACGGCACAATCGACTTGTCTGGAGTTACATATCTGGTATTGGACGAAGCAGACCGCATGCTCGACAAGGGTTTTGAACAGGATATCAGGAACATCATCAGTTCAGCTGCGCCAGGCGACAAGAGACAAACTGTCATGTTCACGGCAACGTGGCCCGACTCAGTACGGAAGCTTGCATCCGAGTTTTTGCGAGAGCCTGTGCGAATCATGATTGGCGAGAACGCTTCCGGGGAGCTTCGTGCCAACACAAGAATCGTTCAAGAGGTAGAAGTCCTCGGCGAGCGCGAGAAGCAAGATCGTATGCTTGCAATTCTCAAGCAGTATCAATCCGGCAAGAACAAGAATGACCGCATTCTTGTGTTCTGCTTGTACAAGAAGGAGGCGACACGAGTGGAGGAGACAATACGTCGACGAGGCTTCCGCGTGGCAGGCATCCACGGTGATCTCAATCAGGCCAAGCGCGAGGAGAGTCTGGCAGCATTCAAGAAGGGAGATGTGCCAATCTTGGTGGCGACGGATGTCGCTGCTCGTGGTCTTGACATTCCGGCTGTGAAATTGGTGCTGAACGTCACTTTTCCACTGACAGTCGAAGACTATGTGCACAGAATCGGAAGGTGCGTGTTCGCGGCGTTTCACAGTTCATGGGGCGATAACTGACTGACCTGTTTGCGCAGAACCGGACGAGCAGGACAAGACGGTCATGCCATTACATTTTTTACTGACGGTCTGGAGAAGCCACTTTCAGGGGGCTTGATCAATGTTCTGAAAGGCGCCAACCAACCCGTGCCCGAAAGCCTCATGAAGTTCGGAACGACCGTCAAGAAGAAGGCTCACGATGCCTATGGCGCGTTCTACAAGGACCCAGCGGATATGAAAGCAGCAACCAAGATCACATTTGATTGATAGATGTAAAATTTGATTCACACAAAGAGCCAAGCCCACATACACGAATCGACCCTCATTATACAACACTCTCCTTTGTTATTACGAGCATCTGTCGGCCTGGGGGTTGTGGCGATTACCGCTCATCCCTTGCCATACTCTCTCGTCCCTCACACGAGCGCCTCGTCCGCCTCTAGTTGTGCGGGTGGTCGCACTCGTCCTGAAGCATTGCAACATCTATTGTCTCTGAATCAGCCAACATGCTCACGGTCCCCAGAGTCCATAACAAGAACAACATACCTCCACCGTCCATGTACTGATGGATACAGTCCACACACTCATTGAGATCATGGTGGTCCACTTCGCAAGCGCATTGAAGGTAATACTTGTTCTGGAAGACATCTCCACCTGTAATAAGAAAGTTTCATCAGCGTCATTGGTCTGGTCAAAAAGAGGAGGAGGAGGAGGAGGAGGAGGAGGGACTGCATACCTGTGGTATCAGCATTTCCACAGTACGTTGCTTGTGCGACCACGGCCTGGCATTCCCTCGTCGACAGGCATTGCTCGGGAACGTCGTCCTGGTTGATCTCACGAGCAGCCACAAGAGCGGCGCTGAAGCAGAAAGCAGCGGCGATGAATTTGGTGTACATTTTTGATTTGGTTTTTGGGTGTATAGGAAGAAGTAGTTGGTTGTTGGCTTGTTTGCTCTGAAGTAGTTGGAATGAGTTGAGGAGATTGATCTGTGTGTGTGTGTGTGTGTGTCTTTTCAGCGTTACATGCATACTTATATATACTACATAGGTGTGTACATTCTTCCTCCTCTCGTGAACTTAGGTTTCGACATCCGGGCCTGGGGCTGGTCATCCCATCCCTATACTACTACTAATAATAACACAGCGGTGCCAGCAGGAACGAGACGTTGTCGTCGTCGTCGTCGTCAGATTCGTCACGACGTCGTGTTGAGGGCTCGAGCCCTACCTACCTGTCAAATTTGGCAGAGGTCCAGGTGGCAGCGGTTATACCATGTAAGGTATCCATGGATGCTTCTGCTCCCCCCATGTTTCCAAGATCGTGCGACGAACTGTAAAGTGTAAATTTGTCGTTTTTCACGCAAATCGTGATATTGTGAAGTGGTGCACGGTGCCTCATCTGAACTCGAAACCAGAGAACCAGAAAACCAAATAATAAATAAATAAATAAATGAATAAATAAATAAAAGAAAAAAGAGATGATTGTTTCGAAGAATCTTCTTCTTCCCTGGGGGGGGGGGGTCCCAAACCCTCTCCTTCCATGCTCGTACGCAACGCGCGTGGCGCCAAGGAAGCCATGTCCGCAGGGACCGTACCTCCTACATACATGTACCTCCTACATACGGGAGAGTGAGATCAACTTTTCGATGATGACACAAGAGATCTTATTTAGAAAAAGGAAAACCACATCAGGCTAGGAGGAGGTAGGTTGCACCGTCCGTTGCAGTGGGAAAGAAAAAGAAAGATCTGCCAAAATAGCCTAGCCTCCCCTGACCCTGAGCTGTCAAGCCTGCCCTGCCTTTTTTTTTTGCTGGGAGAGTGGAAGGCAACGGTCCGGAGAAGGCCGAAGAGGGAATTGAATAGTAGAGCTGAGAGCTGAGAGAGAGCCTTTCTCCGCGCCGATCGTCCCGACTCTCTAGGAGGTAGATCTGATATTGGGCCTGCCTCCTATCACAAGCCAGTATCGATCCTCCGATGCCTCCGGAAAGATGTTATTTTTCATGTTATTTTTCTTCGTTGTTGGTGTCGTGCATGTCTCAGCAGCCGTGATGAGCCAGAACGTGCGTAGGTATGTGTCCGGTACAATACGGTACGGTACGGTACGGTACCTGTATACAGCCGATGGAATGATTCGATACATAGGTACATAGGCTTCACCGTTTCTTGATCCGAGGACGCCGTTGAGAGGCGTTTGTCAAACAGCGATTCCATGCCCTTGCCATTTCAAACCGACCTATGCCGAGGGCTCTAGCTGAGTCTTGAAGTCACCAGGTCGATCTCAATCCGGAAATTGCTTGATCCGGACGGATTATTGACGCAATTCGACGTATCCGTATTGCCAGGTAAGGTAGTGCCAACTGCCAAGTGCACCCCCGCAAGCGTGGACCTTTCAACTTTTCAAGTTTCACGTGGAATATCCGTACTCCGTCGTGGATTATAGGGTGAGCCACGAGATGGACCCTGGAAACGCCGTGGATGGGGTTTCAACCAATGAGGGCACGCCAAGTCGGGGCTCCAGACAAGTGATCGCCGACTATCGCCCAACTTAAAACTGACCTTTCCTGCGGCATCGAAAGCACGATGAGACAACACACCACACCCATCACAACAACAACAAACAACAACAACAACAACAACAACAACAACAACAACAACAACAAACAGACATCATCGTCATCATCATGTGCAAGCCAGCTGTCTGCGGTACCTGCCGTAAGAATTGCCCTCGCAGCTAAATCCCCCGAACATCACTTACTAACGCCTCTCTCCCTCACAGAAAAGTCCACCTGGTAAACAAGAAGAATATCACTTCACCTCTCTCTCTCCCTCTCTCCCTCGCCCCCCCTCTCTCCCTTCCTCCCTCCCTCCCTCTACAAAAAACCCCCCCACTAACTCTCCATTTTCTTCCCTTCCATCTCTCCAGGTGGGGATGTGGCTCTCACGTTCCCATGGTGATGGACTCGATCAAAGCCGCCGATCGCTGCACCTGTTCGCCCCAAGTCTCCAAAGACGGCAAAAGTTATCCACCCATGGGTAAGAACCCAAGCGCTTGAAAAAAAAAAATTCCTTCGCGCAAAAAAGCAAACAAAACAAATTCTATTGGGATGCTCGGTTTCTGAAACTTTCTTGTGTGTGAACTTTTTTCCAAACACAATAAAAAGGTCCTGCGTTGGGTATGGTCAAGGCTGCTTTTGGTTTTGGTGGACCAGCTTCGTCGTCGAGTGATAGGGAGGAATTGTGATGAGATGGGAGATGGGAGATGGGAGATGGGAGAGGATGATGGATGGTGTACAATGACATGAAATCGGAGCAAAGAGTGCAGTTAAGTTGGCCTGGCCTGGCCATCAAGGTGGTGGGAGGCTACCTAACCTTACTCACCTCAGCTGCACGTGATGAGTGTATGGGGATGATGATAATGACCAAGGTACCTACCTGGTAATCGAATGCTCAATGTGCTTAATTTACTCATTCCTGACTCGAGCTCTTCACCCCATAGACGAACTAGGGCAGGTCTGCTGACTTGCACCAAGCTGTGCAGATATTCAGTGGCAATGAGACGACATCTTTGACCCAGCGAGTAGCTAGGATCAACGTGGTTCTGTAACATATGTACTGTTTCACAGCTGGGGGGGTATCTATCTAGCTACATGACACTCGCAGTGAAGCTGCAAGAGTGATCATGGCTATCGACGCTGCAAGTACATTTCCAGCAAAATGTACCTGAGCCGCGAGCTTCAGCGCCGCCAAAAAAAACACTCGAGGTTGGTGGGCCCCTCGACATCCTCATCTTCATTACATGTAGCTAGCCCACCTTCTCGATCTTGGGAGTTTCCCTAGCTTGTCGCTATACTGCAGCAGGACTGCTGACTCCTTCCATAAGAGTCTCATCGTTCAGCGACGCATTTTGCGTATCAAGGACGATCCACGAAGCGGTCCTTCTCTGGAATCCATCAAACCAGCTCGCCCTCCTCGTCCTCATCAGGCCAGTCGCCTTCTTGATCCTCCATTTCCTTGGCAGCTGCCTCGGCTTGTCGCTGGACTTCGGCCAGCCCACTAACGTCCTCCACAAAGCCCTTTTCGTTCAGCGCGCGCTTCACAAACTGCCATGCATCTTTCTCGTAGAGATTCATAATCTTCGGCGAGCAAGCAGAACAGCAATCATACGCCTTGCCCTTGATTTGCAATGTCTGCCACGTCGACATGTATCCGCGCAACTGATGAGGTACAGTGCCCAGTGGATGTGAGTTGGGAAGGGTTGGATCAGTAGGAGGCGCCGACGCAATGGCCGTGGAAGTGGGAGGCGACGCCGCAGGCGCGTGGCCCTTGAGCTTGTGCTGCGTGATTGACACTAGGAGTTCGACGCAGTGAGCGGCTGCAATAGGCGCAGCGCCAGGTCGAGTGACTGTGCACTGCTGATCAAGAGTCGCGGACTTCATACTATCCGCTGGTGCAACAACGTCTGAGCAAAAGTAGCAGCTCAGTTCATCTGACTGAGTCGCACTGGCGTGTGGGGTGCCCGATGGAATACCAGCCGCAGTCTTGAGAGGGTCTGGATCGTCCGCAGAGTGAATGTTGACCACGCCTTCGGTCGTCGCCGCCGTTGGTGGATCCTTCTTCTCACGCATGCCGTGTCGCATGACCATGTACGAGTCGAATCCGAGTGCTGCATTGATGACAATCTTGTCCGCTGCTTTGGCCATCACAGTTGGCAGCCAGCGCGACTCTCTCGAATCCATGAGCAGGAAGACCGCATCATGAGCATCAATCAGTCTTCTCAGCTGATCGTATTGTTGCTCCACTTTCGACTCGTCGCCAACGATCGGATGGCCTGCCATGGGCACATTCAGCACCACACCTTCGGCATCGATACCAGGATAAATTTCTCGCAGCGCATCGGCAGCTCGCTGCGCTTTCCATGCGCCACCTTTCTGGCAGTCCTTGAAGGTGTACAGTGGTTGACGGACAGGGTTCGAGTAGCTCACGCGACCATTGTCGACGAAGGTAATTTTGCGCACTCCCCATCCCATAAGATTCCGGGCAACGTATGCTCCGAGAGTTCCAGCGCCCAGAAGGAGGCACTTGGTGCGCTTGATCGTGTCCAGATCAATGGACGGAGAAATTCGCCACTTGATGAGTTTGAGGTTGAGGTCCACTGCTTGATCTGCTAGTCGGGACGGGTCCAAGTACGCTGCTAGGTCGACTGTGCGCTGGATGCTCTTGTTCTGGTCGGGACGCTCCCACCCAGTCACCTTGGGGAAGGCAGTCGCCTTCTCTGGTGGCCGCATGGCTAGGTCCTGGGCGCCCACCGTCTGCTCGGCCGGCTTGGTCTCCACGAGCTCGCCGAAACGGTCCACCTCGCCTGGGAGTAGTGCAGACGAGGCACTCATTGCCGTCATCTTCTTGAGCTCGATTTCTGCAGAGAAATCGTAGACAGGCTCCGACGACTGTAGCGTCATGATCAGAGACGTCGGATTGTCTCTTCGTGCATGCGTATCGCGGTAGCTCATGACCTGCACCTTGTCCAAATGCCATCTCTGGCGAACCAAGACCAACAAGTTTCGCAGCATCCATCCGGGGTTCACCGAATACGTCGAAGGATCCGCAAAGCAAACGAAACAGTCCTCGGGCTTCGCGTTCTTGAAGAAACCCGTCTCGTAGCTTGAAAGCGAGCCTATGCACCACAGAAATCCCAGCTCATTGAGGCTCGAAGATGTCGTGCTCTCTGGACTCTTAGAGCAAAGATTGCCGTCTTCCTCCTCTTCTTCCACTTCGCCGCAGCCTCGCTTCCACTCTTCCTCGAGCACGGTCTTCCGCAAACGCTTCGCCAGGAAGAAGCCGTGTTGGCGGGCGTCCACGCTGTATTTCCATGTCTGCACAGCATCTACCAGCTTCTCCGTCTCTTTCTCTTCCAGCTTCGTTGTGGCAGATTCCGGGTCGTCCGACGGTGCAACCAATCGCCACTGTGGGTCTGAATGGAGGGCGGGGTAGCCGATGTGGTAGGTGAACTTGTACTTTTTCAGATCGGCATAGCATAGTATTGAGAAAGAGGTGAGCAGAGAAGGACATGAGAATATGGTTCCATCACTAATGGCGTCCCAGATCATGCGTCCAGCTCGTTGGAGGTGTGCAGGCTTGTCAACGTTTCGGAACTCCTCAATGGTGTTGAAGTTCTTGATCAGGCCTTCGGCGCGGTAGAGTCCCCTGGGTGGCCTAAGAGCACCTTGTCAATACATGCGACTCTCTGAACGGCACCTCGTGTTCACGACTTACTCGTCGGCTGCGAGAGCTGAGCCGTGGATCTGCATGCGAGTGCTTCGTTCGGGCGCATCAGTGTGCTTCAGCTCGTACAGACCGAGCACTTTACGCGCCGATGAATCCAGCTTGTCATGGTTGATCTTGAGCGAAGCGAGCGACGAGTAGAAGGAGAGCTCGATGTCGGAAGACCAGGTAGCGTACCGCAGCAGCAGCAGCATTGCGGAGGTGGTGGCAGTCGTAGTGACGACGGCGGCGGTGGTGGTGGTGGTGGTGGTGGGTGGAGAGAGGGAGAGTGGTGCGGTGCGTGAGCGAGCAAGTTCAAGGTGAGGATGTTCAGGAAGACTGGAGGTAGAAGGTGGTGGTAGGAGGAGGAAGGTAGATGAGGTAGCTATAGGTATGACACATCGGGCAATCACAACAGTCGATCATGCGACAATGCGGGCGCGAGGTTGATCGCGTGTTCCTGCAGCAATGAGCGAGCGCCCCACTTCTGCTTCACTTTCGTGTCGAGGGGGACCGGGGGGGGGGGGCACGCGACGCGTAGAAAGAAGCATTATTACCTACCCTCCGTGAAGAAAGAAGCATTATTACCTACCCTCCCGGGCCTCCCCGTAGAAAGAAGCATTATTACGGTATTACCTACCGGTCCTACGGTTCTAGGTACCCTCCATCGCCCGCCCTTCTCGTTTTGATCTCGCATAATGTACCCAAGACAAAAGGGGGGCATAAGGGGGGGGGCATTTCAATCCATCTGGCTGCTCTGGCATCAATATCAATTATATCATGGCCTCTTTTCACTAATACAGATATCACTCACTGTTGCAGTGTTGATGGACGTGGACAATGGACCGCGATGCCCCCGTGTCCGTGTCACGTGTGTGACTCCTGGTTGTTCACGTCGCGTCCAAAAACAAGACGCGCTAGCCCAGAAGCTTACCCTCTCCAACCAGGTACATGTACCTGTACCTACATGTATATATGCCACATGACATAGGAAGCCTGTACCCAAGTTCCAGTTGTGTCCACCATCAGATGATATAGCCGCCCGAAGCAATAGCAACGAGCGGCCTAGTCACCATGCTCATTGGTGTTTGCGGCGGCGAGTCCAATACTGCAAGCCGTCCAGATTCTCTACTACCCCCCGCTCATGTTTTATAGGTATATGCGCCGGCAAACACTCTGTCCTCGAGTACCTAGTCCAACGCCACAATTTCCAAGTCCTTACTCTCGTAAGCACCACAACGACACCAGCAATAGAGACTTCCGCATCTGAAGCCTACGTCTCATCAACCAAGACGCACCCTGGCACAACATTTTCCAAGATCGAGGACCTCCTCGATTACGCCACCAAATATTGGCAAGAAAACTTCGTAACGACCTCAATCCACGATGAATCCATCCTCGAAGTCCTGTCCCGTCGCCCCTTCTTCATCCTCGTCCACATCGACGCCCCCATCTCCCTCCGCTGGACACGCTTCAAACAAAAATGCCTCTCCTCCAATCTCACCCCTCCCACTCTCGAAACCTTCGTCCTCCGCAACGACAAACATCTCTACGACCCATCAACCGGTCTCGCAACCGTAGCCAGCAGAGCACAGATCAAACTCTTAAATTCCACCACGTCCCTGCCCAAACTCTGGGCATCTCTGGACAGCTTGAACCTGACAGATCCGAGTCGAATCCGCCCCGCCTGGGACCACTATTTCATGACGCTAGCTTCCCTCGCCGCAAGAAGATCAAACTGCATGCGCAGACAAGTCGGGTGTGTCCTAGTTCGCAATCGAAGAATCCTGGCCACGGGGTACAACGGCACACCCAGAAATATCAAGAACTGCGCTGAAGGCGGGTGTCCCAGATGTAATGGCACGACTTCTTCACAAGGGACTTCTGGTGGAGCGGATTTGAGCACGTGTCTGTGCATTCATGCCGAGGAGAATGCTTTGCTGGAAGCTGGACGGGAGAGAGTGGGTGACGGGGGTGTACTCTATTGCAATACGTGCCCCTGCTTGACATGTACCATCAAGATTGTGCAGGTGGGCATTACAGAGGTGGTGTATAGTCAGAGTTACTACATGGACGCCGAGGCGGCGAAGATCTTCTTGGAGGCAGGCGTGAAATTGAGGCAATTTCGTCCACCGAAAGAAGGGCTCGTGGATCTGGGCATGATGTGGGATGATCTCGTGAGGAGTGGGAGCGCGCCCAGACGGACGGGGAGATCGGGACATGCAGAAAGTTGGACGCATGGAGTGTTCACTGTAGAGGACGATCAGAAGGATGTGAAGGAGAAGATCAATAGCGTAATGAATGGGAATTGATCATGGGCAAGGTGATCAGGAACATCAGGTATATGTCATGCAGCACCACAATCGTATGAGTGCCTAGGGAGGTAGCAACGACCGAACGGCCACATCTCAATTAGGTCTGCTTCTATACAATCACCACGATAGGTACCTGGACCTAAGCTTCAAGACCACCAGACAATATCAGAAAATAACTAAAGACGCGGTAAGGTCCGGATCATCGCAAATTGGAACATATTCGCTCAGATCTGCCTACGGCACCTTATGCTTCTTGTCTATCTTATGTACGCATCTCGTCATCCTCGAGTGAATGGTTATCATCCTTCATCCCCGTTCGTGTCGAGTCATCCTTCATTACTAATTTCCTATAGCTTAATTTCCTCTTTCACTCAAATCTCTCTCTCAGAGAGTCAAACTGGGCAACCCGCTACTCCCCTGCCTGACATGCGCCTTACTGCCCGCAAACAGGCTTTTCCAAATAAAGGCTTCGCTCAACAACAATTCAATGTCCTTTTCTGTCCAATCTTTTGTCGGCAAAGATTGCAAAAACATCATAATGCTCTGGAAATCCATAGTGACGAGTTTGTCTGACCATTTCACCAGAAATGCCGCGCAAACGTATAAGTGAAAGGCGGAGAATCCTTGGTCTTCGGCCTAGTGTGACACATACAGTATTAGCAGGGGAAATGGAGAGGGTGCTGTGCGATGCTTGCAAGGGGAAGCGAACTCACGAGATATGTATCCCACATCCTGATGGTATTCCTTACGGAGATCTCTCTCATGAGCAGACAATTCATCCATCGGAAGGAAAACTGGATGAACTCCACGCCTTCCTGTTCCATATGTTTTGCCAAGGTGCCATCGATTCTTGCAGTCAAGTCTCTCAATTGTGCGACTTGACGTTGGATTCCAGGTTGGGCGTGAATGTAATTGTCTTGAATACCATCGAGCAGCTTCGTCAAACACCAGAAAGAATCAGCTTCCACAGCATCCAACACTGCCTTGGGCAATTGACCGGGGTCCATGCCTGAGTCGACTTCGGGATCGGTGATGTATTGTCCGAGAAAGACTTGCCAGAAAGGCGTAACGAGATCGTTGATGCCTTGGACATAACCTGAGGCGGGATGACGGATGGCCCACACGTAGAGGATCCGTTCTAGGGAGCGTTGTGTGGCCTCGTAACGGTACAGTTCCAGGTGCGGATTTGTGCGAGGTACATCGATGCTGATTTGATGCCAGACTGTCTCATCCAGACCCCGCCCTCGTGTCCGCGGAGAAGAGGGAGAAGCGGTGGCGTCTGCCAACCTCTCCCCTCGCTCGAATGCTTGTCGGACACCGTCCAGGTATTCTTTTCGTTTTCGTTCTAGTGCGGCAACGCGTCTTTCAGAGCTCGTGGGAAGGTAGCCGAGAAGAAGCTGCCACGTCATGGCACGGACTTCGCTTGGTAGGCCAGACCATGCGGAGTCTCTCAATTCAGCGAGGTTGACAGATGAGGATTGCAATATTCGCTTGAACTTGTGAATGCGCGTCGTTCGTGCCGAGTGCGCTTCAGCTTCCTTTGCAGTCGCATTCATAGGTAGTGAAGGATGCGATATCAGGTGAAGGCTGTTGGCTGGATCCCGTAAAATTTCCTTGTACTGTGGTCGCAAGATCTTTTGTCCTTCGGTGCTCTTCTTGAGCGATGGATATGCTGGGAGTTGGGTCCGAATTTCTGCCATATCCCCATTATCCATCGCCCATGAGGCGGCGGAGGCAGAATGACTGGTCCCATTTCTGTTTAATGTCCCGCCGAAGGCTTTGCTATTTTTCTTCCCAGCACCACTGCCATGCGCTTCAATGCCACCTCCACCGCCACCGCCACCTGGATCTTTCCCCTTCACATTCGCCAGACGCTTGTTCTTGCGACGCATAGACGCTATACTGGGCAGACCAAACTCATCCTCGTCGTCGTCCAGACCAAAGGCATCGGCTTCGTCGTCATTGTCATCGTAGGCATTGCTCGATTCCGACAGAAAGCTCGAGTATTTGAGTCGAGCAGGAGGCGATCGCGTGCCGCCCGGCGGGGGAGTGTTCCTGGTGGTACGTGGGGCGGTCGGTGGTGTTCGAGGTCGATCATTGCCCGAGAGTGACCTAGCTACACGCATGAGCACAAGAACATTGGCACACCACTCACACTCGGCCTCCACAGGTCAGATCATGTCAGGTCAGGTCGTACAATTGATTGAGGTTGAGAACGTCGGCATGACTGTATGAGGCCCCGATCACCTTGCGCTGGGGCTCTGGCGTGTCGGAGTTCTGGCGACTCGACGGGTATCCTGCCGCATTGTTGTTGTTGCTGCTGCTATTATTGCTGCTGATGTTGTTGTTGTTGTTGTTGTTGTTGCTGCTGCTGCTGTTGCTCCGGTTGCTGCTGTTCGAGGTGGTGCGCCAGAATGGAGATGCCGTGCTGTTCGTCTGCATCAGTGAACAGTCGAGCGCGTGATGCTCCGGGCGGAGGAAGGGAGGCAGCTCACTCAGCCCGGTCTATGAATTCCCAAATGTCCATATTAGAGCGCGTCGGGGGCAGTAGTTGGAGTTTGGGCACGAACCGACCTGTACCATCTCCTGCGCGCGATGGCATTAGCCAGTTCATCCATATGGTATGGTGGTATGGTATGGTATGGTATGGTATCGTGGTATAGGCCCACACATACCCACTTTTCTCTATCACTCTCGTACGTACCTGATGAGACGGCTTCTTGAAGTTCATGGTAGATGTCGTCGCCAATATGCACGTGTACCAGCGGATGTGGTATGCAAAGGGATAGTACAGTAGTGGTTGACTACCTTGCTACTACGCAATGCACCCAAGCAACCTGACAGAGGTGGAGGTAGGTACACAAACAGCATACCTCCTACGCCGACACTAATAATTACGGGGTCCGTTACGGTACCCACCCACCTTTACAGTGTATAACTTGGTCACCGTTACGGTTTACCCCATTATTATACCTTTTCGTGGCTGACTACATGTAGTGAGGACCGACGGATCGGAAATATGATTCGCCGGCTCTTGATTCAATCACAAACTGGAGCTGCACTGCCTGACCTCTTCCACTTTTATCACCACCTCAGTCAACTTCATCGACACAACACCACAACCACCACCTACTCTTCCGCCTCTCCTCTCACATTACCACTCTTTTTCCACTCCATTGCCATACCTCCCTTCGCCGTTGCGACATGGCCGAACCCGGCATGGACGACGAGGATCTCTTCGCCGATCTGTGAGTCTGCGCGTTAAGGTACCAACCAACACACCCGCGCACAACACTAATTTTCACCAGCTACGATGGCGACGACACCGCGAATGATGCCCCGGCCCCCGTCGTGAAGCCGGAGGTCGACCCGCAGGATGCTGCCGATGCGGCTGCCGCTGCTGCTGATGACTTTCTCAGCCAGCAGCAAGCGGAGCCCGTCACCGAGACAAACGAAAGCAATGGCTTCAAGCAGGAGCAGTCATACGACCAAGACATGGGCGGACAGCAGAACGAATTCAGAGAGCCGGAGCCTGACAATCGACCATTGATTGGGAGCAAGGAAGATGGGTACGTACTTTTTCCCTTTGTGGTTTTTGCGCGGGCGTGAGCGACAGCACCACCACTTAACTCGTGACGAACGTTGTCACATAAAGAGCGGGTCCCGACCAGCAGCATATCACAGCAGAGATCCGCGCTCTCATCGTGGAGCGTGATGTGTAAAAGGGAGGCGCCGCTACGTATGAGGGTGACAGTCTGGTGAGGCGCGCAATTAGCGCCATAACACCAGCGGGATACCCATTACGCTGTTGAAAGCACAAAGCGCAGCCTGGCCTGCACCTGCTGCCGTTCATCTACTGGCGCTGCGATACACAATCGTGCGTGGTCATGCAAGACCGTCTCTCTGGCTGTGTTCACAAGCACCACCGGTGTCATACAGCACAAATCATACAATCTTGCAACTCAAGGGATACTGGCACGCGCTTCTCCGACTATTGCATGGTTAGCCCCAATTCGTTCACAATGCGCACTCCGGCAAAGCTGGAGATAACGCGTCGTCGATGCTGTAAAGCCGAAATCCTGGAGCCGACATTGTTGGAGGCGGGTGGTGGCATTCGCAGAGAGAGCAGGGCGTTCAGGGAGTGCACGTTCATCAGATACTTGGTGCACAATGTTGCGTATCTGGCGGTGAAGGTATGAGGAATTCGAAAGATGCGAAGCTGCTGGACAACTGGTTCTTCACATTATCTACTACCATACTGCTACCTGCTGGGATGTGCTTGGTGGAAGGACATGTATTGGGCCGTTATACCAGATCAGGAACGCAAGTACCACTCAGAAGCGCAATAGCTTGAACACAATAACCGCTCCTCAGCGACAAATAGCAGATCATGCAGACAGGCAGACAGATATCATCAGAGAGGAGATAGCCGATATAGCCATGCCGCTGAGCCAGTTTCTGCCACGCCTAGACGTGCGCACATGGCCAGCATTGATAGCATGCAATCAGCTTGAGATACCGAAGAAGCACGAGATCAGAGACCATACCACAGTCGCCATCGTCATCCTGATGAGAACCCTTTCTTTCGGACAGAGTTCATGGTGTTTGGCTACCCCACTCTGCTGGTATGAGATGGCGTTCCGCGTTCGTATCCATCTCTACAGAGGCACGTGCGATATACTACTCTGCATTGCCGAATACGGCGCGAACGACATGAGCTGGAGAGCAGCAGCTGGAAAGTCTGTGGTGTCACTGCCACTCAATCGCCAACGTCTGCCGACTGTACTCTGCAGAATTCCCTCTTGAACAGAGTTCGTGGCATCGCCGCATCGTTTCCAATGCCACATAAACCAAGGACTCAAGGAGAACATTGTTGTGTCCGCTGGAGGGTTTTCAAGCTGGCGTGCTCGTCAGAGATGCGGCATGATGGACGACGTATGCGTGGCAGTTTTCATCGAGGAAGACGAGGGGGCGTGCGACGGATATGTACTGGACCGACTGGACATGGACTGGACTATCTCACTACTCACGCTCACGCTCACGCTCACGCTCACGCTCACGCTCACGCTCACGCTCACGCCCGCGCTGCTGTCCCGGCGTTATATACTGGATCTTGCAGATAGCTAACGATATGCTTATAGAAAGATGTTCATTGGCGGCCTTAATTGGGAGACGACTGATCGTAAGCCTCGAATTCTAAAACATTTGGTGACCACATCTAAGATCGAACAACAGAGTCCCTCAAAGACTACTTTTCCCAATTTGGAGAAGTCGTAGAATGCACAGTCATGCGCGACGGCGCCACTGGTCGATCAAGAGGCTTCGGCTTTCTCACATTCAGAGACCCAAAGACAGTCAATACAGTCATGGTCAAAGAACATTCTCTCGACGGCAAACTTGTAAGAACATGCCAAGATGCTCGCTATCGCCGCAAGGCAAAGCAGCAGAAACTCGAGACGACGAAGGAATGATCCACTAACAAACACGTTTGTGCAATACAGATCGATCCCAAGCGTGCCATTCCCCGCGATGAACAAGAGCGCACAGCTAAGATTTTCGTTGGCGGTGTATCACAAGATGCTACCGAGCAGGACTTTGAAGCTTTCTTTCAAAAGTTTGGCAGAGTGCTTGATGCTACGCTCATGATGGACAAAGATACTGGACGACCACGAGGATTCGGCTTCGTGACTTTCGACAACGAAATGGCCGTCGAGCGCACACTTGAAGGTCCTCTTGCCATTCTCGGTAAGCCCATCGAAGTCAAGCGTGCCCAGCCGCGCGGTAAGATGGACGAAGAGAATGCTGGCGGCCGCGGCAGCTTCGGTGGAGGCCGTGGAGGGCGAGGCGGATTTGGAGGAGGTGGTCGAGGCGATAGTGGCTTCGGCAACAACAACAACAACATGAACAACAACAATCAAATGGCCGCCGCACCAGCCCAGGACGGTAACGCGAACGCCATGACCCCCGCTATGATGGCGCAGTACTGGCAGCGCATGCAACAGTACTTTGCGCAGATGCAAGCTATGCAACAAGGTGGTGGCATGGGCGGTATGATGGGCGGTATGAATCCCATGATGATGCAGCAAATGCAAGCCATGCGCGCGGGTGGACAGATGAACCCACAGATGATGCAGCAGATGATGGCAATGCAAGGCGGCGGAGGCGGCATGCAAGGCTCGCAATCTCCTATGAACGGCGGAGCTGGACGTGGTGCTCCTAACAATGGTAATGGCAGTGGTGGTGCTGGAGGCGGAAACCAGTCAGGATTCTCAGCCCAGGAACAACTCATGTTCGAGCAACAGAAATACGAACGCCAAACCCTGGCTCGCATGCAAGGTCAAAACTTTGGAGGCCAGAATACGTGGGATGGCATGTACGACGACGTTCCACCTCCAGACGGCATGGGACCTGGACCTCAACGCGGCGGCTTCGGTGGCGGTCGTGGTCGTGGCGGCAGACAAGGCTCCGCTCAACCACCCAACCCCAACGCTCCAGTGGGCGCTCCCACAGGTCCCAAGAATCACGGTCGACCCGGTGCCAACTATCGTGGCGGTGGACGTGGTGGACGGGGTGGAGGCGGAGGCGGCTATCATCCTTATGCTAGAGGAGGGAACTAGGAGCACCCACCGAATCATCAAAAACATTATTTGCAGATGAACGGCATGAATTACAGCAGCAGCGGAGGACCGCAAGGACAATATTTTCTCCACCAAAACAACAGTATGCGATTTGCCGGCGTCGGCAGCGGTGGAAATTTGCCGAGGGGAGGTCTCTTCTTTGGTTCTAGTGCTGGCGGTCCTCCTCCTTCTTTTCCTCGTCTTCCTATCCCGAATTGCGGTGGAGCCACTGGACTTCCATTTCAACTTCCTGTTCGACAGCAACAACAGTAGCACCAGCAGCAGGATCCCTCTCTTGGTGGTCACAACATGGCCTCGACGAAGAGATCTCATCACGGTGGTGGTAGTAGTAAGAAGGCTTCACGACGTAAGATGCGAGTCGACCTCGACCGACCAAAAGACGATGGTCGGGCCTGATGATGATGATGATGATGGATACTTTTTTTCTCCATCTGCGATTCGGTTCGTTCGTGCTCTTATCGGAAAAAAAAAGAGAGGCAGAGGGTGCACATGAAGCAAGAAAAAAAGGGATCCTACGGCGTCTTGAAAGAAGTCAAATGGCTGGCTGGCTGGATGATTAGCCGGTTAACTACCTACTACCTACCTTCTTAGGTAGCTGGTTCGGTTGAGGATAGGATGGATGGATTTTGAACAGCGACGTGTTCTTTGTCGCAGAGACTTCTTGTTTCCCTTTTTTCTTACCTTTTTCCATTGAATTCCTTGCCTTGCCTTGCCTTGCCTTGCCTTTGATAATTGACTTACTGGCCAACTGACTCACTGGTTCACTGGCTGCTTATACTGTAGGGGTTATTTTGTCATGCTACGTAAAGGCCACACCTTCAATTTTGCAAGCATGCAAAATGAAAGGCGGTACTGTTGGAATACGTTGTTACTGGTTACTAGCTATCCGCCCTGTATGGTGCGGATGTCTCTAATTTTTGCTGCTGGCGCTGGCGTTGGCGCTGTTGTCTCTGCATGTAATGCCTCACGACCTGCCCCCGCTTGACTTGCTTCCTGTTCCTGATTTGAAACCTGGAGCTGGTCTGTCCGCTTCCCTCCAGCTGGTCAGTCACCCGATAAACAGCCGAGCGATATTATCAAGGTCCGTCAGCGTGAGCCCAGCCTTTCCAAACCACTGCTCATGGTTTGAGCACTCCTCCATGCTCTGAATAATGAGGCTGAACAGCGGTTTGTGTGGTGCACCGAGACCATGACCATTACGCACCTCGCCGTTGACTAGAAGCTTTTTCTCGCCATCGTGCTGCAAATACAGTGTGAAAAGTGTGCGAAAGGGTGTGCCAATGTTGAGCTGGACGTTCTTCATCTCGAATCCCTGGGCACTATCCATCCTCTCGAGTCGCATGCGCTGCTTGGGGGAAAGGTAGACCTTGCCGCAGTCTTGCAGTCGAGGCTTCTCGGGCTCTCCGAAGAATCGCTTGAGGTGTCCGTCGTAGTTTGTCCAGATGGTCACAATGACTGTGACATTTTCGAGAAACGCGTCGAAGAGCTTGTCTTTGTGTTCGGGGTGTGATCTGCACTCGTCTGGGTATGTTAGATCTTGGAGAGGCACGTCGAGCTTGCCGTACATCAGCTTGCAGTAATCTCGCAAGCTCTGAGATTCCGATGTGGTAGGGGTTTGTAGTCTCGAAGGCTCCTCCGGAAGCACAGGCTCCGTGACTTCCATGTAGTTGACCGCCGTCTGAAGCTCACCGCGCAAGTCTGCTTCAATATCCGTCTCGGGCTCTCCTTGTCCTTGACTGTCCTCAGCCTCGCACTCGGCGGACACTAACGATGCCATCTATCGCGCTGTCAGTATCCGTGAGTCATCTTCGGGGGCATCACTGCCAGGAGACTTACATGACCACTGCGAGTCTTGGTTGGCGTGGAGTCTTCTTCTTGTTCGCTGAAGTAGGTATAGTTCTCGCTGATGCTCTTTCGCGGCGTACTGTGCGTGGCGACCACAGTGCAATCTTCCGTCTCGTCACAAGGCGTGGAAGTGAGTCGCGGCGAGGAAGTAGGCAGCGTCAGTGGCGAGGTCGAGTGCCTCTTTGGTGGCCGCTCACCCGGCAAACCGTCATTCAGTAAGTGCTTCATGTTTGTTGGAAGATGCATGTTGTTTGCGTCGGTCGCGTGGTGTTCGTTGATGGCAAGGTGATGCCATGCTTCTCTCCACTTCCAAGTGTTCTCGTTCTCGACACAGGCACAAAACATCTTCACACACGCACAAGCTGCTACCACAGTCCCGTGCGCACGGCGCGCCCTCTCCATGCGGAGGCAGAAGCGAGAGCACATTCATACATCTCGCGTCTGTGTCTTCAGTCTGTATCTGCAGTCTGTATCCTGTTCTGGTCGCTGGCTTCCAGGCCGCGCTGCACACCATCTCTTCGTTGTCCGCATCTAGCACACTCTACTCCAGCTTGCTTGCGCCATCATAGACCAGCTCGTCGCAAGTTGCATCGCTAACTGCTGCACGCAGACAGGTAGGAGAGCACACCACAACGCGGACCTCTTATCCAGTTTCAACCACATCCTCGTATCATCAACCATCCCTCCTTAACTCTCTTCTCCAAGCCCACGCTCTTGTGCGCAAAACATGATGAAAAGACAGCAGCTTGTGCTTGGGTTGGCCAAAAATTCCGTACCGATCCGAAGACCAATACGAGCAGTCAGTTGATAGTTTTCAACTAGCAAAAACGCAATCTCGGACGAATCCTCACTGATATGCGTAATGCCCTTGCACTCTGTTTGGATGTCAGTACGGATGAGAAAATGTATGGGGTGGTTTGGGGGGATGACTGACCGGATGAAGAGGGAAGTAGTGTTTGGGAAGGCGAGAAATTACTTATACCTCAGCTTCGCTAGTGCCGGCAACGTCCGCAGCGTGGTTGGATGATAGCTGTTCTGTGATATGAGGGTTTCGGTATGAGAACTGCATCGATGGCAACCTGAGGCATCCATAATCCAGCGCGTTCTCCAGGCTTCTGGACATTCGCGACCCCGAGCTTCAACATTAACCTGAATGCGCCAACCGACATAACGAGACCAGCTCCACGCGACAAGAGTTGCGCATTCCGTCAAGATGCAGAACCCGTAAGTGCGACCACTCTGCATTCTGTACAGCACCTACTCACTACGTACTTCTTCCTCCACAGCTCCCAAGGAGTCGCTCCCCAACTGCAGCCTCACGTCCATCTCGTGTCCGGCTACCGCTTTCCACATGTCGCGACACTCGGCATCGAACAGGTATACCACTACCTCTTCGAAGCCCCCAAAATCGTCAAGACGCTCTCGCCCATGTCATGGCACTACGTGACACCCCCGCAAGACGGCACGCTCTGGCTAGAGTGGATCCCTCTGGAGAAGATGGACCACCCGTACTCGTCCGATGGCTACATCTGGGCCGACATGGAGCATTCCTTCAGACAAGAGTACAATGGCTATACAATTGAGTTGCGTGTGCAGGCGGCGGGCTATCGGCCCGGCCACGATCAGATGGCCACTCATGCCCGGACACGCTACCACTTCATCGCCAAGAGCCCTCAAGTGGCCGCTGCGAACCCGGATCCGAGTCTGTGGCTGGTACATTACCACTCGGCCGATCCTAATCAGATCATGCCGGCTAGTCAGGTGCCAGTCGCTCCGCAGACGCAGCAGATCATCACACAGAGAAGATGGCTGGAGAGTCAAGGGAGGTTAGACCGGAGGGACTTTATGCTTCATGATCGAGAACACTGGCCGACCCTGAACATTCCCGGTCAGCCAACTATGCAGCAGGCAGGACATCCTGTTGGAACGCCCCAGCGAGGCTATGGCGCATACCCTCCGCAAGGCCCGCCTGCGAAGAAAGCACGTACTTCGGGGCCATCTGGACTGGCCATGCCTGGATCAAGCGAGGGCTTGCCGGATATGACTATCGAGGCAGAGGAAGACACTTCACTGGGAGACTATTTTGATCATCTCACACAGCGAGACATCAGCTTGGCACGGTACACACAACATCACCGCTGGATGGAAGAAGTCTTCTCCTCACCCTACGCCACGAGTCAGATTGTGCCTCCGGACCTTGGTTTAGGATTGATGGGTGAGCTCAAGGGATTGACAGAAGGAATTCTTGCCCCGCCCAACACAGATGTGAGAGAGATTGACATGCCCAAGCCAGCCAAGGCAAAGGAGGCCGAGCCATTTACCAATTTGACGCAACATCAGGTCGAAGAGTTCAGCAAGCGCGTTGCGAAGCATCTGGAGCAGGGACAAGCTGAAATTGACAAGATGAAAGCTGATCATGCGGCAGCGATGGCGGAGTGGAGACAGAAGAAGACACCGGTGCGACCACCTCAAGCTGCGTGATTTGCGCGAGGAGATGGGATGGATACCTACCTAGTACACACCATTCCCACGTCCGTTCGATAGTCTATCCGTAAGCCTATAGAAAGACGGAATTTCGATCGTCGCTAGGGCTTAAAAATCGCGAAACACCTTTATTTCGCTGCTTGCAGGGTATAATAACTCTACCTTCTAGGGTCCTTAGTATACTTCCTAGGTATTCTGCAACTAAAAGCCGGGAACTTATCCCTCTTAGGCAGTTTTCAAGGTGCGGATAGACTATCGAACGGAGGTGGAAGTAGTGTGTACCTAGATATTCTCGTGAGCTTAGCGTGGCGTCTGGAGGTCGAATCATTGATTAAACTCTCTTTCATAACAGTGTGACAGCGAATGGAGGGAGTACCTTACCTACCGGAGTCTCTTGTGTAAAGATGGCCCCTCCCTCGAACTTGTCAAGGCCTCGAATGCGATTGCCAAGGTCCGAAGAGTACCTAGGTAGGTCAACACAGGCGGGGGCCAGCCGAGGGCGGCAGTTCGGGACTAAAACGCACTCCCACTCGCACACCCCCTATGGCGAAGACAGAAATTGGAGGTATCGCATTGATGAGTCTCTCTCTCTCACACACACTCTCTCTCACTGTTTCTCGGATATGCCCGGACGCAGCACATACCGAACGTGTTGCGATACATAACCTGATGGAGTGGGAGAAGCGTTTCGTGTGCGACTGCACGATCCGGCGGCCTGGGGCACGCGTTTTGTTCTCGATCTCCCACGGACATGACGTCTGTCTAGACTTTTCGTTGGCCTCTGCGCCCTGCATTGGCGCCGCTGCTTTGAAGAGAACGACGGCTGCATGTAAATGTACATACCTAGGCAGAGGTGGCACAGCGGCACGGAGACGTGGGATGAAGATGCAGCTGGCCGTTCAGCGCAACGTGGCCATCGTCCAGATGTCTGCACGACGTCCTTGCGATGGTGCGGGTGAGGAGAGTGTGTGTCACTGCCCGGTACTCTGAAAGGTCATGATGCTCTCGGTACCTTGGCATATTCCTTGCCAGCGCTGCTGCTGCTGCTGGATGTGGTGCGAGGCGAGGCGAGGATGCAAACGGAAGGTGGTGATGACTGATGACAGTGTGTCAGTGGAGGACAGCGAGTCCGTGGGGCACTGGGGCGCGCGATCGACAAACAACGTGGTCTTGATTAAACGTCCGACCTGGTCTGGATCTGCTGCCGCCGATAGGCTGTATCTGCTGCTACAGTACCGCCCGCAAGGCTCACGGCGTGGCCTGAAACAAAAAGACAGAGATGGGGGGACTGATGAGAGAGGGAGGGAGATCGGAGAGGAACCCGAGCATCTGGCCATGAAGTCGTACACATCCTAGCCACTCCAATTTGTGCGTCGTTGAGCCGTCCACATTCGAGAGATGCTGCAGCCTGAAGCCTTGCTCTCCGATACCACTCATTGGGCCGTTGGACTACGCTTCTGCAGGGAGATAGGACTGTAAGCCA
>JH792481.1:392871-408310 GCA_000291705.1 Sphaerulina populicola P02.02b
TCTCTCGAGAAAAAAANAAAAAAAAAAAAAACAAGGTGAACACGGCTCTTTGGACCCCCCGCCCATCCCTTCTGGTCTAACGCTGAATGCTAAATTGTCTTGCACAAGTCTTTCTTCCGACACCACCTTACGACTACCTCCCTGCGGCCCCATCCTTTGTCTCCCTCCTCCTGTTCCTCCTCCTCCCCCGACGCCTCCCTCCCTCTCTCTCCCACCACCATCACCACCTCCACCACCTCCACCACCGCCGCCGCCACCACCACCTCCACCTCACCTCCACCACCTCCACTACCGCACCACACCATCATCATCGTCATCGTCATCATCACCACGGTCATCACCACCACCACTACCACCATCGTCAACAACATCATCATCATCGTCATCCGCTGCCTCGCTCTATACCCGCGCCCGCCCCCCCTCGGCTTCTCGACGAGCCCTTGGCTGCTCCCCGACCGACCGTCGGCTACCCTCAGCCAAGCAACAGGAGGTGCTCGTGACTCGTGTGAGCCTGCCAAACAGTCCTGCCGCTGCACTACAGACGCCCCTCTACATCCTGGCTGTCGCGTTGTCATCTCCGGCCAACCTCCCTCCTCTTCCCCTTTTTGCTACCCAGGCTCTGCAACAAGGTTGTATACTTTTACCCACTGTCCTCCAGCGACCACAGGCCTCGCGTATCCCCTTCGCTCTGGGTTCGCCTGCCACTCCTGGAGCTCTTCCCGGGCCTCTCTCTCTCTCTCCACTTGCTCTGCCGCTTGCACAGCTTGCACAGTGCGAGACCGCCGGAGTCTGAATTCCAGCTAAACACGCTTTGTCCATACTGCGGCCGGCCAGGCAAGCTTCCCAGCGTACATCATCGGCCTATCTCCGCGACGAACGGACCGCGCGTCCAGAATTCTACCATCCTTACGGCGTCTCTTCGCTCTGACCTGCTCACTCCGACCCCGAACAGTGCTTCATCAGAGACATCCCTTGCCGCCACACGCTACAACGGTCGCTGTGGGTAGCCTCTTGGAGGTAGCGTGGAGCCCAATCACAGCTGCTTACACCACAGAACCATTGGGTCGCCGAATCTCACCATACACAACAACAACATTGCGACTGGCTCGCCTGCGACTTGCTGACACGCTGGTGCACGAATACTCCCTTACCACGCCGCACACTCGCGACATCAGAAATCGCCTTGAGGCGCACGGATTCGCAGGTCCTCCTCGCACTCACATTCCACGCGTTCGCAGAGAACAACATCGGCCACCATGTCGCACGGGAAGATGACGCTGTACAAGCTGGTGGTGCTTGGTGATGGAGGAGTCGGGAAGACTGCTCTCACTATCCAGGTAGGTCACGATTCAGAATGCACGCGCGCAAGATGAGACCGCCCATGCTAACTCGTGCGACCAGTTATGTTTGAATCACTTCGTGGAGACGTATGACCCTACGATTGAAGACTCGTACCGCAAGCAGGTGGGGATTGATGGGCAGTCATGTATGCTGGAGGTGCTCGACACTGCAGGGCAAGAAGAGTACACAGCGCTGCGGGATCAGTGGATAAGAGACGGCGAGGGCTTCATACTGGTGTACAGCATATCATCTCGCTCCTCATTCACGAGGATTCAGAAGTTCCACCACCAGATTCAACGCGTGAAGGAGTCGACCTCTGCAGGATCGCCCACATATCCCGGCTCGCCCTTGTCGCAAACGATGAGCTCCTTTGGACCTGCGCCCGTGATGCTGGTGGGTAACAAGTGCGATCGAGTCACAGAACGCGAAGTGTCGACACAAGAAGGGCAAGCTCTTGCAAAGCAGCTGGGCTGTGAGTTCGTCGAGGCGTCTGCCAAGAATTGCGTGAATGTGGAAAAGGCTTTCTACGATGTCGTACGGCAGCTGCGGAGACAGAGAGCCATCGCCCCAACACGAAACAGCAAAGCTTCACAGCCATCCGACCCCGTGTCCCGGTCATCACGGACGAATGGCGGCGAATACATGGACCGGGAGAAGAAGAAGCGGTACCGCCGTTCCGACAGGGACAGGGAGAGAGGAGGCAGCAAATGTGTCATTTTGTGAGCGGGTGCAAAGTGCATCAATCACGACGCGAGCATGATGCAGATTGGCCCCTCACTGACGCGCAGCCCGGCGTGTGTCAAGAGGCTGATTTGCCTGGTCAGCTGGTGTCGCGCGAAATTTCCATACAACCAGGAGGGTACAGAGGGGGCCGCTTTCGTGCGAAGGCGTAGAAGCGACCGTGACGACCTCCCGCTTCTTCTCGCTTCGCTTTATTCTACGCTTCAGTGGCCTTGGAACGGCCACTTGTGTTGGGATCTAGTCCCCATCCATTTCTACCCCGAAATCGGCACATGATGGCCGAAGCGCAACGGGCTCGATGATGTGCACATGGTTCGGCTCGCTCGGAGGTGTCGTTGGTTGTTGCGGGTTTCTGGGCAATCGAGGGTCCGACATGTTCTGTCTCGAGAGCGAGGACTGGGCGTGGGAGGAGAAACAGTCCGTGGTGGAGCAAGGAGTCCCCTTTCGCAGGGGCGTTGTCTTGATTGTGCACGTGATATCAGACCGACGGTGACTATGCGCGTCATGAAGCAGAATCGAATGAGTAATGACGGAAATGATCTTTTCGGATGTCAAGGCAGCGTGATCCGTTGAAGATGTGTGTAGGTGTGTAGGTGTGTGTATATGTGTGTGTCTGTGTGTGTGTGTGTGTGTGGAAATGTATCACTGCACAAAAAGGAATATATGTGTAGCAGCAGCAGCAAGCAAGCAATGCATACCCGCATACGACATCACATCGAAGAGCAAAGCACCAACCAAGTTCATCTGCAGCACTACCACTACCACTACTACTAAATCCTACCAGAACAGACAGACTTCTCTACTACTATCAGCTCTACTACCTACCTACCTACCTACCTACCTACCTACCTAGTCTAGTCTAGTCTAGTAGCAACGATACCCACAGAATATGAACTTCTTATAGATGGATATTGTTATAGATATTATTATTATTATTTCGACCAACACCTAACCTGACCTGACCTGACCTGACCCGACCCGATCTATTATATACGAGAGAGAGGGAGAGAGAGAGAGAGAGTAAGGTCAGGCTAGCTTAGCTTGGAATAGATACATTTCATAGTATTGAATATACTCGAGACACTAAGAAGCTAAGAATTAATTGATAGCTGAAGTAGGGAGGTAAGGTAGCTAGCTAGTTGGTTAGTTAGTTACATATAGTGTATATACAATGTACAATGCACAATATACGCAACATCCACTACTCCTATACCAAGCCTCCCTCCCCCCCCCTATTCCTAATCCTGTTCCTAATCCTCTTCCCCTAAACTAACTATCACCTCCTCAACCTAAGCAACAACCTCGCGCGCGGATCCGGAAACGCCGCGCCCTTGATTTCAATATTCTTCGGTCGTCGACTCCCCTCGATGCGTACATCATACGTTAATACAATATACGCCAACATCAATTTCATCTCTTGCGCTGCGAAAAATCGCCCGGGACAACTGTGTCGTCCGTGGCCGAAGGAGAGGAATTGTTCTGTCGTAGTGACGAGCATGGCTTGGTGGTGGTGGTGGGTTCGGGGTTCGAGGGGGTCGAGGGGGTCGATTGTTGTTGTTGTTGTTGTTCCTTCCTCGCGGGAACGAGAGTAGCGGAATGCGTCGTATTCGTTAGGAGAAGGGTAGAAAGCAGGATCACGGTGGATGGCGACGTTGGGAGTGGCGATTTTGATGCCGTAGGGGATGTGCGTGCCGTTGGGGAGGGTGATGCCAGAGGGTTTTGTGACCTAATTTTTTTTTAATTCATTTTCACAGATCAATAAATTGCGAAATGGTGAGTGGTTTGGGGTTTTGTCTTGTGACAATCACAGAAAGACTCTCTCGTACACGTACCTTTCGCATCAACCCCGTAATGCCCAAACTGGAGAAACGCATGCTTTCTTTAATGGTGCTGTCGATGCGATAGAGCTCATTCACTGCCGTCTTGTTCCATTGGCCACCATGTTGTTTCAGAACTCGTTCGCACTCTTCTCGTAGTCCTGCAACATACTCTTCCGCTCTCGGCGAGCTGTACAGATCCAGCAGAGCGTTGGTGATGGTGACGGAAGTCGTGTGAATTGCAACCATATTCAATCGCATGAGTCGTCGAGTGATTCGTTTGGGATCCATCTCTACCGGATCTCCCATCTCCATCACCTTGTCGATGATCCACTGCAGGACATCATTCTGGGTGGGTAGGGTAGGTAATAGGAATGGATTAGTGGCTATTTTCTTAATTTCTCTCTTTTGCCCAGGATCGGTCTGCGAGACTTACAGGAGGCGTCTTGAGGGTGCCCGAACGAACAGCTTGAAATCTCTCTTCAATAACAGGCACGGCATATTTCTGACAAATCTGAATATGCTTGTAGTTATTTCGACAAATCCAGGGCGCAGCAATGGGCCTCAACAACCGGGGAAGCATATTGATGATGCTGGCTTCCATGAATATAGACTGTCCGTAGATGCCAGAGTGTTCCAGCCATTCTGGAGTCCGACAGAGTGTGGCACCACTAAAGACACGATTGGCGGCGCGACTGACAATGGTACTGCACGTATCAATTGCAGGAACCGCAGTCCATTCCGTCGAATTCACCTTCCATTGGTCCTCGAATGCGAGCACGAGTTCCGCCTGAACCTCCGCAGTCAAGAGCGGCAATTTCCTGGTCAACTGATTGCCCACAATGTCGAGATGGAAGGGATGCGTGGAAATGTCAGCGTCGCCCGTATATTGAATCGCCATAAACTCCGCAAGGACGGCAAAGAGGTTAATGTTCTCTTCGGGCTCCTGTAAAAAGTCCTTGATCATCGACTGAGGAAGCATCACGGTGGGGTCCTGGGAAAAGTTGGGCATCGCAAATGGGCGGTCTTGCTTCGAGTACTTCCAGTAGGCATCGTCCAGCATCGCTCGTGTGCCTTTGATAGATTTCAGGCCAGACCGCAGGCGAGGGAACCATCCTGTTTGCTGTCCTGCCCACACTTGGGCGCGCCAAAAACGGGCTTGGACGGAGAATCTCGAGACGATGATGGATGTGACACAGTACAGGACCAATGCAAGCGATATCACGAGCCATAATTTGCCAGTGGGGGCGCCGTCATTGATATCCAGCAGCGCCATGATGATGGAACGTTCCAACACGAATTCGATTCCATTCGTTCATATAAATACGTCGTTCTTGGACTCCGCTGACACCGGCTGCATGTGGTCTTATGGTATGGGTTGGCGGTCCGGGGTTGGAGCTTGTCGTCGGAGAGTGACACTACTTTGGAAGCTTTCTATTGGCCAGTCTTCTGCGCCTCCTCTTTACGAGCAACGCGAGTACATAGGGCACAATCATACCACATTACCCTACCTGGCAATCTTGCGCTTGGATTTTTCTGATAACATTGCAATAATAACGGACACTGTATCATCTGTACAAGTACTTTATAACGATCCTCCGTGACTCCGTCTAGAACTGCTTCCCAGCCTACAGGCTCTGCAATGTCCTATTGCGGAAATGCGTCCCCGGACTGATCCGGAAGTCTTTAGCGCACAGCCAGGATTATGATGAAAGGAAAAAGTCTTCTGTCGTGCGACGTGCGTTACCATGATCTTTCATATGAGAAGACATATGCTGTGCCGTGTCGCTATATATATTCGCGAGTGGAGCTGCTTCATAAAATCCATAAGTGTGACTTGATATCAGTGTAAAACTGGCAGTAGATGATGCAAACGCCGGAGGTCTGGCGCAAGACAAGCCGGAAGATCATCACGAGAAGTATGTCTCCGCTTGGGGTAGATTGAACTCGTCGTGGACATCATCCATCACTCGTGCCTTTGCCGAGGGTTCTCCAGACATGCTCGACTCGTCATCTCCTCGAGCCAGGTTGCCGCCTTGCGACTTCGTGCTCGGCGCCACTGGAGCAAGACTGCCGAGAGTCGGAAGCGTTTGAGGGAGGACGGGGACGGGGAAGGGTGCGGGCGCTGGCTCCGGCAAGGGCGCGGTCCTGAATGCCGCAGCAACCTCTTTGATCTGCAGCATATAAAGCCCTTGGAATTCCGAATCTGCGACCAGGTGCTCGAGAAAGGCTTTGCCCTGCTTAAACACATGCAGCACATGCTTCGTGTACTCGGGACAGGTGCCACCCCCGATGTGCGTAGTGACCCGTACGGGACGACCATCTCTCACCTGTGCACATGGTGCCGTAAGCGACCGCACTGCTGACAGAACCATATTTACCCGGTCATCGACCTGACTTACAGAGAGCACCGCATAACGATCACTGCTTGGCCAGTTCCGATTGCTCCCAGCACCGAGCATACAGAAGTCGACATTCTTGAGTCGGATCACTCTGGGAGGACAAGTGGCAAGCAAGCTATTCACGATAGGACCCAAGTTCAGCGAGCCGAGGCGATGGAAGCGGTTATCTCCTTCTGTAATATACTCTGCTTTGGGGCCATGCGAAGCACATTCGGATAGACCCAGCAGGGTGGATTTGACTTCAGCCACGAAAGTATTGGTAGCAAACCAGATAGGCAAGCACTCTTGGCGTAGTTGACGAGAAGTTCGAGCAAGCGCAGGTGTGGCGAAGCTTCGGAGACGAAGAACGAACGGCTCTTGGAGAGCATACTCCCAGATGCGAACACGCATTTCAGCGGGCAGGTCGAGCAGTCGGAAGGGTGTCGAATTCGGCGCCCTCAGCTCTTGGCACCGTGTAGGCACTGGTCGCGCTGTGACCTTCACCGGGCTGCGGTGTAATCGCCGGAGCTCGTGGAATGTGGCGAGGCTACATACAGCATATCTGTGTCAATCGAAGTCGTACCGGACCGTGCCTTCAGAAGCTTCAAAGGCTTCAAAGGCTTCAAGGGCTGGCATGAGCTTACGCTGCTTCATCACTCATCACGTCCTTTACTGGCACCTGCAGTCGTGCTTCCGTTTTGTATCCCGTGGTATACTGCTGACGGCTACGTGCGAACCATTGGTTGTTGTAGTTGCCGGGCGCGATGGCGATGGCACGAGGTGTAGACCTTGCAGCACTCGCAGCGCAGGTTGAGCACGTCTGACAGGGAACTCGTTGCGAGCACAGCATAATGTCCCGTGTGATGTCTCGTGAGTCGTGCCGCGTGCGATGTGATGGATAAAGACTTGAGTAGGACTCAGGAGGTTCTCAGCCTGAGAATAGATGAACGAACAGTTATCTTCTTGCGGGGTCGGTCCGCAAGCGAGCACGACCCGTCAACCCCACGTGACACTGGCTTGGCTGCTGACACATGGCAAATCACAATAATGGTCAATACGGTATACCTACATAAGGTAATATGATAACTTTAATCAGCAATTCTGAATTCAGCATCAAGAACTGCTCCGAAAAATGTTACTTTTCTGTCCTGTCTGATCGTAGGAGGTAGCACTGCATACATACAAGCTGTACGGCCCATCACCTCCAGTACAAGTCGGACTTTCTTTCCACTTAGTCTGAACAATTCTACTACGTTGGTTCAAAATCTCGACTTTCTGAACAATCCCTCCCTCCCTCTCCCATCCACCACCACATGCAAAAGCCAAGTGACCCATCCTGTGCGTCTCCTTATTTCTGCATAGACCAATTCAGCCACTGAGTGAAGACACTGTTCGGAATCTTCGTCTTGGCATCGGTCCTCCATTCATCCAACAAGTCTCCGTACATGCCATTGATCTTCTTCCACGCACCTGCATCACCAGAGACAAGAATCTTCGCGAGAAATTGAGCAGAGCGACTGCACGCCGCAGCATGGATTCTGCTCCCACCCAGGCGCATCTCGTCGAATATACTGGCGAGAACTTTGAATATGTCGTCAGCATTTGCCATGGGCAGCATCTTCTGCTTCTTGCTCGTGTCGAAATATGTTTCCAGGACTTCCATTGCCTTTTGTGCTGTTGATTGACTTGTTGTGGTGCGAGTGAGGGTAATCAATGGCAGAAGCAGATCCAGAGCCAGAGGGTTGGAGTGCTGCGACTTGACATAGATGGACAAAAGGTCCAACACGCGGTTCTTGAGGTTCACGACGTCTTCCTTGGCATCCTGATTGTCCCGCTTGTTGCTCGAGCCTTTCTTACGCTCCTTGAAGATGGTTTCCAGGTGGGGAGTAATGGCCATCATTTGGTCATCGTCCATGTCGGACCCATGCTCATCGTCATCGGCCTCTTCCACGCCAGCGGTGCCTAGAGCGTCTGCAAGTTTGCGATCGAATTCTGCTTCCTCGTCCTCGTCGCCTGCCCCGTCGGCCGCTTCTTCATCTGAACTGCTTGATACAGAGTCCTCTCCATCGTCATCAGTGGCACCGGAGATGGTGCCATTGATAACCTCAACATCGGAGGCATCTTCTATGTCTTCCATGTCGAGGTCCATACTAGGCTCGTCGTCGTCGTTGTCGTCGTCGTCATCCTCGTCGTCTTCTTCGTCCTCTTCGCCTTTGAAAAGCTCGCGTTTGCCGGCTAAGCTCTCCTTGGGCTCGAGAACGCTGATCATCGACTGCAGCCCGTCCGCAGTAATCTCTGGGGCAAAGGCGGCAAACACTTGTTCAGCCAGCTTGCGGAGCAGTGCTGAAGGCTTGGCCACAAAGCTGAGCAGCAGTTCGACAAGTAATAGTGAAGAATCCTCGCCCTTACTACTTTTGTAATGATCGGTGATGTCCTTGAGAACTTCCACGCTATCGGGTTCCTGCTTGTAGACCTGAAGGATACCCAGGGCGAGCAGAAGCTGTGACGCCTTTGCGACTGTGGCCTTGCTGCCTTTCTTGCTTTCTGCCTTGTTCGCTGCTTTCTTAAGCGCCTTTCGTGCATCCCGAATGGCCTCTGTCGCCGTACCGTTCATAGCAACTGCGAATGCGCTTTCAATTGATTCCAGTTTCTCCACTACAACAAGAGGGGCAATAATCGCTTGATCGAGTGGCAAGCTGACGAGATGTCCGAGTGCAGAGAGTAGCCGATCCTGGAATATCGTCCGCGTCGTATCATGAAGAAGAGGAGAGAGCTTTTCTCCACTGTAAGCTAGGTCGGCCATGTTGCGCAAGGCGCCTTTCAGCCACTGTGACGCCTTCTCTCCTTTCTTGAAAAACTGCTCTGGGTGGCTTCGCCTCGAGCGAATGATCGATAGTAGCGCATCCGCTAGCAGACGGCGCTTCTTCTCAGCATCGCCTGGATCAGAAGGCAACATGTTTGAAGAGCGGCACACATCATTAATGACCTTCACAACGTGAACAAGGCTCTCAGGGTCTGCTGATGCGAGAAGACTATCCATAGTCTGCCTAGTAAGCTTGTCTAAAGTCGCTGGCGTGACTTGGAGCAGCTTAGAAACGATCTCAGCTGCCGCCGTCGCATCGGACAGACCTCGAGCTTTGATGATGTTCAGCGGCACTGCAGCGGCGGCGAAGAGGGTGCGATCAGACTTGGACCTCTGATCGACAATGCAGCGCACGATGTTGCTGTGCACAATGTCTCCAAGGAGTTCTGCAGGAGCGGTCTTGATAGCCTGGCTGAAGATTTGAAGACCAAGAGACTTCCGTTCAGCTGAAGAGTTTGCAGAAAACATCGGCTTTGCGAGGCAGTCTTCCCAGAATGATGCGAGATCTTTGCCATCGTCGGTCCTGTAGAGATGCTGCAGTATGATACTCCAGGCGAAACTCGGCATAGATTGTCGCGCACCCGATCCCTTCATCTTCTTCCTGCCTTCCCCATTCTGTTGCGGCTGCTCGACCTCTTTACTCTCAACTGCATTTTTGAGCAGGATACGAGTAAGCTCGCCACGATCCTGCGAGGAGAGTGGGTTGCGATGATGCCACACCTTTTTCGGCAGTTTGATATTCTGGAAGCTATCCTTGGCTGTCAACCACAACGCCACGCCTTCAGGCGACTTCAATAGGCTCCTCGAGTCCAGAGAGGCAATCAAAGGTAGTACCAGGTCCACATTGGCTGGCGTCTTCAAGAACTCCATCAGTACCAGACCGCATTCATTTCTCAGCCACTCTTTCTGCGGAGCAAGTTCAGCGAGAGCATCGAAAACAGAGCTGACTTCTGCCTCTGTGGCATTGCGCAAAACATCGCTCAGCAGGATCGCATGGTACGCATACATGCGCCCCAGCAGGTAGTCCCTCTCCTCTTGCCCACGAGTCGTCTCAGGCGTCAATGCCGAGATTTTGCTTAAAAGTTCTTCGAATGTTAAGAAATTCTGGTCGCCATTTCGTGCAAATCTGAGCACCTCAGCCAGCGCCATGGAGAAACCCAAACGAGCGGCTTTGGCACCACTGCACACGCCATTCACCAGTCGAGTGACTGCTCTGTCAACACGACTTTTCGAGTCGCCCGCATCTTCAGCCAGATGGCTCAAAAGTTCCTTCGTGGCCTCGATTCTCTGTTCAGATACTTCTTCGCCCAGCTTTCGCAAAATTCGGTTGAGTTCCTTTTGGTCTGCACTGGGCTCCTTGATTCCCATGCGCGGCTTGCGAGCAGGATGCACATTCTCCTCCCCCTGATTATCGTCGTATGGTCGTTTGGTTCCCGCCATGTGGACTTTGAGTGTGAGTTGTGCTTTTAATGCTGATGTGAATGCTGCTATAGAAAACTTTCAACTCTATATGGATGTACATTCTACAAAATAAAAGTGGAAACCACACGGACGATCCCGCAATACAGTAAGCAGGCACAAGGAGGTAACATGTCTAAGGTACATGTATGTATCGCTTCTCGACATCCATCTCCAAGGTTCGACGTACTGCATCAATGATGTCCGCCCATGCACGTTGATCTCAGCGTGAAGAGGCAGAGTAAATTGACTACAGCCTGCGCGACTCGGTAGCATGATATGTGCATGACTCTAAGCTAAGTAACACCCCTCTTGTACCTCCTTACTCGCACACTCTTCCTCTGTACATCATCTCGAACTTCAAAGAATGGCAGCAAAGCCCACCAAAATTGCCGTCATCGGCTCAGGAACCATAGGACTCTCCTTTGCCGCTCTTCACCTCTCGAGGAATACTTCATGTACGGTCGTCATATTCGATAGCAGACCGGACCTGCAGGAATATGTCTCGAATAACATCTCCGGCTACCTCGTCGACACCGACCAGATATCCTGCATCGAGCGAATATCATTCGCCAAAACCATAGAAGAGGCAGTCGAAAAAGCAGACATCGTACAAGAGCAAGGACCTGAGACGGCAGATTTCAAGATTGGCATTTGGCCTGAGATTGAGAAGCACGCGCCCAAGGAAGCGCTCTTCTGGTCCAGCACAAGCGGCATTCCCGCAAGCGACCAAAGCAGAGATATGATCGATAAGAGCCGACTCGTTGTTGTGCACCCGTACAATCCGCCTCACATCATGCCACTGCTCGAGGTCGTGCGGTCACCAGCAACATCGGACGACGTCATAGAGCGAACATTGAAGTACTGGCGAGACATCAGAAGGACACCTGTAGAAGTCAAGAAGGAATGTGTCGGGTTTGTCGCAAACCGACTGGCATTTGCGCTGCTGCGGGAAGCAAGCTCGCTGGTTAGTCAGGGTGTAGTGGGCGTGGAAGAGCTTGACGACATTGTCTGCGCTTCGATGGGACCCAGATGGACGGTAGCGGGACCATTCAAATCGTATCATGCTGGTGGCGGAGAGGGAGGACTGGAGAGCTTCATGGAAAAGATTGGAGGGACGATACAGAACTGCTGGGATGCTAGTGATGAAGATATCAGGAAAGGAAACATCAGAGTTGGCGAAAGCTGGCAGGCCGACATATGTAGGCAAGCGGCGGCAGCATATGGAGTGGCAGATACTGCTGAGCGTGATTTCAAGACCAAGAACGTCCTCGATGTTGTGCAAAAGTAGTGAACTAAGGTAGGTACCTTAGCTCTAGTAGAGTAATAATCTATGAGTCGAAACATCAGGTAGGTACCATATCTTCGGGTCGATCGTTCAGCCGATGTCCTCTCGACTAGTAAGGACCTAGAGGTAAGTGATCCGACGAGTTCCGACGCGAGATGAAATCGATAATTGCACATGGTGCCTATCTGTCCGACCACTTCTACTGGGTCTCCTGTCGCGTCTACCCAAAAAGTCGGCGTGATCTGGATCCAGGCCAGGTAGACAGAAACAGACCGCCAGGTACCTCCTAGATCAGCCATTCTTGGATACACATCCGCCACCATGTAGGAGGTACGTCCCCAGCGGCATCGAGTGAGTGAACAGGAAGGCAGAGGTCATACTGTATACAAGCAGTCTCACGCGACGCCACTATCTCTGGAGGAACGACCTCTTACTCGTGCAGCCGGGCCGGCTAGGGATAGCCCCAGCTGTGGAGGTACATATGTAAAGACTTGTTAAAAAGTTATGTAGTTCTATGGCACCGACACCGACAACCGACATCTATGTATCTTCTTCGTCCTCCACCGCTATCAAGCGACATCTAGGCCCGCCCGCAAGCAGCTGGAGAGAAACATGGTCATGCTGGGCCGGACATCGCCTGTGGATTTCCAGGCTATGATATCCCAGGATGTGAATTCCCAGGCTATGGAGGCCATGTGGCATGTGCCAGCTCGATGACTACCTACCTCCTACCTCCTAGTAGTGGGTCTTGGATGGGAGGTTTGTACGTGGTTGAGGTGTGGACCATTGGCAGAGGACACAGTCAGCAATAAGCAATTACGGTCATTCGAGTGGCATATCATCATTATTCATACCTACTGGAGGTAGGAGGTACCTGATCATCAAATGCCCATCCGTTTACCATATCGCCACGGCCCACGAGCCATCACTGCGGCAGGGCTGGTGGTCGCAGCAAATCGGGCATGGACCTTATCGGCTTGGCAGAGCGATTGGGGAACTTGCGCCGACGAGGGCGACTGCGCTCGATCCTTTGGCCGGCGTTGCAGCCAAAGAACGAACGCACTCCAGGTCTTGGCGTCTTGCCAAGCACACGGCTGCTAGCCCCCAATCAGCCGTTCTACCTTCGGAGGTACCTAGTCAGAAGTCTCTACATGTACCTAGTCTCTACATAGATACAGTGACCGGCCCATGATAAGGCCCTCGGTGTCGCATGGCATAATGGCAGATACTGTACCTTCTAGAGGGGGAGGGGTTATGCTCGGGTGGAGTCCATATTTAAGACTACATTAGGTACCTTACCCACCTGACTGTACCATCGACTGGGCTCGCGCGCGCACGGCACGAATTTCTCGGGAGCACGCACTCATCTCGTTGCCAAGAGACCTTGTGCACTGCTGCCATCACCATCATGGCGCACGCCTCTCAGGACCCGGCCTTGGATCCAGCCCACCAGCATACGCATGGCCATCTCCACCATGGCCACCACGCCCACCAGCAGGGCAACGATGTGCCTGTCTACACCACCGGCACGACCAACGAGCGCAGTACGATCCCCGATCCGAGCCCGCAAGAACACGGCATTAGCCATGGACCGGCATATGGGAGCGAGAAGAAGGGCGACTATAGCGTGGATATCGAGCAAGGAAACGTGATCACACCCGCGAAGTCGATGGAGGCATCGGAGGAGTCTCCCAGCAAGAAGCGATCCTTCTACCGGAGATACCGTCTGTTCATTCACTTTGCCATATGGCTGTTGGCGACGGGCTGGTGGATAGCGAGTCTCGTCCTTCACCGCAACGACAAGAACTGGGTGGTCCCATTCCTCCTCTGGCTGGCCGTCACCATTCGTGTTGTCACCTTGCACACGGGAACATCATTCGTGACGGTGCCCATGCATTGGACATGGAATCAAACTGGCGTACGAGTCAACAATATGATTCCAGAGCGGTTCAGACTGTGGGCTGGTGCCGTAGTCACCGCGGCTACTATCCTCGTGGGCACTTTCGCCAGCGCGGAGACACCGACAAACTCCAACGAGAACCGCGCAATCTCGCTCTTTGGCATGGTCGTCCTCATTGCTGGCTTGTACGCCACGTCGAAGAACAGGAGCAAGATCAACTGGCATACCGTCATCTCGGGCTTCCTGATCCAATTCATCATCGCGCTGTTTGTCCTGAGAACTGGCGTCGGTTATGACATCTTCAACTTCATTTCTAGTCTCGCACGATCATTGCTCGGGTTTGCTGGTGACGGTCTCGCATTCTTGACTTCTGCAGACTGGGTGGAAGCCACTCCCTGGTTCCTGGTGACAGTGCTCCCAGCCATCATCTTCTTCGTCTCGCTGGTGCAGCTGCTCTACTACGTCGGTCTGATCCAGTGGTTCGTCGGCAAGTTCGCCGTCTTCTTCTTCTGGTCCATGAGAATCTCCGGAGCCGAGGCCGTTGTCGCTGCCGCCACGCCTTTCATTGGACAAGGAGAATCTGCCATGTTGATCAAGCCATTCGTGCCACATTTGACCATGTGCGAGCTGCATCAAGTCATGTGCTCTGGATTCGCCACGATTGCAGGATCTGTCTTGGTGGCATACATTGGCATGGGATTGAACCCACAGGCTCTGATCTCGTCTTGTGTCATGTCCATTCCCGCTTCTCTCGCTGCATCCAAGATGCGCTATCCCGAGGAAGAGGAGTCCCTGACATCTGGCAAGGTCGTCGTTCCTGACGATGATACACACAAGGCTGCCAATTCTCTTCATGCGTTCGCCAATGGAGCCTGGCTCGGTCTGAAGATCGCTGCGATGATCTTGACCACGCTGCTTTGCATCATTGCATTCGTCGCGCTCATCAACGGTCTTCTCACCTGGTTCGGTCGCTACCTGAACCTAAATGGCGAATACGATCTCACCATCGAACTGATCCTCGGATATGTCATGTACCCCGTAGCTTTCTTGCTCGGTGTCCCACGAGGTCCAGATCTCGTCAAAGTCGGCCGTCTCATCGGTATCAAGGTCGTCACTGTAAGTTTTCATTTCCCCTCGAAAAATTCCCCCCCTTTTCTTTTTCACATGGAAGGAAGGATGAAGAAGAAGGAAAAACTAACCCCCCTAATTCTAGAACGAATTCGTCGCATTCACCGCCTTGACCACCGACGCCATGTACGCCGACCTCGCCCCACGCTCCCGACTGATCGCGACATATGCTCTCTGTGGTTTCGGCAACATTGGATCGCTGGGCACGCAAATCGGTGTCTTGTCGCAAATTGCCCCTGGTCGGTCCGGTGATGTTTCCCGACTGGCCATCAGTGCCCTGATCACGGGTGTCTTGGCGACATTGTCTTCTGCATCGATTGCTGGTCTGGTGATTCAGCATGAGCTCGTATGAGGCACATGTACCTTGGGTATTGGATATCATGTATTACTTACTACTCTATGGATATCATGTGCAGTTATGTGTGATGTAACGATGTGAAGAAATCATGAATGCATGAGCTCAGGCTGCTCCCTCGATTTCTGTTTTTCTGTTTTTCTGTAATCTCTCTCTCTCTCTCTCCT
>JH792481.1:415027-472537 GCA_000291705.1 Sphaerulina populicola P02.02b
AATAGATATATATATATATATATATATATATATAGCAGATCTATCGGAGGGCCCGAACTGGCAATGGCCAGTAGCCTTAGAGACTCCACGTACTGTCTATCCATCAATGTCTTTGTAACCACCGTCGGCACGGTGACTTCCAAAAGTTGATCTGCATACCCAAGGTATAGACATATACTCTCCTCAGGACGCGGAGAGGGAGGTCGGCGATTGCCAGCCGAGCATTGCCGAGCTCCACTTATATCACGACACTTCACTTGAGAGAGTATACCTAACCTTGTACAATGTGTAGTACAAAATCCACCTCCGTAGCAACAACCATGAAGATAGACAAAATCTACGTCTACCCCGTCAAAGCGCTGCGAGCGGTCGAGCTCGAAGAAGTCCAAGTGACAAAACATGGCTTTCCCCACGACAGGCGATTCATGATGTTGCACGTACAACACGACGCAAACAACAACAACAACACCACGACATATAAGAACATCGCAGTCGCACATTATCCTCAAAGCGTATTCTTCTTCCCCACCATCGACACCGCCGCAGGAATTCTCACCGTCACCTACAAGCCCCCGACCAGCCCCTCCAAGTCCTTGGACTTTCCTCTGGCGCCATATACGGATGATCTCGAAGTGGTCGAGGTGACGATGCACGGCTCTCGGACTCCCGCATATAGAATGCAGCAGCAGTACAACGACTGGTTCTCAGCCTGCTACGGCTTCGATGTGATTCTCGTCTATCTCGGTCCTCACTATCGTTCTGTGCTCATGTCCACGAGTCCTGGAAATGTGCTTCTTCGACCATTTAGCAAGAATGTTCCTTCTCATAGTAATAGTAGCAAGAACAACAACAACAACAACAACAACAACAACAACAACAACAACAACAACAACAACAACAACAACGGCTGGCTCTCCTCCCTCGCCTCATCCATACTACCTTCTCCTTCTTCTTTTTCTTCTTCTTCTTCCTTCTTCACCCGCGACAGCAGCTCAAAAACAACAACAAAAGACGAACAACTCCTCACCTTCAACGACTGCGCTCCCTACCTCATCGCCTCAACCAAATCCATGGAAGACGTCACCTCTCGCCTCCCGTCCTCGGAAGCTTCTCATCTCGACATAATCAAATTCCGACCCAACATCATCATCTCTGGTGCGTCTGAGGCGTGGGAAGAAGATTTTTGGTCGCAACTCGCTATTATTCATTCCTCTTCTTCCTCTTCTTCCTCCTCTTCTTCCTCCTCCTCCTCCTCCTCCTCCTCCTCTTCCTCTTCCTCCTCCGCAGCAGCAGCAGCAACGTCGTCATCATCATCAACGGAGACATCAACGACAACAACGACGACGACAACATTGATTGAATGTATCCACAACTGCGGAAGATGTAAAAGTATCAACATTGATTATACGACGGGAGCGCCTGGCACGACCGAGAGTGGACAGCTGTTGAAGAAGTTGCAGAGGGATCGACGAGTGGATGCGGGAGTCAAGTATAGTCCGATTTTTGGACGGTATGCGTTCTTGCACGAGGGCAGTGAGGGGCATGTCATCCGACGGGGTGACGAGGCGGAAGTGAGTAGGAGGAATGTGGAGAGGACCACTTTTGGTAAGTTCTTTTTTTTTCATTGTTCTTGTTCATTTTTTGATTGGTGCTTTCTTGCTTGTTTTCTCTCGTATCTATAATATGAGCTGGGTGGGGTATCTAAGCTAATGCAAATTTCTTGTAACAGATTGGGAAGGTCTCAGTACCTTGTCATCGTCATGAAAGTAGTAGTAGTAGTAGTAGTCTCTCCGTCTATATGTCAATTCCAAAGTCGTCGAATCGTTCACCTGCCGGGGAGAAGCTCGGCCATTCGTGCTCGCTGTGTCGCGGTTGTGTGTTGGATGGTGGTTTTGCCTCTGGTCTTTTCCCTGCCTTCTTTGGTGTCTCCCATACTTCCCTCACGCTTTCCAGCAGATGCTGAGCAGAGCCAACTTCATGTAGTAGAAGCGGCATTCTGTCGCGTTGTGTCTTGATCAGCACCAGAAGTTCTTCAATGGCTTCGAGACTGATTTGTAGCTTGCGCATCGTGCTACCGAGGACTTCCCATCCCAGTGGTAGTCGTGACTCGTGAGGCCCAGTCCTATCAGGCGGTGCGCAGGTCTTGATTGCCGCAAGCGCTGTGTTGAAGCGCTGTACAACGCCGTCGTATGTAATTACATCTGAGCCCGATCGGGCAGTTGCGTCGATGCCGCCGGACAACGTCGAGTTTTGCTCCGAACGACCGCTCCAGCTCAGTCTGATCGTCCAAAGCGAGTTCACATAGGCAGCTGGTAACCAGCTCAGAAGTTGCCGCGTCTGCATTTCAAAAGATGCCTCAATACTACGGCACTCTTGATTCGCGCAGACGAGCGCCGCATGCATCGCGCGTGCAGCTTGTGAAAACGAGGTCGCGTGAGTCTGTAGATGTGAGCGGAGTGCAGGATGCTGGTATCCCGCTCGATGGTGTCGTGGTCGAACATGGCCAGCTAAGTGGGCTCTGCCTGCTTCGTCATAATCCTCCAATTCTTCAATTCTAGAGGTACTCATGGGATCTTGGTTGTAATATTGACCTCGCATAATGTCTGCAAAGCTCGTGTCTTGACGCGCAAGGAAGTCGAAGGGGTCTTGTACGTGCTGTGGTCGTCGACGGGCCCAGGCGCGTGGTGACGGATGAGTGCTTTCTTCGGGAGTACTGCGAGAGGGCGTGTTCATGTTCATAGCATTCAACAATGCGTCAATGTTCAGGAATGAATCCATGGTAAATGGTGTCTGGTTGTCTTTCGCTCAGTTCGAGTGCCTCCGTGAGAGTTTGCTCGCATTTCAAATGTGCCGTGCGCACGTCACTTGATCGAGAGCTCGCGCAACAGCTGCCGTGCAACGCAGTCATCGCAACGTGTCAGGTCTTGGAGCGATGGTTGGTGTCGCACCCGCTCACGCACACACGGGAGAGCAAACTCAATGGTGGGAGGCATTAGTCGAGGTGGTAGGTATGTAGGCCGAGCTACCGAACACTCAGTGAGCGCTGATTTCGACTGATCTCTTCGAGCGGTGGAAATTCGATACATCTGCCTTGGCAATGTGACCTGTGCCTATACTTGTCAGCAGACATTCGCGACGCAAGTTGCGGTGAACCTACCGAGCTTATCCCTACTGAGGTCCACTCGCTGCGCACGAATGCAGTGCTCTCTATCCACAATGTCAGCCAGTACCCATAGGATAGTAGCACGGCACTGACCTTCGTCTCACTCCTTGGTCTGGGCTCGCAGGTCAGGTTCAGATCAAGATCTGTGATATGATCATCTTGATCCAGTCGAGGTAGACTCTACTCTCCTCATATACTGGCTCGAACTTGGCAGTTGCGGCCCAGCATGCCAGATGCCTTCTTGTCGTGGATTTCGTGAAAGCAATGTGAAAGCAGACTGACGAATTGTGGGGTTACGGCATCGCGATATGGCCATCCACAATGGGTCCGTGACCCACAATGAGAACGACAGGTATGGTGTACCTGAGTTCGGCCCAGATAGCGTAGGCAATGGTGGGCACGAGAATGATGCCAGGACTTCTCGCGCCAGGTCCACGATAGCTCGGAACTCTGCTTCGTACGCATCGTACGCAACAGGGCCTGCGGACTGATCGACTGATGCCAGCATAGTGCCCACGAGGTGGTTTGCCTTGAGCACCATCGCACGCTTGAGATCCATGTTCGACATGAAATCTCGCTGATCCGACAAGAATGCCGTGAATGCCTGCTCCCACTGTGAGAACCACGGAGCGTAGCGGAGATACTTCTCGGCCATTGTCACAGCAATGTGGTCTCGCGGCGCAGTAGGATGGAAGCCTTGCATAAACCGCATCACACTATTCAAAGCGGTGTGGAGCGTGTTGTGCGCATGTTCCAGGCTGAATATGTAGCCGATTGGTGGTAGTGGATGCGTCTGGCCGGATGTGTCAATTTCGGGTCGTCTGCCTTTGTCAAGCAGGGCTGTCGCTTGCACTTCCAGACGTTCCACCAAGGGTCGCATCTGTTCGATATCATCTTCCTCGCTGGGAGACATAGTAGTGATGGCTGCACGGCCGGTTGCTTGGAGCAAACGCCGCCCTTGCAGTGCGTGGTTGACGGCACTGTCACAGCGCCCCTGCATTGCTTCAAAGCAGGTGAAAAGCACGCATGTGGTCAGGGCTAATCGTGAGCTCGGTATGCGACGCCTGGCTGGGTCGTAGTCGTGGCCTTCGTCGGCGGTCAAGCAAGCGATGGCTTTGTTGCATTGATTCAACGCAAACTCCATCGCCTTGGCTTTCTGTTTGTCATCTGCGAAGGCCCGCTGCATGATGCATTCGTGCAGAGCTCCGATCGCAGTGATCGCATGCCTGATTGCAGGTTCATGATAGGAGGTTTGAATGACCATGCGTTGCCAGAAAGCAGAGTCGAAGAAGCCAGCCATCTGGGGCGCGCTGAAATTGACGAAGAAGTTGAGACAGTGTCGCTCACGCCAACTCCGCCGCCACTTCATGTCTGGCCGGAACACCGTCAATGATTCGGGATGGAAGAGGGCATTGTCGTCGTCCTCTCCAGATCGCGTCCCTGCATTCAGCGCCCAATCGTCCGACATTGCGCGCTTACATCCCGGGTTGCTTGGATCGCATTTGAGACCTTTCATTCTGAAAAGTGTTAGAGCTCAGGAGTCAAGACACACACACATACACACACAGACATTTCTCGCAATTCACCTACAAGCAGGGAATGCAGCCCGTCTGCATCTTCGTACGCGGTATCTCTTCCACTCCATCCTCCGAATTGTCCAGGGTCGCGCTCGTGCTTACATTGCGCGAAGAAGAGGCGCCGAACGGAGTGGTGGTCATGTTGAGAGTTGGCAGCGACTCCAAATCACGGTCCCAACTCACGTCCGATATGGCATCTTGTCTTGGAGACGCCGCTTCCACCCAACGCCTCTTGCGACTGCCATTCGCCCCATTCCTGCTGATTCCATTGTTGCCATGCTGCCCATAGCCACTGGTGTACGTTGGTGGTAGTGGTAGTGGTAGTGGTGGTGGTGGTGGTGGTGACGTTGACGACGGCTGCGGAGAAGGGCGCCACTCCAGATCGACTCCGGTGTACCAGCCGGTCCCCGCCTCTTTGTCTCCCATATCTGACTCTACGGGCATAGTCATGGTAGTCATCCCCGAGGACCAGGTATTCGAGGTGGATGATTATGTCGTGAGCTTGCAGGACTGCTGCGCGGCTGACCTATCGGTTCTTGGTTCTTGACTCTTGGCCGGAACGTGGGCAGTGCTTGCACCAGCTCTGCCCTAGGGTACGAAGGTATGCAGCGCCACGTCGACGACAGCTCATATGCTGGAAGAGGCACGCTGCCAACTCCTTTGCGTCGAAGGGGCGGTCCCCTTATTCTACGCCGGAGCACGCGCCAAGATACCAACAGCGACTAGTGGTGGGTCGAGTCTCTAGAGCGCCACGAAGAGGAGGCAAGGTGGTCTGGGGAGAGAGGTATAAAGTCAAATCGTGCCCAAGTCATAATCTAATCGGCGGGCTGTAACGTTACAAGACAGTGGCCTGTCAGCGTCGCGGCGTCGCCATGGCGCAGCGAGCGAGCGAGCAGGCAATCAAGCAAGCAAGCAAGCATGCAGAGCGCACCACAGCACCGCTGTTTCATGCATCTCCTCGCACTGCACTCCGTCTCAGTGCACTGTCTCTCTGTTCGAGCCCGTGCGGCCGCGGTTGGCTGTGATTGTGAAGCAGTGGGTGAGACGGAGAACACGATGAATTAGAAGCTGCTTTCTCAGCCGCACCCCATGGCCCTGTCGAGAGTTCGGGGCAGTGAAGGTCACAGATGAAAGGAGGAGGCAGCCCGCCGAAGGATGCAATGCTGCAGCGGGCACTCCGAAGAACCGTCAACGAGGTGTTGCGCACTCGCTTGTGCCCACTGCCAGGTATCCGTAGGAGGTAGTAGATCAGCCCTTCAAAGAACGAACGTTCGTTACCGGGAAACGTTTGTGAGTTCTCCTTGGCCACAGCGGCTTTAGAATAATATCTGTGGACCCGCATGGCAATGATGGCATGGGGGTGGGCAGGCATGACCTGCTCGAAGCTCCGTCTCCCGACTATGATCTGTAGACCTCCTACCTCCTAGCAACAATACCGACAACTCCTCCCATTGACCCGCACAGTCGCAGCCCTTCAGTCCGGCTTGGAAATCGAGCAGTCTGCGATGCGGCAATGGTCTATACCCGTCCCCCATGTGCGCATAGGCTAGCCTCCTCCGCATGGCGCACACGAGTGTATACTCCGGCCACACCATTCCTCCCGTCCTACGAAGGCGGGAGACGAATCTATTCAACACCTAGCCACTCCCACGACGTTGCCATTCTTGGGGGTGGCATCACCGGCCTGGCCAGCGCCTACTTCCTCAATCGTCAGCATCCCAATGCCAAAATCACGCTGTATGAAGCGAAAGACCGCATGGGAGGATGGCTGGAATCCAAGCGCGTGCCCGTTGAGGGTGGCAACGTGTTGTTCGAAGCTGGTCCTCGAACCTTGCGGCCCCAGGCGAATGGAGTCTTAGCAGCGAAACTGGTACGGCAGCAGCTCGAATTCAGAACAGGTGTATGGGTGGGAGCTGATGGGGATGATAGATGCAAGAGCTAGACTTGGCCAAGGACGCCATTTTCACTCAAAAAACCTCGCCTGCCGCTCGTAGCCGCTTTCTCTACTATCCCGATCGCCTCGTGCGTATGCCGCACCCATCATTTGGCCTGGCAGAGACCATGTGGAGCCTGGCAACAGAGCCAGTGTTCAAGACTGCTATATCAGGCGCCTTGAAAGAGCCCTTCCGCCATCCTAGAGATCCTAGCCTACAAGATGAGAGCATAGGTGAATTCTTCTCGCGCCGATTCACCAAGTCGATGGTGGATAACATGTTGAGTGCTGTGATCCATGGCATCTATGCTGGTGACGTGTACCAACTGTCTGTCAAGAGTCTGTTTCCAAAGGCATGGTGGGGAGAGGCCAAATATGGCAGTGTCTTTGCGGGCATGGGGAAAGCAAAATTTGAAGGCCTTGAGGTGACGAAGAGCGAAGCGGACTTCATGCAGGATATGAAAGGCTTCTCGTGGGATCCGCTGCTTAAAAGCACCTTAAAGGACAACTCTGTTTTCACATTCGCGGACGGTTTGGGCATGCTAGCCGAAAGGCTGCACGCGAAGCTATTCGAGACTGGACGCGTTGACTTTAAGACGAACACCGCCGTTGAGTCTTTCAAACAGGCCGATGGCAATGCAGGAATTGAACTCACGACAGCTGGCTCCATGGAATCGCGCAAGCACAGCCACATAATATCTTCCTTATCGCCAGATCACCTGAACAAAGTAGCAGGGACCGGTCTGATTGGGCACGTTCCTACGGTGAACGTGATGACTGTCAACTTGTACTTCCGCACCCCTGACATGCACGAGCCTGGATTTGGCTACCTCATACCGCGAGCGACGCCATTCGAGCAGAATCCAGAACGTGCATTGGGTGTCGTATTTGACACTGCTTACTCGCCGTCACCAAGCGATGTCGACACGAAGAACTGGAATCATTTGACCGCGGGTGAGCTGAAGGCCGCGCGTGAGTCCGGGCAGATCATCAACGTGAACGACTTCTCTTGGTACAATATGCCACAGACACCGAACATGCAGGATCATGTCGAAAGCAGGGGTACAAAGGTGACCGTTATGCTTGGTGGACACTGGTGGGATGGTTGGCCTTCATTTCCCGACGAGAAGGAAGGGTTGGCACTCGCGCGATCTGTACTGGAACGCCATCTCGGCATCAAGGAAGCGCCAGAGGTCTGGCAAGTCAACTTCCAGAAGGACTGCATTCCACAGTATACGCTGGGTCACGAACAAAGACTCAAGGATGCCCACAGCAGGATCTGGCGTGACTACAAGGGTCGGCTGCGCGTTGCAGGGAACTGGATGTCCGGAGTAGGCGTCAACGACTGCCTGCGTAGCGCATATGAGGTAGCCAAGAACTTCTCTGGCGACGGCACAGGACTTGAGCGCGTCGGGGAGGCCCTTACTGTCCGTCTGCCGCCTACAATGCCCCGCTGAACAATAAATATATCTAGGTACCTCCTACCTCCTACCTCCTACCTCCTAACACCAGCGTTGTACATAGCTAAAATACACAAAATACTGTACCTACATAACTCCTTCCCCTATGTACATACCTCCTAGCCTCTATGTACCTCATTAGGCACCTTGTAGAAGCCTCCATCGCTCTCACGTTGGTCGCGTGACGCAAGCTTTGGTAGCTCCTTCCTGTCAAACACGCATGGATCCCCCACGTTTCACCTCGCCAGACGCCAGCTCTTGCGATACCTACCTCCTACCATCACTACATGTACCTGGGTACCTTACTGCACTGCCATCACATGGGAGGTATAGCACAGCACCACCCGCCACCACCCGCCACCACTACCACCACCATCATTCTCACCTCGAACTCACAATCAACTTTGTTCCTGATCATCGTCGGGATAGCGGGGCATTCGACAACGAAGCTGCGACGGGAGGCTGCAGACCGACACCTGACTCTTGTGAGCACTTGTAACCGTACCTCCTAGCTAGGGAGCTCCAGATCTAGGTTGAGGCCATAAACCCAAATCCGAACGTAGAACGCAGAAACGCAGAACGCAGAAACGCAGAACGCAGAAACGCAGAACATAGAACGCAGAACGCAGAAAACCAAAATCCTACTATACGCGTATTCGTAGTATATTCGAGGATTGATACTCGCCGCCCTTGTACCTTACCGCCCTACCTCGCCGCCGCTACCCCGCCGCTACCCTTCTACCTTACCGCCCTTCTACCTTGCCGCCCTACCTCGCCGCCCTACCTCGCCGCCCTTCTACCTCGCCGCCGCTACCCCGCCGCTATCCTACTACCTCGCCGCCGCTACCCCGCCGCCGCTCTACTTAATAAGCTGACTAATATAGCGACAAATATAGCGACAAATATAGCGACCAATATAGCGACTAACGTAGCGACGAACGTAGCGACGAACGTAGCGACGAATATAGCGACGAACGTAGCAACGAACGTAGCGACTATATATAGGAACGTAGCGACCAACGTAGCGACCAACGTAGCGACCAACGTAGCGACCAACGTAGCGACCAACGTAGCGACCAATATAGCGACCAATATAGCGACCAATATAGCGACCAATATAGCGACTAATGTAGCGACTAATATAGCGACCAATGTAGCGACCAACGTAGCGACGTAGCGACCAACGTAGCGACCAACGTAGCGACCAACGTAGCGACTAACGTAGCGTAGGATTATGGTTTTCTACGTTCTGCGTTCTGCGTTCGTACGTTCTGCATTCGGCGTTCTGCGTAAAGTTTATGGCCTGAACCCAGATCCAGAGCTCCGTCCTAGCTGGGTTTCAATGCCAGCAGGCAAACAATCGGTTGTGGCATAGAGCACAGCCAATTGGAGCTTAACTTCAAAGACGAGGCTGTCAGGCTGCAACCTCATACCTACTGTACTCACAGGCTCACAGCACAGCCGCACCTTGGGACGATCCGCAACCGGACCACCTCTGCGATCATCGACCTCCGGCGCTTCATCTTTGCTGCCTCACAGTGCGCGTGGGATCCCGGTCAAGGCCCCTCCTGCAGCATCTCCTTCAGACAAGATTCGAGCGTACTGCCACTCGGTTGCGACTGGGATACCTCTGCGCGAATCTGAACAGCTGTGAGGCTACAGGCTTACAGCTCGGCTCTCCAGAGTGAAAGCGGTCATCCCCAATATCTCTGATCTTGAAACCGAAGTCCAGCCTGCCGACGTCACGATCTGTCGGCGAGTCAGGAACTATAATATTCGACATCTTGAACAAAACCTGCATGGTCACGTCGTGCCCAGACTGAGCACTACAAGTGAACCATGGCGAGGCCGTTGAGCAATGACGCAGGTGAAGGGCCGCGAGGACGAGCGGCAACCTCACTTAACCAGCCTCAGCACAGCACCCGATCCTGGACACATAACGGTATCCACTACACAGTCCATTCTACATCCTATGCGACTCCGGGTCTGAGTTTCGGGTCGTCTTCTGGCACGGCGAACGGGCCTTTCAATTTCGACCCATTTATGTCATCGCATCGAGGTCATGCCTCAAGAGCAACGCCATTCGGACTTCTTGGAAGCGCCTTTGGTCTACTTGAAAATACATTAGCCATGCATCCACAGCACACCATTGTCGGAGACCATGGCTTTGGTCAAGGAAGCCGACGCCAAGTCGAGACCGGTACACCGAACGACAATTACGATTGCGATTTGGCATACGGGGGTCATAATCTCACACCTAATCGAAGAGCACGACCCAAGTCTATATTCTCGAGGTTAAAAGACAGATTAGTAGATGCCAAGCAACACCATCGCGAGGAAAGCTCCAGCAGTCGTGAGCAGTCTTTTGAAGAGGACCGTTCCAGAAGATCATCGCGCAGACACAGCGTATACCCAGCCGAAACTCGGCCACCTGCCCGTGAAGCAACAAAAGAACGGCCACCAGAGTTCATCCAGGTTGACTATCATGACGAAACTGATTCCGAGCCAGAATACACGCCCAGTCGAGGTCGCACCAGCTCCGAACAGCGAAGTGCAGCTGACGCGACCATGATTGAAAGTCTGGAAGATGCTGTAGAGCTCGAGCAACGGAATGTTCGAGGCTGCAAGCAAAAGCTTGCTAATGCTTCGAAGCAAGCCAACATCAACTCGGCGTATCTACAACGCATCATAGACGAGCTGAAGGAGCACGAAAGGAGGCTGGAAATGGCAATGAATGACCTGGATGAAGCGACGGCGCAAAGGATCAGAAAGAAACGACCTGAGTTACCAACTCCCTACAGACGATCTGAGATGCCACCTCGAGAAAAGTCTCAAGAGCCGCCGCCGCGTTCAGGCCCTCGACAATCTCAATCTACACGTAATATGCGTGAGCAGTTCTTCGACCCCTTTGGTGGATTTCCAGGGCACCCGCCTCATGCGGATCCTGTGATGCAAGCTTTTCAGAACCTGCATGGCTTACATGCTGAACACGCAATGCAATTCGACCCTTTCGACCACTTTTTCGAACAGAGTCGACCGTTTGCAGAAGATGCACATTTTCGCTTCTTTGCTACCCCTGGTGATGGATTTCAGCAGGGTGCAGTCCCTCAAGGGCAAAAGAAACGCACGAGACACAGCACTGGTGGTGCACAACCCAACGTCCAGCACACGTATGTCCCTGCAGGCACCGCGAAATTCGCGCGCCCTCTCCGACGCACACCTGTCGCTCCTCAGCCGCCTGCTACTGTGCTCAGATCGGATGAAGCGAAGCGACTTTTCGCAGCCTATGACGAGAAGTGGAAGTCACTCCCGTCAACGAATCCTGACATACCATACCCAGCACGCGGCTTACATGCCGGAGGTCTCGCAGCCAGAGAGTCACTATGGGCGCCTCACATCAGCACGCATGTTGGTTCCTGGTCAGAAGAAACAGTCATGCAAGCCAATGCGCAGGCCTTCTTTCTCGGAGTCGTGGGTCTATCTCCGATGTATACGCAGCATCCAGCCACGGGGCGTGTCGAGGTGGGCTTTGACAAGTCGCAGGCTATTGCGCAGCAGATTCAACAATTGGTGGATATCTTGAAGAAGGAGAAGATTAGATGGCATTCCGATCGGTTGGGAAGACGAAATGGAGGCAGATCTGGCCCGAATGAGGCGTTGCAGAAGGATGAGAGGGCGAGAGCAGTTTTTCATGCTGTGTGTGAACTTATGGAGAGCGCACAATGAGAGTGGCGGCGGTAATGATAAGAAGATTGAATGCCAAATGGATTGATTGACGTGCTCAGGTAGTCACTCAATAGAGCGCATCAAGCTCTGTCCCAACGCATACCTGCAGTCTTTCCATATTCCCCTTAGAGAACAGATTCAGGCCAGCTGAAACGAAACCACGCAAGCGACGACGCTTGTCCATCGTGATCCGATTCCCTCGTCGTCGTGCACTTGATCAGATCGCTGTTGCACGACGTGCTAAGCTGATCGATGTCGACGGCGAACTCACTATACAGAGTATCGTCGATTCTGTCTTGAGAGCCCACGTCCATTTATGGTGGGAGCGGCGCGACACAGTGACCATTACGTAGTCCCACTTCTAGTGCTCACCCGAGCATTCCAGATCATTCTTCATCGTCTGCCTGCCAAGCTTCCCTTGCTTATCTCACCTAGGAGGTACATATGTTCGACGACTACGAATGGTCCCATCTCGATGGTGGTCTCTTGGGGAAGCCCGGGAAAGAGGCGTTCCGACCTGTAGTGAAACGAAAGTGGTGCGAATTTGGTGTCAGAGTGGGAATCGGGAATCACTGGAATTTTATAGAATGATTCACTCCAACGAGCTCAGCCACACACGCTGGACACAGTAGTGCACAGTGAGTGACCTCTGCTCTTCGCGACAATAACGATAGCCACTCTCTTGCCCTCGCCCTCACCTTCACCCTCACCCTCACCCTCACCCTCACCCTCTCTCCGCACTTCATCTGTACCTAGGTACCTAATCTAGAGGTAGTCAGAGACAGTCCACCTGGGCGCCCAGAGAATCTCAGTCGGCTAGCCATCCACCTTCCTCGAGTACGGCAGTTTCACCTACCTTTCTAGAGCGCCGAATTTGCCGGACTAAGCACCTGCCTTTGCGCTCCCTTGGCGAGCCAAATCCTTCCGATAGGAGACGGCGGCAAGCGACGAGACACGTCTCCTTCCTAAGACTGAGTCGAAATCATATTGCGGCCGTCGCGCCGCGAAAGCGCTGCGGGCATGGACGAAATGGTGCGAGTCAGGCGCAAAGACACCACCAAAGGACCGCCGTTGCGCATCCTCTCGCTCGATGGAGGAGGCATCAGAGGGTACAGCATGCTCATCCTGCTGCAAGACTTGATGCATCGGACGTTTGTGGAGATGGAGGGCAGAGCGCCCAAGAGACATGAAATCCCGAAGCCATGCGAGCACTTCGACCTGATTGTAGGCACAGGCACAGGCGGCCTGATTGCCATTATGCTGGGGAGGCTGCGCCTGGACCTGGACACCTGCAAGGACGTCTACGTGCGTATGACGAGAAAGGTGTTCCAGACAGACAAGACGGTATTCGGTATGCCCTGGAAAAGCACCATGTTCAAAGCGAGCATGCTGGAGGAGGCGATCCGCGAGACCGTCAAGGAACACACCATTTTCGAGGATGAGGGGAATGATGCGTTGGCGAACGCTGCACCTATGACTCCCACCAGCGTTCGTGGCTGGCCATCGAATATCCCTCCCATTCCACATCGGACCATGAGCCAAAGCAGTCATTACAGTCAGATAGGGCAAAGCGGCTTGGGTAACAGAGTATCCATTGGCTCCGTGAAGCCTGGAAACCCGAATGCCCTGCTATACGATACACGGGAGAACCGTACAAAGACAGCAATGACAGCGGTCTTGAAAAGAACAAATCACACGGTATTGCTGAGATCGTACGACTCGAGGAAAGAGCCAGCGCCAGATGTCAACTGTGCTATCTGGCAGGCTGGACGTGCGACTTGTGCGACACAAATGGCATTCAAGCCCATTCAAATCGGTCAATCGGTGTACCTGGACGAAGGCGCTGGCAAATACAATCCTGCCCCTCTTGTGCTTGACGAAGCCGTCTCAAATGAGTGGCCAGGTCGTGAAGTGGGTGTCTTTATCAGTGTAGGGACTGGGAAGCGGCCCCCACAGACAGGTGCCAATTCACAAGAGTGGTGGGAGGGCTTCCTCGGAGGCAGTCTGGGCGAGTTTGCAGAGGCACGAAGGAAGATGATACAAAAGCTCGAGAACTGCGAGAGGGCACACGAATTTATGCTACGAGAACATCTAGCAGCGAGAGGAGTCAACCCTGAAGTCTATTACCGACTGAACGTGGAAGTTGGCGTGGGAGAGTTTGGCTTGAATGAGTGGGCCCGGCTGGCAGAGATCAGCACAAGCACCAGATCGTACCTCTCGAAGAAAGAAGTGGAAGCTATCAGTTGTGGTGCGGCCGCACGACTCGCTAAGATTCACTTTGCGAAGATCAGACACGACCGAACTGAAGCACGAAAGGCAGCCGGCGCTGACATGCCCAAATTAGCATCGCAGAATCCATGGGAGAAGCCACTCGCTGCTACAGTTCCACCTCCGCAAAAATTCGCAGTCGAGCTTGCTGGCGATGACCATTATCGTCCTGGACAGCAATATGCAGACAGCGCCCACTTCGTTCAGCGGCCCATGGACAACAAGTACAACATGATGACGAGCGACCCTTATGATCGACACACCAATAGCCCTACACCAACACAGCAGCTCTATAGCTCGTCGGCTTACAGCTCATCTCAGCTTTCCGCGGCGAGGTCGTCACTCGAACAAGCCCGTCCGGGTTCCCTCCGCTTCAGCGACCATTCTCCTCGACATAGCGGGGACATTGTACGTCCGCCCTCGAATTATCCCTCGCCACTATTTTCGTCGCCGCCCGTACCTCCCAAGACACCTGTGAACGGTGACGCGGCTCTGCCCTACCCTCAGAGGAGTAGCTCGCCCCAGTCGCCATCTCTAGCTGGCGGATATGGAGGCCCACCAGTACTGACTTTCACGGATATGGGCGAGTTCGGTAGGAGGCTGCCCTATCCTGATAATACAGGTGGACCACCTCCTGTCAACATGGGGAACAAACCAACGTTATCGTGAAGCCTTGGAGAAGTTGGCTTTTTGAAGTTGTTGATTGATGACGAATGATGAATGATACCCCAGAAAGCATTTTCTTTTCGAGACGTTTCAGCAGAGCAGATGGGTAAAAGGAAATCCTGAGCATAGGTAGTAGCACTGAGAACTTTGATGTGGATGAGATGGCCAATCTAGCGATGGCGATCTTGCTCATACGGCATCAGAATCACCAACTCTTCAAGGAGACGCTTCTTCCCAAGTGAAAGCATAGGTACTGTACCAATACATGTGGAGGTAGCTCTGGGGAGTAATTAGGCACCGACTGCTCATCATCTTACCTCAATGACCTCCTACAGCTGCGAAGCTGCGGTCTGCACATGTGCAAGTACATTACCTCCCTTAGATGTATCCGCGCTCCGACTTCCGACTTCGGCCAGTGCAATCTCGCCTGCACGTCATGCACTACTCCTACAACATTGCTGCATCAGTGCGAAACAGCATTTCTCACCCATATATGAAGCCATTCGCAAGTATCGCAAACTCCTCCTTTTCCTGCTCCTCCTCCTCCTCCTCGTCTCCTCATCTAACACCTAGAATCCAATCAACTCCACTTCGTCCCATCCACACTCAACAACGACAATCGCACCACCCCGAAGAACATGTCATCCTCCACGTCTAACGAGGCCTCTCCTCCCCAAGAACAACAACCGACCCATTCCTTCCCACCCGCCCAACTCCACGAGCTCCTCAACCAAATCTCCCACCTCCTCAAATCCCGCAACGAATCCGTCTCGATTGCCGAAACCGCCTGCGGAGGCCTCATCAGTTCCTCTCTTCTCTCCACTCCCGGCGCTTCGAAATTCTACAAAGGTGGTTTGACGCTGTACACGCTTCCCTCGCGCATCAGTTACGCTGGGTGGACGCAAGAGACGATTGCGAATTACAAAGGTCCCACGACGGATATCGTGTCTGGTCTGGCCAAACATGTCCGAGGGGAGTTGGGGAGTACGTATACGCTCTCGGAGAGTGGCACTGCAGGGCCGACGGGGGGGAATACGCCCAATCGGACGCCCGGCTATGTGGCGTTGGCGGTGGCTTGTGAGAGGGGGGTGTTTACGCGCGAGGTGCAGACGGAGTTGGGTGGGGATCGGGTGGGGAATATGGTGAAGTTTGCGGAGGAGGGGTTGAGGTTGTTGTTGGAGGTGGTGATTGGGGAGGGACGGGGGAATCATGGACCTGGGTTTGTCAGTAAGGCGTGAAGTTGAGAGGGGGATGGGAGGCTATGGCATATTGGGGGCGGTGGCTTTGCAGTGAGTTGTCGAGAGCAGCACGTCGTAGTCTACAGAGTTATATGGCAGGTTTGGACCTTTCTATGGGCAGACCATCATTACCAATTGCTGGATGCCATTGAACTTGGTCGCGATACAGCCGTATTCGAGTCGCTGGCTATGTTCTATGTCTACCGACGAGCCTAGCGGTTAGCGCGATGTGCCACACCTACTCTATGGAGGACTGAGGTGCTCTCAAATGAGTCTTGCGCTGCCTGACGCTCTAGACTTTCCCTTGGCAGCCATGTACCGGACAGCATCATATGGGCGGTCTATTCCCTTCTCGATACGTACCATACGGGAATGGTATGTCTTCCCCGACACAGTCTCGAAGGAAATGCTGGCAGCGCATCGATGACTACTAAGTACCACTGAGCCGTGCCAGAGATCGAGCAACCAGACTTTGATCGCAATTTTCCGCAGTGAAGCACTATCGCTCAGACTGACCCTCCTCGGTCGCGAATTGGTCTGTGATCGACTGATCTTGGACGCCCAGCACCACGGCAGGACAGAATACTTGACCAGCAGTACTGTAGCAAGAGGGGGGTGATACCGGTGACATCCATGGCAGTGGAAAGTATCGTTTGGTGGCATTTCATGCCAGAAACTGGCAGAAAGACCTTCTCAGTTCTCACAGCGGTAACTTTGCTCATGCCAGCGATAGATCCTGTGTAGAACCCTCGCGTATACCTTCTGGCTCATGGCAGATGAGCGATGATTAGAGCGGACGGCAAAGTCGCGCTGTCCCTCGATCTTTCGACCATGCGACAGCTGCAGGTCCAGTGTTCCGTCACACGAGTGTACCTGTCAAGTCACACAACAGCCTCGTCGTTGGCGTGATGTGAGGCCAAGAGTCAGGCAATTCCTCCAGCAGTGCTCGCTTGAGTTGAGACCAAGATGACTCCGCAATGGCTCGAAATCGAATGAGCAGCAGCCCAAGGTCTGGCCGAGGATCCCGGCATGTGCCATGCCATGTCCGGGGGAAGTTGGCGTCTTTCCGGCTGGGAGAGCATCCATGCTGATGATGGTGGCATGGTGTAGTCATCCATGGACATGAAGGACTCACATGGCCGTGCGGCCGAGTCATCTAAGTTGCCCGCCGGTATGTAAGTTCGTGGACCTTGCGATTGTCCGATAGACAAATGAAGCAACTGCCATCGAACCAACACCAGCAACATGCCAACATCGAGATCGCCAGTTTTTGCAAGCCCTGGCACAGACTTTTGTTGAGCCACGGTCAGAAAGTGTCGGTCTACTGTTCATGACAAAAGCACTGCCGACTGCGCTGCTGCTGGGGTCCTTCACACACGGCACAACTTACACGTCGTCGTCATTCGTCATCCAGTACACTGAGTACAGTACATGTAGATGCTAGCTCGTACTTAATGTCAGATAGTCCGACCGGCGACACGGCGACACGGCGACACGTAGCATGACCCGCCGTCAGAAAATCCGTGTTCGTTAGTCAGCCTCAACCTTCGGAGAGGGTTTTGGTAAGAAATTCACCGTTTCCTGACGCACCTGTGCCTGGCTGACTTACGGCAAATTCAATCAGCAAGTGAACACGTTGTCGGCCAGCGAGGCGTCAGAAAGCAAGCCCATTGGTGACGATCGCACCGGTCAGCACACGTCGCAGTTACCGGGTGGTACCTGGATCGCCCCTAGCCAAGCGCAGCAGTAGCATAGGGCAGACGACTGCTGGCCGTTCGGGACCACCCTGGCTTCAATGCAGGTCCCTCTCCTCGTTCGCAGAGTCTGACGTGACAGTGTGACTGCCGCGAACCCCGCTTTGAAAAAAAGGAAAAGAAAAAGGAAAAAGGAAAAAGGAAAAAGGAAAGAAAAAAGGTCTCGGCGCGCCCATGCCCCATATCATCATACCTACGCGTGTAAAGAATAATTGCCCGGATTCCACGGGGTCGTTTCATGTTGCAGCTACGTTGGTATAGGGTTAAGCGCCCGAGTGGAGGTAGCCCGTAGCCACGTCGTCGACATCAATCGATGTTGTCCCGAAGACGATTGCCATCCGGCGAGCGGTATACGCTGCGGCGCAGTGTAGGAGATGTAGTGTAGGCGCGCTCGAGGAGATGTAGTGTAGGCGCGCTCGAGGATTTCTGCAGTGCCCGTCTTGGAACCATGGCTCCCTCCCTATACAGTAGAATGTCTGCCGAGTCTGAGGAATTGCCAGTCGCCAGTCTCGGTCGACGGCAAGACACAGGCCCGATGTGGAAAGAGTAGGCGCTGTGCAGTAGTACCTCACTGTACAGTATGTTTCCGGCAGGGCCCTCCTCCACTGCGGTCCTTCCAACACGCGAAGCATGCGCATGCAACAATGTGCCTGCCGGTCACGTAACGTAACGCCTGTTTCATGACCCACATGGCAGGCCAAGGTAAGCCACGCGCCTCGAAGCACTTCTTGGTGCCATTGAAACCAAGTAACATGTACCTCACACCACTCCTGAGCATAAATCTAACATCCTAAGACCTCCATTGACACATCATCATTTTCCCGGTTGTTTCTTGTGGAGGTACGTCGAACACTGTCGAGATCGACATTGAAGTGCCGATGACTAGGGGCATGGAGCTTTGCATTCTTCTCTTCAGGCATTCTGGCCAGCTCAAACTCAAACTGGACCTTACTGATTAACGTGAAGCTCCATCGTTGGATTGCATTCGATTCTAAGAAGATACATACCTCAAGAAACATGCATTTTCTCGGTGTGGCTGCGATCCTAAGCATCGCAGTGACTGCGCGGCCAGCAGTCGTCCGGCGAGAACTCAGCTACGCTGAGCGAGCAGTCCTGCATCACAATTACCACCGATCAAATCACTCAGCTGCCGCCGTCGAGTGGGACGATGACCTCGCTGCCACAGCTAAGAAGGGCGCCGATATGTGTAGTTTCGAGCATAAAATGTAAGTTGTCTGAAACGACTCGCGTGCAGGTTGAGCGGTCGGCTGACGTTACCTCATAGGGATTTCGATGGCGGCGGCTATGGCCAGAACATAGCTGCTGGAGTCGAGCCAGAAAGAATCACCGAGATCATTACTGGCCTCTGGTACAATAACGAGCAGTGCCTCTATCCATCCTACGGCAGAAATCCAACAGAAGAAGAGATGACGAACTCCTTCCACGAATGGGGCCACTTTACGCAAATCGTGTGGAAGGACACCACTACCATCGGCTGCTGGACGACGGACTGTACATCCCAGGGCGGCGTCAAAAATGTCGGAGACAATGTTCTGCCGTATTTTACTGTCTGTAATTACAAGGGTCCTGGTATGTGATGGGTCGCTTTGCAGAAAGGTCTTTCGCTGACAGATTGCAGGAAATTACGACGACGAGTTCGCTGATCAAATTGGCGAGCCTCTGGATTACGATACAGTCGAATGGGATTACGGCTTGTAGTTCGGGGGACACGTCTTCTGCGAAGACGTGATTGAGTCAGGACCAGCCGGAGACAGGCTTTTCGGCGTTGTTACTTTTGCAGCGGCTTTCACTCGCTCAGATCAGGGACGCCTGACCCGCCATGAGATATGATACCCATTTACGAATCAAAAGCTTTGCCCCCTAGCCATCGGTCAAAAACCGCATCGTAATCGTACTCATGCAGCCAGCCTAGGTCATAGCCACGACCTGCCGTGACCTTCCCCTCTGCTAGCCGCCTTTCACGATCAGCTTCCGGCATTCTTTCGACATTGATAGTGTTGGTCGTCCAGTCCATGATCGCATCGATCCTGTCTTGACGCGTCTTTTGCCAGAAGGAGAGAGCACTGAGGAGCTGGGGTTTTCCAGAAGCAGCTTCGGTTGCGCTGCTGAGCTCGCCTACCGAGGTAAGCAGCAGAGTGAGAGAGTACACGTCTTCGAGAGCCTGGTTTACACCTTGCCCGCTGCTCGGAGGTATAGCATGAGCACTGTCGCCGCAAAGGATCACGCGCCCGCTGTTGGAGTACCACTGTGGCAGCTTCGGCATCTTCATAAACGGCCAGATGTAGAGACTCTGCCGGTTAGCTGCCACGGCGTCGAGGATGCTACGAGCAGTGGCACCATGCTCCTCGTAACCTCGCAGAAAGAACTCGACCAGTTTGTCTTTGTTGGCTTGCAGCTCTTCCAAATCTTTACGCGACTGTTCTGGCCATTGCACTTGTACCGCAACCATAAGTTCAGGCTCATCTCGAGGATCTTCGGCTAACCAAAAGATCGAACCAGGTTTACCTTGAAGGGTCGCGTTACGTTCGTACTCTGGATATGGCCATGCAACAGAGTTCCAGTTGATATGTGCGATGACACCCACTATTCCGGCGTATTCGGGCTCGATGCTAGGCGCAAGACACTTTCGAACTGTGCTGTAGATGCCATCTGCCCCGATCAACAGTGAGGTCTCGACCATCTGCTCATTGATCAGGAATTCTACGTTGTGCTCGGATTCGGACACAATGCCGCCGAATTTGGAGTGGTAGTGTATCGGAACTCCCCGCTCATTCAACATCAGTCTCATCTCGTCCAGCAGGAGACCTCGCCAGATGCGGTGATTGCGATATCCTCCATTCTCCTCCGGACCACCCACTGGGATGTTTTGGGTAGTCTCGCCCTTGTCATTTTTGCGGATAAGAGCTGTCGGAACGTAGCAACGATCTCTTATACGTTCGAAAACGCCCAGGTGATCGAGGACACGCAGGCCGTTCGGAGTCAGGAGCACACCCGACGGGATGAGGCCTGAAACCTGGGGCCGGCTTTCGTAGAGGGTGACGGGGACCTGCTTCGCCGAGAGTGCGAGACCAAGTGCGCAGCCCTGCAGTGTTCATGGTGAGTCTGTGTATTCATGAGCAGTAACGGGCCACACTGATGACACTGCTATACCACTCACACCCAAGCCGGCGCCGATGATTGCCACGTTGTTGATGTATCCTGCCATGATGTCTGTCAACTCGCCGGCGATGATATGCTGTCCGCAGAACTCCAGTAGCCTCTGCTATATGTACCTCCTACTCCTCTTGAGAAGTGAAGGATAGCATGTCATCGGCGCCGATCTCAGGCGGTATCGCTGTGGTGACGCGCATGACCTGTATTGCCCCGCGCAGCTCACGGCGTGCTCTTCTGGAGGTAGCACGACTGGTGGAGGTGTTCGGTAGGGTCATGTTTGATGTTTCTGCCTCGTGTGCAGCTCCAAGCTCTTTTGGTTGTTGTGTCTCTTCTCTGTCGATGTTGGGCATCTTTACCAGGACTCCGCAGTGCTGGTCAGTGGTCACATGCGCATTGGATAGGTAAGTCAATAATAAACACCGACCCATGCGATACTATTCCTGCTGGGCGGTCTAATCCTCTTTTGGGATGTGATCTTGTTTGTCATTGGCTGCCCTGACCAATGTGGGGCTGCTGATTGAGGCTAACATCCTTGGCATCGGATCCTCCGGTCATATCCAGTTCCACATCATCCTCACTCTATAAAATTTAAATAGGCTTGTTGGGAATGATATGCTCTCCTGCGGCCCTGTAGGCTGTGAGGCGCGAAGGCTACATGTTGTACAGTATGATGTACGGGGTATTTTGCCTGTATTCTCCCTGGCCCAGGCTCCCGAGCAACGGATAGGTGAATGAACACCGCTCTCGATGGTAGTAGTAGGTGGGCAGGATGGGTCTGTGAAAAGGGACATGCACATAGCGACTTCTTTGAACAACCTCGGCGTCTCTGGACACGAAGCTTCTCAGCGTAGGCTCCACATGAGATATATGAGCTGAGAAGCGTTGTCGAACCGATGTCAATGTGGAAGGTGGTTTCCCGCGTAGACTTCTGCTTCTACGCCACCACACCGAGCACTCTGAGTCCCAGGCGGAGCGTCAAGCAAGTATGAGAGCTTGCACAGACTCGATAGCTTGCCCATCATTTGAGATAGCCCAAGTCCCTAAAGGCCCGATTCCTAATCTCCTCAATCGTACTGTCTTTCCGATCCGTATACTCCTGCATAGTTTCCCCGGCTACCTCACACGCCTCCGCACTCTCCCGTTTCACCCTCGCATACAGCTCCGAGTCCTCCGGATGCTGTCTCAACCAATCGCGAAAAATCTTATGTCTCTCAACTTCAGCACAATTCGGCCCAAAAACGTGAAGATTGACTAGGAATCCTCCTGGTCTGTCTCCTTCATCGACGAAGAAGCGATGTTGATGCCATGCAGGTTCGCGGAGGAGAAATCTGAAATCTGAATTTTCGAGAGCTGGAACATAAGAGGTCTCGTCGTGGATGTCTCTGACCACGAGATCGATGTCGATGATGTCTTTTGCTGGAAGCCCGGGGACACTGGTGGAGCCTACATGGTGGACGGCAGAAGCGGTCGAGCCGAGGGCAGACTCGATGCGAGCTTTCGCTTCGAGGAAGCGTTGAGACCAGAGGGGATTGGGCTCCACGATGGCCACCTTGTACTCATTGTTACGATGGGCTATTCTTTCGACGAGTTTAGCATCGATTGGCTGGGCGCTGATGATATCTTGCACGGAAAGTGGCATGCTTGTGTACTACGGTACAGCTTGACTGGTGTCGTTAGAGGAGAAGGCGCCAGAACAGAGGTCCGACAGCGTTAAGTCCACGAGCGTGTGTGCTATCCGTGGCACCCTTGATAGGGCACCCCATTGCGAGTATAATCAAGATACAAGGGTGCGTTTTATGAAAGCATTATAAGTGGCCGCGAGGGTTTGTTCTACTTTTTCCAAATAGGACATTTGTGGACTATGATGGTATCGCTTGACCTTAGCGCATGCGCTTGCATTGCCAAAGTGAATTGCATTTGGCCGTGAACCTGGTTACACATTCTGAATGTCCGGTCAACACAGCTCCCTGAGACTCCCTCTGGAAGCACTGAGCTATTCCATCTTACCCGACTTCCACGGTTCCACGGAGCACATGTGACAATAAGCAGGAATGCTCGACAGCAACCAGGCAGGCAGTAGTTCTAGATCAGCGTACATTGCAATCATCAACGAGATACTGGCATCAGGTACATGCAGCGCTCGCTGTAGCTTGTAGGTGGGATCTTCGCGGGTACATGTACCTTGTGGTACTGATGAAAAGTAGGTATGTATGTAGGTAGGTATGTAGGAGGTAGGTGGAGGTAGGTAGTACCGTAGTAGTGCCCAGAGCTTACCTAAATTGTGATCCTTGGCGGCAGTATTCGGAGGTACATGTAGGTAGGAGGTATACATAGCACTAAGCACAGTACCTCACTTCAGGCCCTCACTTCAGGTACCTGTAGGTGGTAAGGTAGCTCTTCTACCTATATTGTCACATGCAACACGCGCTACCTCCTACGCTTGCCTTACGCTTGAGCTGTCACGGGGTCCCTGCCCTTACTAGAACTGCACCATACCATACCATATCCCGCTCCCATACCATACCCTCCCATACCGACCGTCTCATACCTCACCTGCCCTCCCTCCACGGTCCACCTCACTCGCCCTCACTCGCTTCTTTCCCCACCACGCCAACTTGATCCGTCGAGTCAAGTCACACCCACGAGCGACGAGTCTACTCTCGATTGGTTAACTCGCCCTGCTTCCGGTCCGACCTCCGGATACCTGAGTTGACTCACGATACGAACGACGTCAGCACTGGTTCTCATTGCGGCGGCCCGTCGCCTTCACCACGATGGCACAGCCTCCGACTTCTGGCGCGCCTCCAATGATCAGACCGGAGCAGATCGATGGCCTGCCATACATAGATGCCACGGTCAAGCTACAGTACAAGGAGGGACTGACAAATTTGTGGAACCAAGCCAACAACAGCCCTGCAGGCAGTGAGGCGCGAGATGGGGCGCTGGAGAAGATTCGCACTGCGAGCGCTCGGCTCATGAACCAGCTGGCAAACGCCAACAGGAATCGGCCCAACTCAGGTCCTGCGCAGGCAGGACAGATGGGGCAGCAGGGACAAAATCGACCACCACAGCAAGGCGGTCAACCTCAGCAGATGAACCAGCAGCAGCCAGGACAACAGCCAGGCCAGGTGACTCAGGCGCAACTCGCAGCAGCGCGGGCGCGGCAACAGCAGAGCCAAGGTGAGCAGACTCAGCACGGTGAGATTCAACCGCTCGCAAACGTCCGGGTGCTGACAGAGCATAGGCGCGCAGGCAGGTAACGCAGCTGGGGGGCAACGTCTTCCGCAGCTCATGCCCAGATCGCAAGAGGAGCTTGATAGCGTCGTCCTGGGCATTCCACAAGAGCAGCATCAGGCCTGGCGCGTTCAAGCTCATTCGATTTTGGCGAAACGCGATCAGATCATTAACCAGGCTCGTACGGTGCAGACCAGTATAGCAAGATACCAACAGCAGCAGGCCATTGTGCCGGACCATGTGAAGAGGAATTTTGAGGCTGCCAAGGCGGCGGTGGCCACAGTAAATGCGAACTGGACGCAAATGAAAGCCCGCGGCGAAGGTAGGACAGATGCTACTCAACAAGCCCGCCCAGCGACACAGGAAGGTCCAGCGCCTTCTGCAGCACCACAGCAACCAGTCGACGCTAAGCCAACGAATGGCTCGCCTTCCCCTCCACAACCCCAAAACGGCTTCCAACAAAATCAGCAAGCAACGCCCGCGCAAGGGCAGCAACAATCGCAACCTGTAGCTCAGCAACAAACCCAGCAAAGTGCATCTCAAGCTCAACAAGGACAACAGCCCCACCCACAACAAAACAACATGCCGCCGCAACTGCAGCAGCAGCGACCCCCTCAGATCAATACAAGCATTCAGAACCAGGGCCCGGCTGTTCAACAGTCAGTTGGTCCTCAGAACGCGATGCCAAATAGCGCGACACAAAATTCTGGAAGGCCGCAAGCGTTGTCGCACCAAGCAGCGATGGAGTCAGCCGCGACATATCGCCAGACTCAGCCGCAACAACAAGGACCACAGGCGCAGCAGATGCCCAATGGCCTACCCTTTAGCGGTCAACCGAACAGTGGTTCACAGCAGAATACGCCGACTTACCCGAATCTCCAGACCACCCAGCAGAGTAGCGCCAACACCAAATTTCCGATTCCGAAGACTCTGCAGCTTGGTCCACAGACTCAGACACCTGTCGCGGGGCCGCCAGCTCGACCGACGTACAACAATTCTGGCATGATGCAGCAGCCGGGCATACAGCGCCCTCCACCTTTCACTCTGGAGGGTGAAGGCGATCGCGTGCTTAGCAAACGGAAGTTAGATGAACTGGTGCGACAAGTCACCGGCGCTGCACCAGCTGCTTCGGACAGTGAATCGTCGAACGTCCTCACCCCTGAGGTCGAGGAGGTCATGCTTGAGCTCGCAGACGATTTCACGGACGACGTACTCAGTGAAGCGTGCAAGCTGGCGAAGATGCGATCAAACATGACACTTGACATTCGTGACATTCAGATTGTGCTGGAGCGCAAGTATGGGATCAGAATCCCAGGGTACAGCTTGGAAGAGGCGAGGACCGTCAAGAAATTCCAGCCCGCTGCAGCATGGCAGAATAAGATGCAAGCAGTGCAGGCGGCCAAGGTCATGGGCGGCAGGGACCCATGATGCACGATGTAGCGAGCTACGGAGGAGGGCATTGGTCATACACTATGTGCAGTAGGGTTTGCCGTGCGTGTCACAGAACCACCGAATACAGGGGAAGCGTACGGGAGGACATTGATTATACAGCGCGGCGTCAAGGCTCGATATCGTGGAAGGTTGCTTTCAAGTGTATACATGGCATGAATCGAGATCAGGACTGATACTTTTAATGACCACAAAAAACTGAGCGTTGGTCTGGGACTGGCATTACTAAATGCTAATCGCTCCGTTGAATATCTTGTCTGCAGTGCCCGTGGACCGTCCAATTAAATTACTAGGTCTACAATGACCGTGTAGATCACATCTCGTGCTAGGGAATCAACACCTGGTAGCGGAAACCAGCAGGGTGCCATTTTTGTCCCAGGCCATCCATTCACGTCAACTACATGTGACTGACCTCAGTAACCTTACTTACCCACAGCCGCAATCACCCTTGCCATGGTGCCTAAAATCATGTACCGCCCTCTTGACCACGACCGCAAGATCCTCTCCCTGCTGTAAACCCAGCATAGCCCGTCGTCCATGGCTCATCTCGAAAGGTACGACAGCTCCCAGACTCTCGTCGCACAGCACGCTCTTTTCCAACAAGAACATTCCAGCATCCGGGAAACCCGCGATGCATGCGCTGTTCGGCCTCGGGCATTAGATCCTCGACGTCCTTCTTTCCTCGCGTCCATTCCTGTCGAGTGGAATCTTGTAAAGCTGCCAGACAGGCATTGGCACTGGTGATGAGCCCTGAAGCGTAGATGTATTGGTTGCGGATGTGGTTCCAATGCTGTAAGATGGCGCGGGCCAATCTTTCCGTTCCAGCTCGTGCTGCTGGCGGCGAAGAGTTCGTCGCCTGTGCCGTGGATGGTGGCACTCTGCCATTTCAGGTCGATGCCGATGTTGCCGCTGATCAGTGCTTGGTCGAGCTGTACTTAGGGTCCGGTATTATCCATACGCTTCGTATGTACTCGCTGGTTTTCGCGTACTCCCAGGACGATGACTCTAAATATATCCAGAGGACCATCATTGAGCGTGGTACTCATGAAGCTGTCCGGTGCAGTGTAAATATGGTAGTTCAATCCTCCAGCTTACCAAAAGCTTTCGTTGGCAATCATTCACGCTCGTTGACTCAGGCGAGCGATGCCTCCTCTTTCTATGGCGTTATCGAATCCGACCTCCGAGTACAGTGCCAAAAGCCAAGATATCCAGTGAGACGAGCAGCTTCACTCTCGCCACTGCATGACACAATGTGGTCGATTCGTTAACGGTCAGCATGCATGGCGAGACCACTTCTAAACAGGGCGTGAAGTATCATCCCTGTGAGACCGGCTGACCCTTATCATCAGCATGGTACTGCAACATGTCTTTTATTGCCTGGTAATTGCTTTGCTCGTCGGTGTTGGTCTCGTTTGGGGGATTAAATGCCGTCTCCATTGGCCATCGTAGCATCTCTTGCCATGCTGATGGGATCTGTTGCTGGATTGGTGCAACCTGAAAGCGGTTTGTTAGCCTTATCACTCTTTTTTTACAGATCAGTTGCGCGCATGCGATTCGTGGTCTCCAGAATGTCACGCCATATGGAGTGGCAACCAACCTGTCTCTCTGCGATACCTCGCAGCCATGGTACCTGATCAGATAGCAGTTTTGTCATCGCAAATATGTGTGCGAGCAGTAGCAATGCCCTTGGTGTCCTCTGTTCGATGAGTTCGGTGAATTGTCGACCGAGCTGAGAAGGCATGGCAACGAGTCGTTGGCAATTGATCAACGGCGCGTCTAGTTCCTCAACAATGCTCCTGTGCACAAAGGCTAGGTATGCCACACTCTGTTGGTACACGGCTCTGTTGCCCGTGGAGTTGGCCTCGTATTCTTCCGCGAATGTGAGAAGCTCTGTGAAAGGCTTGCCTTGTTCATGGCTGAATAGCTCCTCTGCTTCTGGCAGCGGAGGCCTGCAGGATTTCAGCAATGCAAAGGCTGCACATTCTGCCACGGAGCAGTGCATGCCCAACGACATGGGGGACAGGAACGACACATCAGGTCCACTTACCGGCCAAATGTTACACCCCACTCGGCCATGAGTTGTTCGCCATGGTCCATAGCCGCCCAATGCTCGCACAGGTAATGGGTATGCCCCGAAAGTCGAGTCCAAAAGGTGTGATCGTAGCCTGGAAGCGTAGGCTCATACGCAATCTCACCGAGATTGAAGAATGAGTAGTACAATAGGAGCACAGATGTTGCGTATACAGCCTTGGTGTTGTCCACGTTGAGAGCGTTCATGGCGACACCGTGGCCATCCAGTGCACGCTGAAGGTACTTTTGCGCCACGATCAACATATCTCGCCTTGATGAGCCGTTGTGATTCGCGCCATCCAAGATAGCGAGACCTCGGAGTGGCCAAGAGAGATGAAGGGCGGACAAGCTAAACATGGCGTCCAGTACAATGCGGTATTCCAAGCCGAGATCGGTCGCTTGCTTCTGCCAGAAAGTGACATCTGCAGCAAAAATGGGGCATATCTCGACGACCCATTCGCGCATGAGCCGCAGTTCCAGCTTGAGCTCGCCGGCCAGCAGTGGATTGTGTATGGCGGCAACCTGACGTGCACTCGGAGGGTATACAGCGCCATATCCGTGGCAATGAGGTGGCGCCTGATGGCCCTCCGAACGGCGCGGTTGAGGGTCGACATATTCGCACGGAACGTTGTGTCGGGCACAAGCCAAGCACTTGGGCTTGCCCTCATCGCACTGCGCTGCGCCGTCAGTTTGCTGCCGGCAATATATGCTACGCGTACGGTCATTCGGTGGTGGTATGGGAAGTGTAGGCTCTGTAGACTGTCTGCCTGCCTGTCTGTCTGCCTGTCTGTCTGCCTGCCTGTCTGTGTGTCTGTCTGTCTGTCTTTCTTTCCTTTCTGTCTGTCTTTCTGTCTGTCTTTCTGTCTGTCTTTCTGTCTGTCTGTCTGTCTTGAAGCACGACCTACTTTGACCTTTCTAGCTTTGCAGCGTTGACATCCCGTTCTCGCTTTGCGGTGATTGAGTCGAGGCATCCGGGAAGAGGAACGTGTCCAAACGAGTGGACGCGGCGGGCGGGCGCGCGCGCAGAGAACGATACCGGGTGCGAATCCGTCGTGTTATTGCTCCCGAGTCCGAAAGGCAAGCAAGGATTGGCGTTGGCGTTGGCGTTGGCGTTGGCGTCGGCGTCGAAATGAATCCAAATACAGTGTTCGCCAAGGTGTACCGTGTTGTTTCTGCTCTTCTCGCGTCTCTGAGTTATTAGTAGTATCGGCCGAGTACATGTATGTACATATGTAGGCTGCCCTGTTGTCGTGGAGTATGTCGCTGCCGCGGCTAGTAGAGTTTTGGAGGTGACTTGTTGCCTTGGTGCCTGGCTACCTCTGAGTTGACTGACTCCATTGAGGCGCTCCCGTAACAGAAAACAGAAAAAAGGGTCCTTTGTCAGACATACGACCCGGATGACAATGACGAGGACGAGGACGAGGACGAGGACGAAGACGAGGACGAGGACGAAGACGAGGACGAAGACGAGGACGAAGACGAGGACGAAGACGAGGACGAGATGGATGAGCACAGGGCCAAACGGTTAAAGGCATCTGCAGAGCCGACAGCAAAGGCCAGTTCTACAGAGGCAGAGGAGTCAAACGAGGACACGGATTTCAAGCTGGCCATGCTGGCATCACTCCATCCTGATAAGAGCCCCGAAGTCCACCTCGACTATTTGTTAGCATACAATGGGAGTCATGAAAAGGCGGCTGCGGCGCTCTCAGGCGCACTCGATCGGCCGGTGAAGCGCAAGACAATTGGCCATCAATCGTCCTTGACCTTCTTCGCAAACAGTGGCAACACGTCGTCACAATCTTGCTCGAAGCAGCAGCTGCTGCTGCCCCAGAAGGGCAAGACGTTGCATCTCTACGACCCGATGGACATTGAAACTAATACACCATGCTCGATCATCCACAACTTTCTCCCAGGCGCCCAAGCTGATGCCTTGCTGCGAGAGCTCTTGGACGAAGCGCCGAGCTTTGAACGGGGCACCTTCCAGCTCTTTGGGCGGACCGTCCAGAATCATTCGACGTTCAAGTTCTATCTGGACACTCCAGAGGCAGTGAAGGACCAGCAGACGAATTTCTTCTACGATGGTAGCGTGTATGAGTCTGGGGCGCTAAAGCAGACTACGCCTGAAATGCTCAAGGTGTCTCGGATTGTGAAGAAAAGCGTGAACGAAGAGGTCGAGCGGCGAATGCGAGACTACCAGACAGATGGCAAGAAGCTCAAATTTCAGTCGCCGGAAACCTGGGAGCCGAACGCGAGTTTCGTAAACTGCTATGATGGGAGCAAGGAGAGTGTAGGATATCACGCGGACCAGCTGACCTATCTGGGTCCTCGAGCGGTAATTGGTAGCCTGTCGTTAGGCGTAGCCAGAGAGTTCCGCGTGAGAAGGATTGTGCCTCCATCTACAGATGACTCACGGACTCAGGCGGACGAACAGGGACAGATTGCCATTCACTTGCCGCATAACAGTCTGCTCGTAATGCACGCCGAGATGCAAGAGGAGTGGAAACACTCCATAGCCCCAGCAAAGTCGATTGATCCCCATCCACTGGCTGGCAATAAGCGATTAAATGTTACCTACCGATGCTACAAAGACTATTTGCACCCCAAGTACACACCCAAGTGTAAGTGTGATGTGCCCATGGTTCTGAGATGTGTGCAGAAGAGAGCGGTGACCAGGGGAAGATATATGTGGTATGTGGACGCTGTGTTTCCCCAGCCCAGCGCACAATGGCAAGGTCTTGCTAACGATTTGTGTGCGAGAAAAAAAATATAGGCAATGCTTTGCGAATTACCAGGCCCACTCCAAGAAGGACTGCGGAATGTTTGTTTGGGCGGAACTGGATGAGGATGGGAAGCCGCCTTGGTACCAAGGCTACAAGGGAAACGCCAATGTACCATTGCAGTATGTTACTAGTTAGGTAGCAGTGTAGCACGACTTGATATTGCCCTCGAAGGGGTGGTGCACTGGTGACTGGCCAAAGACGCTGGCGTACTGTATACACCTTACCAGGCTTACCAGATCTCGTTAGTTCCTTAGTTACCCCCAGTTACTACCGGCGCGGCAGCAGGGATTACGAGTCTTTGCGTCGACGACAGCGAATACAAGTCTCTACCGCGCGATCAACTTTCCACAAAAGCACCCTCCTTCTCCCGAGTAGTCATCTTTCCCTCTCCACCGCAGGTCTCTCCCTCTCCCTCCTCTCCCTCCTCAATCCCCAACTTCATCGCAGCAAAATCCTTCACCTCTACCCCATCCGCAACACCACCATGATACCCACCCTCCAGACTCCCTTTCCTCTTCCTCCTCGTCCCCCTCCCCCTCCCCATCTCCTTGCTCGCGACATCCCTCGCGAAATCTGATTTGCGCGGGGAAGAAGAAGAAGAGGAGCAGGAGGAGGTGGAAGCTTGCACTTCATCATGGATGAAAGTCTGTAGGAAAAACATCCCAAAAATCATATATATATATATATATATTAGCAGACGCTCTCAGCTTCACATTCCCCCATCTCATCTCATCTCATCTCACTTTCAGAGCAGGAGGGGGGGGTTTAGAGTAAAACGTACAGCAACACCCCCAGCAGTCCACCTCTCTAAAGCAGAAGAAGAAGGCGTAGTAGCCATTGCGCCGCGCATCTCGTGCGATGATGATATCGGTCGATTGGCGTAGTAGAGAAGAAGGAGGGAAAGTTGTGGTGTGTGTAGTCGCGTGGCGTGGCGTGGCGTGTGTGGGAAATTCCTTTTTTTTTTCCTTTTGTCCTGAGTGTGTGTGGGAGGTGAGAAATTGAGAGAAGTTGAGAGAAGCGGAGAGAAATTGAGAGAAACTGAGAAGAAGAAGAAGAAGAAGAAGCAAGATTGCGGTGTGGTTGGTGGTGTCCCATCTGTTGTTGATGTTGACGATGGTGTTGGTGTTGTTGATGGTGATGGTGATGGAGGAGGATTAAGCTGATAAGCTGAGGATGGGAGGTTCTTGTTTTGTTTTGTTGATGCTGGTGTTGCTGGTGTTGTTGCTAAGACTCGTCGTCGTCGTCGTCGTGGGGATGGGAATTTGTTTGCTGTTTGGTGTTTTTCTGCGCTGTTGGTGAAGTGCGCGAGTTCGGTGAGTGGTACCTGTAATTCGGACATTACCTAGGTAGGTACAGTTAGTTATGCGCTGCTTGTTGTTGTTATTGTTATTAAAAGAGTCAACTGTCAGTCTGTCATCATCATCATCATCATTCGAAGCGCGCTGGCATGGGATGTGTCACGGTAAAGTTCCATCACATCAAGTATGTATATGGGAAGCGCACGCATAAGGTATCTACCTCCATTAATATGAGAAAAGAACTCATTGCACTCCGAAAGTTCATGTTTCTCATTCAATACGAGCACTGCTACAGCTTCATATCGACTATGTGCTGTTTCTGTTCTACCTATCCCGCCCGCATGTTCCTCCAATCTCACGCGCCACGCATGCCCAATGCTGATACCAGTATCCGTCCTGATGGAGCGCGTACGCAAACCCGAATCACAATCAACCCTTTGTCCCCCCCTTGAAAAGAAGCATGTACAAGAAGCCAAGTGGAAGTTACAGGGACATTGTTGGGACTAAGTCGTGACGCCGTACCAAGGGCTGTCCTGCCATTTTTTTGCTGGATATCCCCAGTCTGTACACCAAAAAAAAAGGAAAGAAAGAACACACATCCGAGTACACACGCATAGTTAACTACGCGCGTGACACTCTTAGGTGTAGCTCATGTATGTGCGGCCATAGGTGGATGGCTCAGTACCAGTCAGTAGGTTTCCGCTCTCCACCATGAAATAAGCGTAGCCAGCAATGTTGCTGTTGTTGTCCATCCAAGGCATGACTTCCTCAAGGAAGCTGTTGATCTGGTCGTCAGAGCCAGTGCAACCAAACTCCGAAATGTACACTGGCTTGCCGTTCGCCAGCGCGATCGCTTGCTCCACATGGGACTTGAAGTAGTCGGCGTTCTCGGCACTGTCATACCAGTGAATGTTGATGCAGTCAATTTGGCAGTCCGTGCAGGCTGAAAGGAAGTTCTCCAGGTAGGAGAGACCCATGGAGTCACCGCCTCCGTTGGTGACAGCGGGAGCACAGAGCTGGGCTTGACCCTTGAACGGGTTCATGTACTGTGCGTAGGCGGTGGCGGCAGCTGCGTAGCCCAAGTTGGCTTGCGCAGGGAGATCTGGCTCGTTGAAGGAGAAGAGGTGAGTAGAGCCGGAGCTGATAGCAGCCTTGGCGTTCTCGTTCCAGGAGTCCACAAAGTCGGAGCGTGTACCCCACAGGGTTGGGATGAAAGTGTAATCGCTGCTCAGACCGTTGCTGGAAGATCCCCAGTTTTGGGCCCACGTGATTTCACGAGAGCTACTAAAGCAGGTGGTGAGGCTGGCATCATTGTAAGAGAGACCACGCTTTCCGGATGAAGAGCCAGAAGAGGTCGAGGAGGATGCAGCAGCCGACGCGGTAGACGACGCACTGGAGTAGCCGACTGCCAAGCTGACGTGCACTTCGCCTTGCTTGTTGGCACCGTAGGCGGTGATGCTAAGCGCATCAGATGTCGAGGCGCTGCTGTAACTAGCCGCCGCAGTAGTGACTGGAGAATCCTCGCTGCTTGAGGATGGAATCGGCGCGGCCGCTGAAGAAGGAGAAGAGGAAGTGCTTGCTGGCGCAGAGTATGCAGGAGCGGAGGCACTTGACTCAGCCGGGGAAGCTTCAGTGCCGGCGCTTGAGCTGTACGCGGGGGCAGAGTAGCCAGGCGCAGAGGCAGCGGGAGTAGAGTTGACTGGAGAGGCATCGGTGCTGGCGCTTGAGCTGTACGCGGGGGCAGAGTAGCCAGGCGCAGAGGCAGCGGGAGTAGAGTTGACTGGAGAGGCATCGGTGCTGGCGCTTGAGCTGTACGCAGAGGCAGAGTAGCCAGGCGCAGAGGCAGCGGGAGTAGAGCCGACTGGAGAGGCATCGGTGCTGGCGCTTGAGCTGTACGCGGGGGCAGAGTAGCCAGGCGCAGAGGCAACTGGAGTAGAATCGACTGGAGAAGCGTCGGTGCTAGAGGGTGCGCTCTGGCCTTCGGTAATCGTTGCAGTGACCTTTTCCGTGTATGTCACGGTGACGGCTGCGCACGAGTCACCCGACTGAGCAGCAGCAAGTGAGGACGAAGAGCCGTAGCCAGCTGGAGCGGCAGCACTGCTAGGAGCAGCTGCTGCGTTGTCGGCCTTTACTGAGACGGTCTGGTAAGCAGTCGAGTAAATGGTGCTGTGCTCAGCATCGGCGGCAGAAGAGCCATATGCGGTTGGAGCGGACATGCCGCCAGTCGATCCCCAGACGCCAGTTCCGTTGGCGTTTGGGTATGGGTACAGGCCGGCGGAGCCAGTCGCAGCGGCGCCACCAGTTCCAGAAGAGTGCAGGTGGTGATGGCCATAGACGTGACCGTGTCGGGCGGCGACAGCAGACGACGCCAGCGCTAGGATGGAGAGCTTCACGGAGGAGGACATGGTGTTTTGAGTGAGTAGTGAATCGATGTGTGGTGAGCAATGCGATAATGCTGTGCTTGCGTGCAAGTCTGCGTCGAGCGGCTACCAGAGCGCTATTGCAGAAGCTGGGTGGTGAATGAGTGTGGTAGTTCCGGAGAAGAAGAGAGAGAGAGTGTGTGTGTGTGTGTTTGTGTGGATCAAAGTGAACTGGCCGGAGCGACTGTCGACGTGAAAGCAGAAGAGCAGATGCAGCACGAGAAAGAGATTGAAAAAGAGAAATGAGTGTGTAGGTAGGTAGGTACCTACCTATAGATACACACGGGAAGTGTCTGCAGGTCCGCACCACAACTCAGAGGCGTTTGTGCAGTGGATCTTGTTGGTCGTTTCATGTCGTGTGGCCACGCAAGCAGCACAGGAGGGTCACCGGTAGGCTAGCGAAACTTCCGTCGATTTTCGTCTTCGTCTTCTTCTTCTTCTTCTTCTTTTTCTTTTTCTTCTTTACTCTAAAAGTCACGCATCGCCTGCTTGCTGCGTGATTGTACATGTATGCGCGCCTCAGCAAGCAGTCCACCATTTCCGCTGAATGATATAATTCGACTAGACATCTTCCCCTATAGGAGGTAGACGCGCGTGCGTGTGAAATCTTTTTTTTTCCTCTCTCGCGACAAAAGTGGAGGTGGGACGTGATGTGGTGAGTGGAGACTGTGGAGTCGACGAGAATCATTGAATCCACCGGTTTGATTGGACAAAATCTCAAATTCACTCCCCCCCTTCCGGCCCCGTTGGCCCCGTTGGCCTAGCCGCGACGCCGGGGTTTCATTGCCGCCATACCTCCTAATCCATTCTCGAAGCCCTTTTTCTATCCCTTTTGTTGGTCGCATCCGGGTAGATCTAGTCCTTCAAAGGGGTTCCCTCCCCCCATCAGGAGGTACACTCCAGCACTACTGTTTCAAACCATTTCTGCACATCTACAGACCTCTACAGTACTGTACCTCCCACCTCTGCCTGTGAAGAAAAAAAGCCGAGACACAATGAGAAGCTTGTCTTGGGAACTACCTCCTAGTAGGTAGGAGGTACCTGAATAAACGGTGCTTGTTCTGCTTTTCAATGCTTGGTGAGGTGTGTCGTTGGATCTTGCTTGATTGGTACATGTAGGTAGGAGGTACATTAGGTATGTACCTGACCTGCAACTGCAAGACCACAACCTAGGTCTGAACTAGGAATCAGTGGGGTAGGCAGCAGCAATACACGTACCCGACGACGGACAGCAAGATGTGCATCTGATATCAATCTTCAACTTTCAAAGCGTTGATTCAAAGTCGCGGAAGGGGTATCTAGCTTGACGCGGTATAAGCGCCTCTCTACTTTCGCCAGCGAGCGCCATTTGGACGCTATTACAACTTTTGTTGTCGGTAGCAGTCGTGATCGTAGAAATCCCAGGGCGCCTCGCTGTGCTGTGCTGTGCTGTGTGCCATGCCCCTCCCCCTTTACAAGTACGCCCCCTCCCCCCCATCAAGTACCATTCCGTTCTATGCAGTGCCCTATATGCAAAATGTCGTGACCAAGAAAGAGCAACGCCAGAGCCATGCGGAAAGCACTCAAGCAAGAAATGAGCGGCGCACATCTCCTCGTTCATGCCATGTACTTGTACGATGCCACCGGCGCGTCCTCGAGACGCTCCAGATAGTCGCGTTCAATCAAGCTTTCAATGCGCTTCTTAATCATATTCACATCGGGTTTGAACTGTGCAGAGCACACTGTCAAGGTCTCGGTAAGCAATTGGGCGTGGGCCAGCTCTTTGCGCTGCTTCATGATGCGCACAATCGCAGCTTCAATCACGTAACCACGGCTGTCATTGTTCTTCTTCTCCGTCTCCTTGCGCTCCTTGTCACCTTCCACCTTGTTGCCAGCGGAGACAACTCCGACCTTGATCTTGATCGCCGTCGGCTTGAATTGCTCGTTAAAGCCGAATTTGTCGCCAGCGTTGATCTCGCGCCCCATCGGCTCCTTCGAGAGCAGACGCGTCTTCGGCGCTACTGCCAATGACTGCAGGTTGCGCTTGAGTGCGTTCATCGGTATGTTGGTCTTGCTTTGAATCTCTTCGAGACTGAGAGTATCCCCAGAAGCGAGGTCATTGAAGAGAACAAGAATGAGTGCCGCATATGTGGAACAGTTCACTTCATGGACCTTGTTCGAGCGCGGAAAGCGTGCTCGAACATCGACATCTCCCATGCTCGTCTGCCACGTGAGCTTGCGGCCGGAGTGCTTTTCCGAGTAGAAAGCTTCGAAGCCACGTCGCACTCGATCCAGCGAGGCAGGGTATATGATTTGAGCTTTGTTTTCAATGTCGTCTTCTGACGAACTCCTGAACGCCTCGAGTGGCCAGGTCATCGAGGTTAGCACGTTCACAGTGAGGTCAACGCGACTGCGATCGCCATCGCCGAGACCAGCCACCTTCCTACGATAATTCTCCGTCAGGTCCTTACTGATGCGCATATCCTTGAACATGGCTTCGAGTTTCATGGTAAAGCTATTTCCGAGCTCCATCTTCATGCGGCTAATCATGGAAGTCTCCACATCGGGATCATGACTTTTCTTGAGTAGTAATCGCTTGCAGAGATGCTTCTTGTAGTAGCTTTCGAATATGTCCTTATCCTGAAGATAACGGAGCAGCACAATCGCCTTCTCCAATATCCGGTCCACCTCCTCGTCGGTTTTGTCCTTGATCCCCTTTTTCATGTTATCATCGATGAAGAGAGAGATGTACTCGCTTGCACGAGCGAATGCATTGATGTTGTCACTCATACTACGAGTGAGCGCCGTCGAGATGCTCTGGTCGCTGTTGAACGAGACCCTCCACACTGTGTCGAAGCGGTCCTTGAGCGCCAGTATCTCCTCGACCCACTTGAGGGCTGCAATGGTCTGTTGATTGATTTGCTTCGGACTGCTGCCCTTCGTTTTCTCAACATCTCCCTCCTCGGCGGACGCTGCTGGTGCAGGAGGAGCTGAGGTAGCTGTGTTGGCGTCCTCGTTGATCTTTGCGCCCATTTCTGCCACAATGACTTGCACGGCCTTGGTAAGTTCTGGCTTTTTGGGGTCCACACGTGCTTCCAGATCATACACCAAGTGCAGCTCGTTGTACTTGTCGTTGTCGATCATATAGCGTACTCCAGAGTCCATCTCGATCAAGCCCTTCATCTTATGCCGTATTAACTCGTCCTCCACGACTCTCTGGATCTTGGGCGCTGTCGATTCGGAGAGAGTCGATCTGCAGCGATCGCTCTCCTCATCAATGCGCCGCTTTGCATGTTTGCAATACGTGCCAGCGTCTGCCTCTGTGAGTAGCCGCTCGCCTTCTTCCCGGTAGAAACGCGCACTCCTCTCGAGAAAGTCGGCCTCGAACGACTTAATGTATAGCTTCTCTTCCTCAATCTCCTGCTGCGACTCGTATAACCCCTCCAGCATGTAAATGTTCGACTTTATTAAAGAGGAATCTATGCTCTCGCCTTCTCTGTCCATGGAGATCTGGTCGAGTATGAGGTTCGTGAGGTACTGGAGAAGGTCATCGGCGCCTGAGCGGATGGGAGTTCGTAGGATCTGGTCGCGGAAGATGGACATGGATTTGGCGAAAATGGACGGTTGGCGATTATCTGTACAGTACACACGGTCCTTTTGCTGTCATCAGTCACACCTGTGTCTTCTAGGACGAATTTCAAGAGGAAATGGTACTCACCATGTACATAAGCACGTCAGTCAACATGCCCATACAAACCTGATGATCCTCCCAGGCGAGCTTCAGCGAGGCGAGAAAACGCTCGCCCGCGACTCTACGTTCTGATGTGGTAGCCAGTGATCGGCCCAGATCGTCAGTGAGCTGCAGAGGCGCAGTCAGTAGGTTGACAATCCTCGGCCGTACACCATCCCCCAACCAATGCTCCTCAAACTGCGCGACCTTGTCATACAAGTCCGTCCCTTTTTTCTTTAACACCAGCTTATAGGCATTCCGGTAGAGCTCTTCGAAGGACAGTGCAGATGCATTCTTCTCGTGTATCTCGGTGAACGCTCGCTCCAGCACCTGCCAGGTGGTTTCAAAATCGACTTCGGCGCCATGAAGAGCCTGAACAGCCATGTCAGCGGTTGTGTCTAGAAGGTGGAATAGAAGGATCGACGAGCTTGGTGGGGGCTGGCAAGTGTTTTGGCCGATCTCAGGTGAGAAGATGGGCAATGTTTGTGGGAGGACTCACTCGTCGCGGCGCCCGTATCTTAGCCCGTCCTCTGCCTGCAAGCGAGGCCATGACGAGCACTTCGCGTCTCTCTCAACTATCTTTGTCCTTCACTTGCGGCGGAGTCCAGGTGGTCGGTCCTGTGGAGGTGGGGGCAGCGGTGCCTGGCGGAGATGCGGGCGGAGGGTGGCTGTGAAGGGTGGCGTGTCGGCAGGCAGAAGAGATGAGAAGCCCGAAGCTCTAGAGGTACAGTAGGAGATGGGTGTCGCAAGCAGACAGAAGTGCGAGAATGGGGAATGTCTGGAAGCAGAAGCGCTTCCATTCCACCCTAGGGACCGGAGGTAAGTAGAAGCGGCAGGACGGCGTCTGTGCGCCGATCAGGGCTTTGGTGACGACGGTGGTCCAGCCGTCACAAGTACATGTAGTGACTGAGTGATGTACTACCTTGCCAGGTACATAAGGTAGGTAGCTACAGTACCTATGTAGGTAGGTAGTAGGAGGTATAACATACTGCTTGACAAACGACACGATATTCATTACCAGGTACCTCGGATGGGAAGGGAGTTGCACAGCGAATCGATATGGATTGTGGTGTCTGGCCCAAACCAGACTTCGTCGATGAGGTAGCTCTAACCCTAATGGGAAAAAGCGCGTTCACCTCGCGTAATTTTTCACTTTGACCTTCCACACTCTTCTTCCACTCTTGCACTCTTCACTTCCCCCTCCTCTTCATCTCATGCTGCACGGGCTCAAATCAGATATCTCTGAACCACAAGAAATGCTCCAAGAAGAAAGCTACCCGTAGCGGTAAAGATGAAGTTGCGGTATGCGTCTCCTGTTGTTTTGTCAGCATATCCTGGACTCGTCGTCAAACAATCATAATATTGTACCTTCTTGTGTCAAGCCGAGTGCCAAAACAACAAACAAGTTGAGTGGCAGACGCATCACGCCATACACTCTGGCCCTTACAGCGTCGTCTACCAGCTCACTCTTCAGTCTGCCCATCGCGGGAAAGTACATGCCCACGCACACTTCAAAAATGGCAAAGCCCCAGAAGGTCGCCATCTCGGATGATGCCAGCACTGGCACAAGTAAGCAGTTTGCCCCCAGTGCCAAAATACCAAGCAGGAGCCTTCCCGTGTCTTTCACAGACTTGAGTTCGATGCCAGAGAACATCATGGAGCCGAGCATCATAGCGGACATGAAGCAGCTGAAAATCAAGCCGAAGGGTGGCGCCTCAGTGATGCCAGCTGCGCTTCGTGCTGAACGCAGAGCAGGCGACCAGAAGAAGACGAAAAGATACATCGAGCCCTCGAATACCGTCGTAGCGAGTCCCAGTGCTAGGACCTTCTTATCGAGCAGTATCGCCTGAATCCCAGTGGCAGAGCTCGAAGCTGCCTTCTCCTCTTCTACTAATTGCCCGTAATTCTCGGCCTACAAAATCCATGTCAGCTGGTATCACGAAGTTGTCAAGACAGCCATCGACTCACCCAACTTTTGCGGATTGCGCCTGCAGCGCAAGTCAGACATACAACCGCCAATAAGAAAGGAGCGGTCTTGGTTCCAGACCACGAAACAACAGCTTCGCCCACAAAACCCGCCACAATGGCCGCAACTCCACTATACGTTACGCTTTGACTGAACATGTAGCCCAATGTCAGGTCACTGTCTCCTAATCTCCTGGATTGATACTCGGCTATCATCCAAGTCTCAAAGACTGAGTAAAGCAGCGTCGTGCTTAAGCCACCTAATACTCGACCGATGAAAAGGACCGGGATAACGTCGCTGACGACTGACAGACAGGACAATGAATACGCTGCACAAAAGACGAGACAGGCGAGTCGGCGGCCATGGCGATCTGCGAGGGACCCAACAAACGAGGCCGTCATTCCTGCCGAGACAAATCCAGTTGTGAAGAGCGAGGCGACAATCGCTTCGCTTAGCATTTTCTCGTCCTTGTAGAGCGTGTACATGAATGGGCCCTAAGAAGAAAATCAGCAGGCTGGTATTTCTTGGACAACAGCGAGAAGCCTACTCACTTGAATCCAGTCTGCTGACACGACAAGAAAATACACCGTGAAGTACTCTCTTTTGAATCTCCGCGCTTCTGCTTGCTTAGAGACATCCTTGGGCAAAGCCAGCGTTAGATCCTCCTCTTCTCGATCTTGACCGTTCTGATGATAGGCCAATCCGGCGACGAATACGGAGAGACAGAGAAAGTATAGTGCATATGGCTCCATGGTTTGTTGATGTGATAACACTTGCGAAAAGCGTTTCGCAACGAGCAAAAGATTCGTGGTGTCACAGAGCACCCCCCGACATTCCCTCCACTCAAGACGCGACGACCCTTGCCGAGCATTCCTCTACGCGACGCGCGAAAGAACTATAGCACGAGCGCTTGCTGCAACATCCACTTAATCTGTGACCAGCACTATCACTTCCCTCACTACCGCTATGCTGTCCTCAAGCACCAATCGAAGTGCGACCGTTCCGAAAGTTCTCTTCCTAACAGGGCTCATCCTTCTACTCTTCATCATAATTTCTCAGGTTCACAGCAGCGGATCGACAGGCCACCACAATGATCACAACAATATCGAATCTAGCAGCGCGAGCGACGGCTTATTCGACACGCTCCGAGCTTCGATCCCGGGCAAAAGCATACAAAAGCGCCTCAAAATTTCTGAAAAGCTCTGGCAGAAAAGTGTGGACGAGCGGCACGAGATGTATAGCAATTACAAAGATCCTCAGAAAAGCTTGTTTCCTGCGACAGAGGGAACAAGTTACATTGCAAGTCCTTTTACGATTTGGGACTTCTTCCCCGCTACGTACAATTGTCCGCATGTAAGTTTTCGATCCTACCAGGTAATAACAAACGAGGAGACGGGGACATGAACGGATCAAGCTGATATCCTTCTCCCGCATTCGCAGGAAATAGAACGAGTCGGCCGTCTTGGCGATGGTGGGAAATGGACTTGTGGTATGTCTCGATACGAAGCATCCTCGAAGAAGACACCTTGCGTTGTATACTCTTTCGGCGTACAGAACGAGTCCTCATTCGAGGAGGAAGTCCTGAAGAGAACAAGCTGTGATGTATTTGGTCTGGACTTTTCTGTCGATGAATTTTCTCCTCAGGTACAACAACTTCCCCGAGATATGCGAGAACGAGCACATTTTCTTCGAGCGGGAATCAGTGGCGTGTCGGATTTGAGCGCGAACCCGCCGTTCTACAATATTCAGGACTTGATGGAGGTGAATGGACATGATTATGTGGATATCTTGAAGATGGATATTGAAGGGTACGTCTCTCTCCTCGTCTGAAACGGCTCCAAGTGATGGTAGATGTACTGATCACATGATGTGGTAGCTTCGAATTCGATGCTCTGCAAAGTCTGGTGCGCGAATATGCTGGACAGGCTTTACCCATCGGACAGCTACAAGTTGAGATCCACCTAAACGAGCATATCGATGGCTTGCCGAGCTTCTTGAAGTGGTGGGAAGGTCTGGAGAAGGGTGGTTTGCGTCCTGTGTGGACAGAGCCGAATCTGCTGCAGATTACTATGAAATTAGCTGATGCGATGCCGCGGTATGCTGAGGTGAGTCACGTTCAGCCTGTTCATGGTGGAGCTCAGGCATGGTAGTCAGGGTTGGAATACTGACCAGGTTTGAATCTTCTAGTACACTTTCATCAATGCAAAGAATCGGCATAACAAACTTCTGACAGATTGAGAGGACTTCGCGACTCTATAACGGGAGAGTGGCGAAGTATGCTAAGGTCGAGGATAGCACAAGAGGCGCTGCTTTTACTTACCTCAGGTACATGGTACGCAGAGCGAAGGCTAGGTAGTCAGACACAGCTCATGAATATCGCCAAGACCCCTTTCTGATTACCTGTACTCCGCGGCAATGATTACCTAATCAAACGCTAGCCCGCTTTCCAGGACTCCCAGATGAGCCAGTCCAGTCTTTCTCTGCAATCAACCGTCAACCACCATCATGAACGCATCACGAAGTCTACGTGCCTTTCAGCGCACCTTTGAACATGCCTTTCGCACATATCATGTTCCATATCAGACGCCCAAAAGCGCAAATGTTGTGCGGTCCTTTGCTATCCCATCACCGCGCCGAATAGCACAGCAAACACGCGCGCATTCGACAGCGACAGCGACAGAGACAGAAGAAGCAGATGCGGAGATTGGACGACAGGCTCGACCGCTCACCACTCGCGAAGACACCAGCGCCGCCGACAAAGATGCCATTGCAGCTCGCAAAGCTCTCTCGCCAGCTTACCAGCTCTGGTTCACCTGCAAAAAGTGTCTCGAGCGCAGTGGACATACCGTCTCGAAACAGGCCTACCACTTTGGGACGTGCGTGATCAATTGTCCCAAATGCAAATCCCAACATTTGATTTCAGACAATTTGAAGATTTTCGAGGATACGAAGATGACCATGGAGGACATTGCGAAGAAGTATGGGGAGAAGTTAAGGAAGGGGAGACTGGGCGCGGATGGAGATGTGGAGTTTTACGAGGAACAGGCCGATGAGATTGTGGCCAAGGAGGGGGAAATGAAGAAGGAACAGGATGAAATGACTGAGCGGATCAAGAAGTCCTTGGAACCGGAGAAGACTTGAACAGAAGACGTGTTACGTTTGTGATACACGGATACTCTCCACTCTTGCAGACCGCGATTACGAAGCACGGTATGCAGTCATGACTAGCCACCCTGCCCGGGTGGAGGGCAGAGATGAGGAGACGCATGGCATTTGGTGGTGGCGCCTCCTTGGCATATCGTCTGCCACGAGTTCTGCGGCTTCATCTATCGCGCGTTGGTCAGCACATCTTACGCGAGACGTCATGGTTGTAGGTATTGGCCGAGAGGATGAAAGGTATCGCTGAAGGGAGAAAGCTCGAAAAAATGGGTCACTGTGATTGCGACTCAGGCGATCGGGATCCCCTCTTCGAAGTCTCCCGTCAAAAGATTATCACGGTGCATCGCGGTCACGTCAAGCAGCGCATCATTCCGCCAAGTGCTTGCCAGGCGTTGCTAGGGTACTGGAGCGCACCCCTGATATGCGTGAGAAGATGCTTGAATGTTGCAGCAGACAGTTTTTGGGAGCCTAGGTAGCGCAAACCTCTCTTGTATCTACCTCCTGCGAATAGTCCGCAGTCGAACCATTCTTTTGGCTCAGAAACGGGCAAGAACTCTACATATCGAGACTTGAAAGTGCTCGAATCTTGCCCTCTTGCGAACATGGTAAGAGCCCACAACGACTATACAGCTTCAAAGCAGCTCCGAAACCACCCCAAAGGTGCCAGATCCAAAAAGTCTCATCATTCAATCTCTCTCCCATCATTGAATCCCTTGTGACGCCACATGACATGGAACGCCACTCCCATCCGCGACTCTTTCCATGCTTGACCAGACCTGCTGCCAACAAACTTGTCAGCGGGCCAATAGATAATTGATCGCTTTAATTTTCGACAGCGCAGTACTTCGAATCCTCCCTGGGGCAGGTCCCTGAAAAAACGCGTCGAGAAGACGAACCGTCTCCACAAACATGAAGTGCTCAATGGGCCGAATGATATCTCGAGAAGATCGCATGTCCTCGATATCGAGCAGATAGCGCTGGAGTTTGGAGATGGAACTCCTCAGGTCCGATGTCATTTTGTGATGGAGGCCGTCGAGTTCTTGCCAGAGCTTGATGAGCACGTCGGCGCGGGCGCGAAGATCCACTGTGTGCGCCAATAGATCCTGCTCGATGGACAAGGGCTCGAAGAGAGTCAACTTGGTCATCACGTTTGCCATGAGCCCGCTGGGGATTCCGGTGAAGACGAGCTGATTTTTGAGGTCTAGTAATGCTATTGGCCACAGGACTTTCTCGAGGGTGGTTGTCTTCCAACCATCGGCAGACGCTGCATCTAAGTCAAGCGTGATAGTCTTCATGGTCTTGCTCGTTATCATGGACATGACAAACCTGTACAGGCCTCTGTTAAACGCGGGCAGTGCGACTTCGTGTCCGAAGACAATTTTGATCCTGAGGTTTCGGAATCGTGCGAGTTGCTGAGGCCAGACATCTAATGTCGGAAGTGACGAGAGGAGGGCTGACTTCGGAAAGAGACCTTTCCCCTTGGGCCATGGAAACTTTTCAATCGCCATATAGCTGATACTGACGCACTGCGCAGGGAGCCGATTGATACGGTGCTGATTCGGTGACACTAAGTCGTCTTGACGAAATTCAACGTCTGGGGTATTCTTGCCATACAAGATCTTCGTAGCTTCTTCCAGAATCTGCTTGTTCGCACGCAAGATCACGGGGTAGCATGACATGCCTCTCCGGCCACCACTGCGGTGGCGTAACGTCAAGAGCTCAGAGTAGATTTGATTCCTCATTTCTCGGGGGAGCCCAAGAAATTTGAAGCTCGTCGTCATGCGGAGCCGTGTGTCCTCCAGTATCTTGATGTAGCCCTCGCTCGAAAGATTGCCTGGCTGCTTCTGACCTGTCCATTCGGCGGCGAGCTTGCGAAGGGCGGGTCGGCTCAAAATAGTCAGGTCCACGTCGTATAGCATCACGATTTCCGCTTCGTAAGTCTGTGGTTGAGAAATGGGATCGGTCGTCAGGTCTCAAGGGAACGAGGCCAATCGTGGGCACCAGAGACTCCTGGAATCTTCTGAGCCAAAACGCAGCCTTGTGGCGAAAGTTGAGTATGGAAAGGACGTTTCGTGATGAGTGCCGTCCGTGTTTGCTGGGTTGAATATTTGATGTCGGGGAAAGGCAATCGTGGTTGAATAAGTCGAGAACTTCGGTCAAGAAGGCAACAATGCACCAGCCAGTGATGAAAAGTCGTTGAAAGTGACGTGACATTATGACATGTAAATGTAACGAACAACAAACGACCGAGTGAATATGATCGTGCTGATTCTGCTGATGTGAGCGTTTGGTTAGCCGACACTTCTAGGCAGCCGCATCGTGAAACATTGTACGAAGGTGGTGTTGAGTATCTGGAGATGTCATATTATGTGGTCTTCAGTGTCGCAGCGTCCATTCTCGACTTGGAACAATTGCCTCTAGCGGCAAAGTGCACTGCCGGGTGAGAGTGGTCGCCCAGACGAAGAGCATCGTGCCTGTTTCGTTAGTTACCTTGGAACTTGGATCTCAATGAGCTAGCATTTCTAGTAGGACAACAGACATAAGCCGGGTTCCTAGACGATTAAGTTCTCCCTAGTCAACATTGACCCTCGCCACTAGAACCGTTATCTAGCAGAGATTACAAAGGTGGACATATTCACTTCCGAGAGCAAAGAGGCGCGGCGACTAGCGCTCTACAAGCTTGACCCCCTCTGTTTCACCGTAAGTCGTACGGCGGACGAGACCGGAGATCTGGACGAACCGACTTGGACTTTTGTGGCACTTGACGCTTTTCCTGAGGACAGACAAGTTCGCTACCGGTCTCCTCCGCCGTACGTGAGAAAGTGCTGTGGTGATCGATCGGACGTTTGCACCGTCGTGCAGCCAGCATGCCTTTTCAAAGTCCGCTATGTCTCGTTACTTCAGCTGAAAGGATCTAGTCAAATCTCTTTTGCCCTGGGGGACGGCATAGCCTCAACCACGAACCCTCTGGCAGAGTGGCGTGAATGTGGTCATCCATCGTCTTTCTACGATCATGGCTGCCAGTTATAAATGTGGCAGCCGCGATAGTGAATTCAAGACGGCTGGCAATTTCGAACATGCTCTGCACTCTCCGTATTTTTGGACGTGTCCAGGCCGCGTGGAGGGGTTCTTTGAGCTCGTCCAAACACACGAACATGTGATACTGGACAGGCTCCGGTCGTGATAGCCCCAATTCGAAGATTCATGTCCTCAATAGGACTTGATAAGTCTCAACCATCTTCGAGGACTTCTGCGCGCTTCGCGCCAGCTTTGCGGCGCAGACCCACGAAGTAAGCCTCTTTGCTCTCTTTTCTGGTCGAATCGGGTTTGATGCGGTGTACCTTCTCGAAAAGCTTCTTCAATCGCATCTCCATGGCGTGATCCTCTGCCCCGGTGTAGAACTTGCAGATGAAGTTGCCTCCAGTAGAGAGCGTATCGAAGCAGAAGGTCAATGCAGCCATACACAGATCCTGCTCGGAAACATATCAGCACTGAACCAGTATCGCTTTGGGAAAGAAAAGGCGAGACTTACCATACTACCACCATGATCGCGTGCAACGATTCCGCTAGTATTCATGAGCCTGAGATACGGATTAGACACACTTCGAATCCAAGAAGAGGTCACCAATGGCCAGGGTGCTGACATGTCACTCAACACAACGTTGACCACTCTCCCCTCAGCAAGATCCAGCTGCTTCTGGGTCATGTCCGCCTTGGGTATCTCTTTGAGCTTCTTCTCGCCTTGTGCAGCGTGCATCTCGAGCTGGACGATGCCCTGATGCTCCTGTTGTAGATCTTCTTCAGTCACATCGTGCTGGACAATAGTCCTGCTCCTGACGCGTCCTCGATCCGGATCGCTCACAAATTTTCTGACTTCCTCGCGAATCTCTGCGCTCAAGAAATTGCCCTGTAGCGCATTTGCACCCCGCGGAGGCTGCGCCGGTATGATATCTATTCCCACGACTCTTCCGCCTGGGCTCGTTCTGTTCACGGCGACCTGACTCCAACTGCCCGGCGCAAAGCCCAGATCAACAACAGTGTCGCCCCTTCGAAAGAGCTTGTACTTCTCATTGATCTCCAGCAGCTTGAAGGCGGCGCGAGACTTCAGGCCCGCGACCTTGGCCTCTCGCGCATACGAATCTCTGCCCTGGCGGCTTTTCCATCGCGTCGACGACGAGCTCGACGCATATCGGTTATGCAGCAGCAAGACCAGAAGTGGCCGCCGCTGCTGATGTTCCAGTTGTCCGCTCCATTGGTGTACAGGCAGACCAGGAGCGATAATACAGCCCCCCCAAGCTCTTTCACATGCCAGTGGTCTCTTTGCGATAGCTGCACACGGGATCTGCCCGACTGTTCGCGCAAGCATTAGGTACCCACCGCCTCGTTGTCCCTCGCACGTCGCAAGAGAAAGATGTTCCCTGTGTACATACCGACTGTAGGAGGTACGACTGTATCATTGAACATGAAGGCACAGCGCCAAGGCCCGCATCGCAGTTTCTTGGGTCCTGTCACGTGGGTCAGTGCGGAGCCCAAAACACCACCAATAACGTCGCGGCGGCATGATGACCTGAGACGTCCAATGTTACCTCCTGATACCTCCTATAACTTCCATTACTCTTCTTATCAGCTCGACCTCACGTCGCGGACATCGCCTTCAACCTGCTTAGTATGCAAGCCTTTCTACTGATTTAGGAACACAATACTCTCCGCTAGAGTCCGCTGGAGAATGTTTGGTTTCTGCGGCCAACACACGGCTTCTGTAATCTGTATACAAGAGTCTACCGATGCTCAGCCCTGGGCCCGGATCCTCCATTTCGCCCTGCAAATGCGTCCTGATATGCTCAGCCCCTAGTCGACCAGACACTTGGCCCTAAGCAGAGAAGAAAGCGCTTGAACGCAGCAGGAGACTATTCTTGGAATCACCACCAAACTCCTCGACAAGTCAGTCAACCACTGGGGTATCACGCCAGGAAGACCCAAGATGGCGCGACCACAATATGTGCATTCGAAATACTTCTGCAGGAGATCAAGCACAAATACAGCCCTAAGTCCCATCTTATGTTTAATCCAGAGATTCCAAAGTATGCCAATTCCAATGCCAGTGCTGGCACGATACTGCCCTGCCTGCTTACTGCCGGATGCTTACCCTCCCGGATTCCCAAACCCTGCACCCTGAAGTACGAGTTCGCAAGCGAAATATCAGCAGAAATAAGTTTCGTTCATGCTATGCTGCTGCATGCAAGATCAATAATGTCAGCTGGCTCCTGGTCGCGGTTCTACTGGATGCGCTTCCCGGAAACGCGACAAATCTGTCGCAGGCATGGACGGGGCTGTCGATGATACTCTGGTGATGAGCGCTTCTTTCGCACGCGAGGCAGGCGTTTGGGGCTGTTCCTCGCCGCCGGTATGCCCGTTGCCATCTCCGTCGTGATGTCCCGAGTCTCGTTTTGGTAATGATGGAGCCGGTGGATCATCTCGCCTGTTGCTCGCGCTGCCTGGCCGATGCTCGCTCTCACGACCCAAGGAAGCGCTGCTTCGGGTACGTGCGTGGCCACGACCACCTTGCCGAGAACTGGATGATGTGGCCGAGAATGAGGGCGAAGTATACATAGGTCCGGCCGAAGGAGGGGGATTAGCCTGGTGCTCACCTTGAGCCTTGCGCTTTCGTGGAGAATCCTTGTATTCATGTTCGCGCATGCTGATTGCGGTATGCGACGAAATGGCCTCATTCTTGCTGGCTGGAGTCTGTGGATGCTGATGCTGTTTTGATTCGCTAGGCGGCACCCAGTGATGGAAGTAGATTGATGGCGAAGATGCGGGCTGCTCCTGCTGGACCGACTGACTTTGCTGTAGAGGGTGCGACGTAACGGATGGCGCGGGTGGCTGCTGGATATACATTTCGTTCGTGGTGAGCCTGGGTAGCTGCGAGTGCGTCGCCGACCGAGGATCTGATGTGTGTTGCGGCTGTCTTCCAGGAGAAGGGTGATACGCTGAGAATGTCGTTTGGATGGGCCCCGGCGGGGGTGGAGGCTCGGACGCAGGCTGGCTTGGAAGCACATGATGTGGTGGATGTTGTGAGAGTTGAGGGTGAGGTGCTACAGCTGGTGGTGCTATCAGCCTGCCGTCCCTTCGCATGTCTGGCGAAGACTGTTGTAACTGCTGCTGCGAGGCCTGAAGCTGACCCGCATACTGCTGTAACCAGTCCATGCTGATGTTGAATAGGTTACCACCACCGATGCCAGCATAGATCATTGGCACCATCGCTGGTGGTACGCCGGCTCGTAGCGATTCCCGCAACATCTCCGACTCGATCTTCCGTTGCTCAAGCCTCAACGATTCCTGCCTCGTCTTCTCCTCTTCTTGCTTTCGTCTATCCTCCTCTGCCTTTGCAGCAAGCCAGTTGCGCATCTGATCTTCCTGACCCGCCCATTGCCTGGGAGGTTCCGGCATGGCCCCTAATTGTGAGCTCAATGACGGAGGTGGCCCCGACCTGCCTGGGTCTGGGAGGGACATGGCCGATGGAGGAGGCAGCCCTCTGTGAGGATGATGAGGTGTGGTCATCGTGTCGTCCGATCCGGCGCCGACCCTCAGCAATCTCACCGCTGAGGGCGGATCTGCAGCCCGTAGCTTGGGGGAGAAACGCGACTTAGCAAGCGATATTCTTGGGTTGAAATCATGGGTGTATCTGCTGCCGAACTCAGTTGTGGTCGGCTGGGATAATGTAAGCGACATCACAAGCGTTGGTCAGGGAATATAAAATTCTAGAAGCCAACGTTACTTCTGTGCAGGCACTACTCAGAAAGTAATGGCTAGGGTGAGGCACGCGCGCGCGCAAGTACATACCGAATTCCACGTGTATTGTTCCCGAAGTCAGACGAATGTGTGAATGGATCGACGTCTGTTAAAGCTCCAGTGTCCAGACCCTGCTTCGAGATGTAGATCACTCACAAGAAGACGAGCACTTCACCGGCCTGGCAATTGTGATTCGCTTCACCCGTCGAGCCTGTGTAGCTTTCCCGCAACAGATGCACACAGACTGATTTGTAGAGAGGTGACACGGGAGACTCGCGGGCAAGTGTAAGGCGGCGGGAGGCGATCGAATCAGCCTTCAGGGCGCGCTTACAGCAGTAGTCGGCGCGCAGCGGCCTAGGAAGGCGGACCGTACACGAGCTGAGAAAAGAATATGCCAGGTCAATGCCGTAACCGTTTTGGCACGTCGTCCAAGGGGAAATGTACGAATGTGTCGATAAGATGCGAGCCGGACACACCAACACCAGCTGACGTTCCTGTCAAGCGAGCGATCAGCTGAGTCGAGCAAATCGAAAGAGCGTCCAGAGCGGCCAGCGAAGGCGCTGATGGGTGAGAGCGGCAATGACGTTCTTTTTTTTTCTTCCTTAAGTTTCCTTCCAAGAAAGGCGCCTTTCAAGGCCGCAGATGCAGTCCAGTTCTAGGGCGACGTACGCCAGTCTCGATTGTTGCAACTCTCATATCCTGCAAGTAGCCGGGCCGTCCTGTGACCACAATGGTCCATAGAGCAGGTGTGGCAACGATCGAACGCGTTGCGTTGCTGCTGACCCAGACAGGCTGGAAGAATGTGGGAAGCGGAGTCAGACGAATGATACGAGATCATCGTACCAGCCGGATATGGGTCAGCGTGTGCGCCAGTCGCCAGACACGGCGAAATGGGACAAGCCTCGCTGCAACAATGTCGCTTTACCATCCATGAAACAACTAACCGACATCCCGGTACGTCGTAGGCTCGTAGGCCTCACCCATGGTCCCATGGATGGCAGACAGAAAACGACGCCGTGTATACTTGCATGCAATTGCCCACTGGAACGACGCACGCTCGGTCAAAATTGCCTCTGTCTTCTGCGGGCTCACGGCCGACATGACTTCTGCACTGACCCGTGTGTGGCTTGCCTCGATTAGAGCGAGCTTGGCGAGTTGCTGCTTGAGTGCTGCGTGCTGCGTGGCTCTCTGCAAGTGAAGCTCAGCGTGCGTCCGATGTCGCCTAATCAGTAATCACTCTCAAGACCCATCTCGCGTTCCACCGTAATGATATCGTTTCAGATTGATATGTATGCAACAGCTGTCGGTCGGCTGCCGGCAAAGTCAGGTAACAAATAACACGTTTGGTGCAGGGTCTTCGTTCGGCTTGGGGGGGGGTTGTGTCCTTGACTGGGAAGAACAGCCCAGCCACATTTCTCGGCGGGCTTACTCAACATCCACATGCAGTCTTCAGGAAAGCTGATGTGAATGTTCTGTTGGTAGGAGGTACTGTACACAGCAGGAATATACCTACCTACCTTACCTACCTACCTATGAACCGGGTCGCCTCACACGGCCGGCCATTCACCGCCTTCCCAACTTTTCCATGCCTCTTGAAACACCGTGGCGCCGTGGCCAGAGACGTCGACGACTGTTCTGGTCGACAAGGCCAATCACATGAAGGAGAGAAGTCCCGGAGAAGAGGAAGCGACGGTAGGAGGATGTATGCGCGTAAAGTCCAGATTGGGTATGCAGCCGAAAGGCAAACACGAATGTGTGCATCGATGAGTCCGCTGCTGTGCATCTCCTCTGTAGAGTCGACCATTCATCGGTAAGACCACACAAGCTCGTTATGCCGGCCGGACATTTCATGCGTCCTTCAGCAGCGATGGGTGGATGCCACACACCACCCGCCCACGACCAATCCCAAGGAGGTACGTACATTGGAAGAGCCTAGACGACGGCGATGATCATTAAGCTTTGCAATCCACTTGACATCATCGCTATTATCATCACATGGCAGCCTCGTGTGCGCGGGCGAAGAGGCGCAGAAGAGCTTGCTGCTTCTGGACATTGATCGACCTCTTCACAGAAGAAGTGGGACAGTACCTCCTACCTCCTACCTCCTAGTGGCAGTGGCAGAGGGTGTGGAAGATTGTGAGAGAAGCTCGGTAGCGATGTCGTGAAGGAGGTAGATTGTAGAATGAGGTCTAGAGCGAGAGAGAGAGAGAGAGAGAGAGAAGATGCAGGCGCCGTACGAGACGAGAGACGTACTGGACATATGGACCTTCAGACCACCTCAGACAATCACACATTAATGGCTACATGTACCTCCTACCTCCCACCTCCTAGCAGCAAGTTGAAGCGGACTTGGCTGTAGATGGTAGTGCATTTACAGCCAATGATTTGAAAATGACTCGAGCGTACATGTTGTCACAGACAGTGTGTATAGCCTGCCATTCGTCAAACAACTCAACATGGTAAATTAATATCATGTTTCATCAATGCTAGAGTCTCTCCACTGTACTAGGAGGTACAGTACTGTAGCACGTCCTGTTCGTCGTCAGGCATGCATGTGATTAGCGCATCGACGCAAGGTCATGTCAGCAGCGGTTCTGGGTTGAGACTCAACTCCGACGTGACAGAGGGCAGGCAGGTAGGTAGGTACTTATGGATTGGCAATCTCATCTGGCTTTCAGGTTCAATCAAGCACCATCAGTCCAGCCTGTAAATGCGGCGATTGTCTTTGCATGCGAGTAACTGCGTGCTATGGAAAACATTAAGACTCTGGAGCTTCCAGGCATCGAGTCAGGCAGGCTTGAAATGTCCATCAATGAGATTATATTCGACGTTGGTCTCTAACTGCTGTCTGCTGCTGTCGCTCCGTATTACATTAGGTCTCTTATTACTTACAATCGCGTGATCGATCCAGGGTATCTTCATAACACAAAAAAGAAAAAGTGGCGTCCACTTGTCGTCTTGGGCCCACCACCCGCTCACATCATCGCTGTTTCCATGTTCCTGCCGAACGCTGCGCAACACCCGCTATTCCACTTCCACTCCTCACGCCCCAAAAGGAAAAAGAGCACCGCCCATACCGCCGGGTCTGCAAGACCTCGACCAAGCGGGACAGTCACGCAGCCACGAAGCTGCTGTTCTGACTCTTCATCAAGACACTCTACGCCTTGGCATGACTGGCTCTTTTCTTCCGCATCTTATATTCTGCTCTGGCGACTCTCATCAGGATATCCTCGTCTTTAACAGGGACAAATGATGTAAGGACTTTCATCGCATTTTCAAAGTCGCTATCCAGTAGAATGTTCCTTGTGGCATCTACTAGCGCTGCGCTTGTAGCGTGTAGAACGTCCAAGTCTGCACCACCAAATGCGTTTCCGTGTGGTATCGTTGCACCGTCGGTTGCTTCCGCGTCACCGAGGAGCATAAAAACATCCCAGATTCGTAATTGTGCCGGAAAGGGAACAGACATATTGAACAGAGTAAGGTACCAGCGCGTGCCATAGGTCGGGGACGTGATGCCGAGCTCAGTCAGTTGTTTCGCCACGTCTCCTTTCCCAAGCCAGTCTTCTTCGAATTCGGCCAAAGCGGCCATAAGACCACTGAAATCCTCCATGAAGAACGATTCGAGGCCACGAAGTTGCCAGAGTCGTACCATCATCACAAAAGCGTGCTCCTCATCGAAGTAGCATAACAGCGTCACTGCGATGCTAGCCATGCCTTGCACATACCCAACTTTCGGGAAGTAGAGCGCCATAGCATGCAGCACTCTAAAAAGCAGCCGCTGTCCGCCGCGGTACCTTCGCCGAAACATGATATGCAACTGCACTGTCCGGGGAACATCGACGTCAATCTGGACGTCGTCTGCGCAGCTCATTTCTTGCAGTTTGTGAAACTGTCCTATCAGTTCTTCATCTGTCGTACGACTGCCCCTTCGCTTGGCAGAAGTCGAGAGAAAACTGTGCCATGCTGCCGCCCGCCAACGGTCGGGAATGCCTTTCCACGTTCGTTCGATCAATTTGGGATCTGAAGTGTCGAAGTCGAAAAGCATGCCGCCGCCTTTGCCTTCCCTGTCTCGTTTGACCGGCCTAGCCATCCTTTGCCACTTTTCGCCCCGCGCCCACTCGCGCTGTTTCTGTACGGGTGCGGTCTTACCTGTTTTCTCGTTTTCGACAATGTCCTCGAGCCCCGGTGGCAGCGTGAGCATGTCTGATGCTTCGGCGAGGAGTCGTGTGCTTCGCGAGCGGAACGGATACTTGCCAGTCCTTGCGGATGATGCCGAGCGCGTACTATACACCGACCCGGGGCGTCGCTTGGATTCATTCGATGGCGCAGGTTGTGATCTTGACGAGCGAGCACTACTCAGTCCGCGGCGAAGCTTCCGCTCTCGCGGTCTTCGTAGCTGTCCTGCTTCCATGCGGAGGGCGGTCGCCACACGTTGCATCCCCGGTTCTGGTCGAGATTGGCTAGAACCAGATGAGTCACCTCGATCTGGGATGATGAACCCATACCGGTCCACAAGCGACCCGTCCACATCCTCCCAGTCTTCAATGCCGCCAGCAAGCTCATTAGAAGTCCTGGAGTATTTGGAGACGTAGCTCAATCGGTTCTCATCAGCCAACGGCCAATTGTCGTTTTTGTCGCCTTGTTCGAATGATCGCGTTTTGTGTACGACCACTTCTGGTGTGACGCTCTCTCGCATGGAAGTTTCTGGCGTGCCCTGGCTGGACGTCGCAGGGCTCAATGCTCTGGCTGACGGTAGTCCCCAGTTGGCAGCTTTCTCGTCTCCGTACTCGTACATGCTCCGCACCTTCATGGAGAATGTCATCTCTTCCGCCGAAAGCACCCTCCCGCCGTGTATAGCAGCCTGCAGCATCTGGATGCTCGGTGTCCTACGTCCAGCGACCAAGCCTTGCCGCTTCTCCTTGATCGGAGTCGTCGCGCCGTTCTGCGGTGACTCTTGACCCGGCACCGCACTGTCCATCGCTGTCTCGCTGCTCTTACATGGGATGCTCAGTGTGCGTACAGCTGGATGCATACCACTGCTGCCTGGCGAATTGGATGGGCTCAGGGGGAGAGGCGCAGGTATTCCACTGGCACGGGCACGGGCCTGGTCCTCCTTCTCTTGCACTCGGAGGAACTCTTGCATCTTCTTGCCTCCAAACAGCAGACTGCCTCTTGCGGAGAATTCGACCTGATCGCTGGCCAGATCTTCCAGACTGATATCGCCGGTAGTCACTACGGGCAGAGCTGCCTGCAGTCCGCGAAAGCTCGCCATTCTCTGGAATGTTGAAGGAGGCGGAGCCGACCTGGCAAGGCGCTGGCGGAACGCTGCAGGCTTCTTCTGACGCTTTTGACTGGGTGGAGAAGTACGTGCACCAGTGTGTATTGTGCTCGGCTCCGACGGGCCAGCGACGTCCTCATCCTGCTCCACGACAATCGAGGGTACGCAATGGGGATCGTGAGTCGGCGCAGCTGACGAAGATGGCGGCGGAGGAGGAGGAGGAGGCTGTGAGGCTGACGGAACCAGGGGTGGACTGCTTCTAGTCGCCCGGGGGCCTGTTGTGACTTCCTCGGTCGGCGACGGGGAAGGCGCAATGGCGCTGTCGCACTTGCTGTCGCGCTTGAAGCCAAAATCGAAGTCTTGCTCGTGTTGTTGATGCTGCTGTTGTTGTCGCCATTGGGGGGCAGTCGAAGGTGCAGGTGCAGTGGACGGACGGTCCAAATTTAATGGTACAGCCAATGCTGGTCGCCCGCTATGGTTGTACAACTCTGTTTCCCACGCCGCAACCGCCGCAGCTTCTCCTGCTCCTGCTCCTGCTCCTGCTCCTGCTGCTCCTGCTGCTCCTGCTGCTCCTCCTCCTCCTCCTTTTTCTCCTCCTCCTTCTTCTTCTTCTCCTCCTCCTCCTCCTCCTCCTCCTCCTTCTCTTTCTCCTTCTCCTCTACCATCACCTCCTCCTCCACCACCGTCACCTCTGTCCCTTTCAACAATAGCATCGCGCGTTCCATCCAGACTCAACGAACTACTTTTCCCTGTTCGGTTGCCGCTGATGTAACGCACTGGCCGGGGCGGCACTAAACCCTTCTCCGTTTCCTCGTAGCGCATGGCTTTGAACACTACCTCTCCTCTTTCGCCATGTCCATGACCAAGGCGGGGCGATTCGCCCTTTCGAATGCCTTTGAGCGACCGGGTCGCGCTTTGCGATCTCGGGGAACGCGACATAGTCATTTACTTCTTACCGCAGCGTGCATGCGGTCGACGGGCTTCGTCTGATCGTCCAGCGAGAGCCAGCTGATAGAGTGGGCACCGAAACTCGCGAGACAACAACAACGACAACAACAACAACAACGACAACGACAACGACAACGACAACGACAACGACGATAAGAACAATATATCTGACAGTGATAGCACGCCAATTTGCTAACACTTAGCACATGCAAGGAAAGGGGCAACTGAAACATTCAGCAGCATGGGTCACTTCTAGCGCATAGGCAAGAGACGTGGTATAGCAGGATTTCTGGTGTATGTATACGTGCGTCTAATTAATGCTCGCCGGTCCCCAGGACTACCTCCTAGCCCGAGCGCTCTGTGCTGGACCGTGGACCCACGTCACAGGGTTCTGCTGCCTGCATACTGAATGTTGTTGTTGTTTGCCTTTGACGAATGGTCCCGGGAAACACCAAGCACACGGCAGGTCTTGATTTGACCGTTTCTTCGAGGACACTCCCGGGAGAAGTACACGTTGGCCGAGCCAGGAATACCTCCTCACATCAGCCCCGATCGTCCACTTCTCGGCAGCAGATCGGACTTCCCGCCTCCTCCAAGGAAGCAAGTTAATAGTCCGATGACCACGAATCGATAAACCGGGGACTGCAAAGGTATATACTGCAGCAATCCCGCCAATCCGCAGTCACTTTATTCGTGTAACTGCGGCAGTGCTGCTGGCCTTTTGCTGCTGTACATGACATGATACGTTTCAACCTGCAGCACAAGAATATTGGTTACCTGTATACACTAGCTTTGCATGTATGTAACCCTTACTCTCTGCCGCCTTTGTGCCTGGAGAAAGCATCGACTACCTAACTACAGAAGGATCATGCACCTATGCAACACGTTCTGGCCGCCAGTCTACTATTCCTGTAGAAGGAGCCGGGGAATGTCCGAAAGTGCCCCCCGATCGGTAAAGCTCGCTTCCCGCATTGGCGACTTCACATACATTGTACCTCCTACCTCCTAATTGAACTTGCTCGACGGCTGCGGCGATGTTCAACGTCGTCCCTTGAAGCATGATTTCAGCAAATACATGTAGGTACTGAATAATGCTCACGTGCAAAGCTGTACGCTGTGCATTAGTACGCACTTATGCATACATACCTCCTTACATACATACTGTACTGTACATGTACCGTCAGTATGTACATGACATGTATAAGGTACAGTACTTCTGTCCATCTCTACGACGCTATTCGCTCGCAACTAGGTCTATGCCTGCTAGTATATACAAGTGATTGACATTGTCGAAGTATACCTGATATAGCAATTGCTAATAGGAGGTAGGCAGCCGAGGCGGACGGGTTCTAGTTCTATATAGTTCTACCCCTTTTGTATAGTAACAATATCAAATTGTACCTAAGGTAGGTAGATAGTAGAACTGGCCTCTCTTTTCTTTCTTTTTT
>JH792482.1:0-78551 GCA_000291705.1 Sphaerulina populicola P02.02b
CCTATTAGGATCCCAGCTAGGGTATCGGACGTTAAAGTCTCCCGCTAGGATAACTCTCGGTAGGAGCTCTAGATCGTAGAGTTCCCTCTCGATTGTCCTCTCTCCTCGCGCGTCTTTTTCGTTATATAGATTAACTACCTGAATAGTTTCTCTACCGTCGGAAATAGTAAACGCTAGGAGATCACCGCTTCTTGTTATTTAGGGGTTGACTTCGTAGGAGAGCCGGCTACTAACGTATAGTAGCGTCCTAGGACGGGTAGTCCTCTCCCTCGGTAGAATCTGCTTGAAGTCGGTATAAAGTACCGACCTCGCGTCCTAAAAGCCTCTTTGATCTTGTCCTATAATCTACGGTTCTTGGATTAGGATAAGGTCGACCTTCTCGCGTAGCCCTACTTCTAGGGCCGATTCCGTTGCTTGTTGGCTTCTATTCAGGTTCGCTTGTATTACCCTTAGTTAGTGTCCTAACATATTGGGTTAGTTGGTTTCTTCTCTCTTAGTCTATCCCTCGCGCGCTCGACAAAGACACTACGTCCTCCTATAAAAAGGGCGGACCTAATAGCCCTATCGGCTTCCTCTTTTGTAGCGAAGGCGACTAGGAGAGACCCTGCCTCCCTTTCCTATCGCTTTTTAAGGTACGAGAGCCAAATCGGTTTAGTAACCGGCGCGAGACCTCTATTGTAGGTCTCAATTTCTGCTTGGATTCTGTCGGTAGCGTCTTCTCCCTCGAAATCTTAGGTAGATACGCCGTAGATTACGACCTTATACTAGGTAGAGTCGTTAATGATTTGAAAGCCTCCTAGTATCGGGTACGCCTTCTCTTGGTTCCCTTTGAATGCCTCCTTTGCTTCCTTATCGGCGAAGTATACAATAAGGTTGCCCTTAGGCGATCTCGTCGTCGAGAGGACTCCCGGGGACTTTGCAAAACCGAACGCCTTGTTTAGGCCGTCTCTTATAATAAGAGCGCCTATCGTAGACGGCCTCTCCTGCTTTAGAACAAGGCGGGAGAGTTGCGGCTTTGTAGCTTAAGTTTTGCTACGCGTTACTTGCGTCTATTCGTTTCTTGTCGATTGCGTAGGGTTAGCGGTAGATTCCTTGTTACCGTTGGAATTCTTCTCCTTGTTTGACTTAGCAACTTCCGCGAAAGAACGTTGCTTTCCAACCGTTGGTTGAGGGGCGGCGGACGAGGACGAGGCCGAGGCCGAGGTCGAGGACGATTAGGTCGGGGCTGATTGTCTTATTAGGTTTGTTGTTTGGCGTACCTAGTTGCTGATTTTCTTTACGGCCGCTTCTAGGTTCGCTACTTGCTTTCCAAGTATTTTCGCGGTAGTTATAATACCTCTCTTCTCGGTGAAATCGCGTATGCTTTCAAGGATATTAAGGACGTTCGCCTAGTCGTCCTTAAAGGCGGCGAGGTTGTGTGCTAAGCGTATAAGGGCTTGTTTTGCGACCTTAAAGTCCTTTATCGCTTCCCGTCTCTTATAGGCGTTGACATTGTCGTTAAAGTTGGATGACTTCTTTGCGAGGGATCCTTCCGGGGAGGTAGAAGGCGCAGCCCCCGGGGAGTTGATATCGGTAAAAGGAGTAATCCTCTTCCGCTTAGGAACGAAAGGGATAAGCTTCTCCTTGTTTGGCTTAGATTAGGTTAGGGTTGTTGGTTCTTCCGCTTCGCTTTCGTCGGTAGCGTCGACTTCTATCTCAAACTAAGAAGGCGACGGCTCGTAGCGCGCGGGCGAGGGTTCTCCTTGAGTATAGGAGGGTTCCCCTTGCTCTCCTTGATTCATATCGTAATCCGTCTCTTTCCCGGTACAGTTCTTGTCTATCTCGGGTAGTTCTTATCCGTTAGGGGTAAAAAGAGTACTTACTAGCTTTCGCCGAGGGAGCTAGGCGTATAAACCTATTTCCTATCCCGTTAGGGTCCTAGCCTACTAGGGACACTAGTACACTCTTCTTACTACTAAGTAGGGAAGGTATGTTTATTTACTAGATGTAGTAACGGCTCCTTATATAATTTGATATAGAGAGGAAGCTACTATCGTTCTTTTAAATACGCGGGCATGCGGCGACGTCGGAAGGTTACCCTAGTATAGGTTTATACTAAGTATAGTTATATTGAGTACAAAGTACTGTCTTTCTGTCTTTCTGTCTAGCTCCGGAGCTAGGTCCGGGGACGTAAGGTCGGAAGGTCGGGCTGCCTGCAGGCGGGCAGGTTAGGTAGGTATGTGTGTATGGATGTAGGGTAGTAGGCCGGGCCGGGCTAGACACCTCAAAAATTCTACAGCAACAAAGGGGCTACAGACAGTAAGTGTCTTTCATACGCGATAGCGTATGCGATACTAGGTAGATTGGGGTGATTGTCGCGTCAAAAGAAAGCGCTTTGCGAGAGCTTTCTATAGATGCAAAAATTGTGTCGATCGGTCACGTGGCGGGTGCGCTGTGGTCGTTCGAAGTCGGGGGGGGGGTCGATGTATGCTCTCGAGTCGTTGTTCGTAAGCCTTATAGTATAGTAGGTATATACCGGAGGTTATAGGATATCTATTACTATAGGTAGGACAACGTGTTTATAGGTATAGAAAGTATATTCAGCGTCTAATATTCTAGGAGTTACCCGGTCGCGAGAATATCTACGTCCTCTCTATTATCCTATAGCCGAAACTCGTACTTATAATCCGCGGGTATAGCTTTATCGGCCTCCTCTCTACGGTGGTTATCGACGTAATCTTTCTATATACGCTCGGCCAATTCATCTCGGAATACGTCTATATCTGTCCGTAGACTATCAAACGGTACCGTAACTGTAGGCTCCGGCGCTACTCCTCTCTATTAGAAATGATTATCTAGGTCGCGCTCGAGTACTAGAATTGGCTTAACGGTACCTCTAACCGTTAAGAAGTTATATAGCGTAGTACAGGTATATACTAGACGCGCCTATATAAGATACGGGAACTCTAGAGCCGCTTCAAAAATCTAGAACCGACGCTTAAAGATACCGAATGTACGCTCTACTATATTACGTAGCGACGAGTACCGTAGATTGTAGAGTTCTTTAGTATTCTCTAGCTTTAACCCGGCTATCTAGACCTCTCTAAGGTAGTAGCGGATACCGCGGTACGGCGTCAACGTTAGTCGAGAGTTCGAGTATCTAGTATCCGCTAAATAATATATTCTATCTAGTGCTCTAAAGCCGTAGTGATCTACGGCGTCGTATAGTATACGTCTATCGTAAGCGGAGCCCTCCTATCTAGGTAGTACGAATGTAAATAGCCTCCTATAGTCTACTATAGCGAGTACATTCTACGATAGATAACCTTTCCGGTTACGATATCGGTGTACGTCCTCTATCTTCGTATAGGCGTTAATATAACTACTATCTAGCGCGCCAATAGTATGCTCAAAGTATAGCTAGTACTTTCCTCCCTTCCCGCGTATAATCTCGGCGTCTTCTCTTATAGCTAGACGTACGACGACGCGGTAGAGCTATATAAGCTATAGTAGGACAGTATAGAAGATAGCGTGAATCGTAGATAGCGGGTAGTTGAAGGTCTCGGCGACGTCGCGGTAGGATCGATTTTGAGCTACTATATAGAGAAAACAGAGTAGTTTCTACTTACTCGAGATAGTATAGCCGTCCTTTAGGTCAATTATACTATATAGCTTATCGAACTACGTAGGTAGAAAGCGCGAAAACCGTCGCATTCGAAGGGGGTATACTATTAAATCGCGTAGTTTACGCTCGCTAGCGAAACAATCAGTATATAGAGTACGAATACTACCCCCTATCCGCGATATATATAGCTAAATCAACCGTACGGCTATTAATATAACTACGGCGTAATTCCTACGAACGATAAATATACGACGCTCTTCCTCCTCCTCCTCCTCTCTCTCTATCTCCGTCTTAACCTCTATCTCTACCTCCGTCTCTATCTCTGTCTCGGCAACGGCAGCGGTAGGACCTATAGTATATAGATAGCGTAGAATACGGGTCTTATAGCGAAGAGTTAGAAAAAGAGTAGCATTTTGCTATAAGACGATTTAGCGCAAAAAATATAGGCGCCTTACCTAACGTAGCTATATAAGCGAATTTCCTGAGTGTAGGTCCTTATAGCAGAGATTTCTGTCTTATAGCTAAATCTATAAGACGAGAAACCGAACGCGACGTCTTATAGCTCTTAACTCGTCTTATAGCACCTTAGCTATAAGCTATAAGCTGGAAACCGAACGGGCTCTATAACACCCTTATAGTACGACACAATGCAGACTCCAGAGTCAGAAATCGGTACCGACACCATTGTCGACGACCTTACCGAAGTACACGCCGACTCGCAGCTCCCTGGGGTGCACCAAAGCCGCCATGCCACCTCCGGCTTCCTCGTCGATGGACCGCGCCTGAAGGACTATCTCCCTATACCACCTAGCAAGCAGCCACAACGAAGCTGGATCTGGAAGGATGCTATTGGCGTTGGGCTTACTGAGAAGAAGACTGGCAAGCGACTGGTTATGCCGCGCATGCTACGAGAAGGGCGGCTCGCAAGGACTCATCTTAAAAAACGCCGCCTCTACCACGCGCCCCATGGACCATCTTACGGATCGCAAGCTTGGTGAGGGTCACTACTGGAACCGCGACGGCGTTTATGTGCCACCAGGCGACGCAGGTAGCAAGAAGCGAAAGCGCGGAAGTGATGGCGACGTACGCGCCGCCATGCAGGCACAAAAACAACTCGCGGACAACGCCTCTGTCTTTGATCGAACAGGTTGGTGCAAGGTCTTCCTTGAGTGGAAGATTGGCGACGATCAGTCACTCAGAAACACCGCCTCAGATCATTTGCGGCGGCTGTTATGCTTCAAGAATAGCCAGATAAAGGACCTTATACCTCGCTCGCACAACACGACTCGTCGCTGGCTAATGAACCTCTTTGGAGGCTCGAAACTGGCCATTTGAAGGACTCTCAAGCGAGCACGCCGCCGCCTTTGTGTCTCCTTTGATGGCTGGAAGTCCGACAACGAGCTGGAGTTGCTCGGTGTTTTCGCGCACTTTATCGATGAACACGGGCGCTACATGTCACTAATGCTAGGACTGCCAAACCTCTACGGCTCGCACGAGGATGGTGACACTGCTCAAGCCATTATCGACATCCTCACGTCCTTCGACATACGCGACCAAGTGCAGTACTTCCAGTCCTATAACGTGAACATTAACGACAAGGTGTGCCGCCTCCTAGCCGCTGAACTTGGTCTACATCCTCAGAAGTGCCACCTGCGTTGCGCCGCTCACATCCTTAATCTCGTAGCCAAGACCATCCTTTACGGCTGTGATAGCGGCGCGGTAGATCAAGCCTGCGAGGACGAAGAAGCTAAAGACAGTGACACCGAGCTAACGGACGAGATGGACGACGACGAAGAGGTAAAGGAGTTTGAGCGACAGGCGCGCGCGCAAGAAGCCATTGATTGACGCGCACTATGGCGAAATCGTGGTCCTATCGGCAAGCTTCACAACATTATTGTCCACGTGCGCCACTCAGGCTTAAGGCTACAGTTCTTCAAGGACAAACAGAAAGAGGTGGACAAGGACATACGCATCTTTGAGCTCATTCTGAATGGCGGCATTCGATGGAATAGCGACCACGATATGATGGAACGTGGCTTTTAATTAAGAGACGCAATCGAGCTCTATCAAGCTCACTACCGCGAGGTTGACGACAAGCCACTAGCTTAAGAAGGCTGCCTTACAAATGATGACTGGCTAGAGATTAGAGAGCTTTCTGCCCTGCTAAAACCGGTGAAGGAAGCCTCTCTTGGTCTCCAGATGGACGGCACGTATATATACGGATCTCTGTGGCAGTCATTAACCACACTCAACCTCCTAATGACACGCCTTGAACGCCTTAAAAGCGAGCTGTCCACACAGCCAAACTCGCACTACAAGGCGTGTATCCTACTCGGCTGGAAGAAGCTTGATAAGTACTTTGCACTCGCCGACCGGGCACCGGCTTATATAGCCTCTATTGCGCTCCATCTACACTTCAAACTGCGTTGGTTTGACGAGAAATGGAGTAAGTTACGCTTCGAGCCAATGGCGAAGAAACGGCGCCGTAATACGGCTCGTTTTGGTGGCAACAAGAAGCGCAAAAGCACTCGCTCTCAGGCCTCTCAAACTCCACTACTTGGCGAGTTGTTTACTGACCGCGCACGCCGTGTTGTGAAGGAAGTCTGGCTTAAATACAAGGAGCGTTACGGCACTGGCACGGCAACAACAACAGGCCTCACTTCATCCACTAACAGAGATGTTACGGCTTACGAGAGTGAGCTTTGGATGGCTGAGGAGGTAGTAACAGATGAATACGAGCGGTACCTCAACGCACCAGTCGCAATGCCAAAACAAGACGCTTTATCGTGGTGGGTTGATCACACAGCCGAGTTTCCAACACTCAGTAAGCTAGCGCTGAATCTAATAGCCTGTCCGGCTTCTTCAACTGCCGCAGAGCGCTGTTTTAGTGAGCCTGGACACACGCTGAATTCAGAAGCATGGCATACAAGAAGCGACTTGGCAGAAGCCAACCAATGCCTCAAAAACTGGTCCAAATTTGAGCTTATTCCGGATAGTATAGAGGTGTGGTGAAGGCAAGAGGCTGAAGGGCACTAATATTCACTTACAGGAGGTCCGTGCATCAGTACGTAGTGCTACGAACAAGCGGCTGCAACGCCGTTCAGTACAAAACCGATCAAACCACCATCAAGCAAACACTTCTCTTGGCGACTTTTATTGGAGCAGCGTTTGCATGTGTGCGACTCTGGAAACTTCCGTGGTGCGTCACCCGCGTTCACTGTCTGAACCATTCAGGTAAACACTGCTCTGCTTTCTTAAAACTGCTCATTTCCTCTTCCTCCAACAACATTTCCCATCAGACTTTACACAACACTTCGGCATTTTCTGCTTCCGCAGCACTACCATCAAGCGCGCTTCACCATCGCCGCTACAAAACGGCGGCCCATCCAACAGTGCATCGGGGCACACCCTTCCACTCGAAGGAGCACCGAAACATGGCGCCCGACAAGCGGTAAGTCTTGCGTCGACCACTTTGCGGACTCAAGCTAACACTAGACTTTAGACCTTGCCACAAGTTTCAGCAAGGAAACTGCACGTATGGCAAGAGATGTGGTTTCTCTCATACGAACACACCAACGGACACCCCGAAAACAGAGCGCAAAGCTTGCCCGTACTTCGCAAAGGGCACATGCCGTCGAGGCACGAAATGCAACTGGTCTCACGAGAAGCAAAACACGACGCACGACAACAACTCCCATGAAGCAGGTCCAAAGACGACCGATGCCTCTGCAACATCCGAGTCCCGTCTGAGAGACTTCAGAGGGCGCATACCTAGACAGACTGCCCGCGCCACCCCTCTCGGCCCTGCGCTCGGCGGTTTCTGGCAACAGGCGCTTGAGCTCGTTAACACTGACCCAGGAACTGTTCAAGAGACTATCACATTGTTAGCAACCGAGGGCGGACTTCTTCGAGTCAAGGAAGTTTTGGATCAGCCTTTCGCCTCCTTCACCAATGCTCAGTTCGTGCGGATCTTGGAGTCCCAACTCACGCCATTTCTCGAAGTCTTCACGCACACCGACGTTCTCTCGTCACTTCTCATGCGTGTCAAGCTAACGACCGTTTACAATATCATCTATGTAGCCGACGGCACCGGCGAGCGCGCGGCTGCGCTGTTCTGCGCTCTTGCTACCCATATTAAAAACGCACTCACTCCCGATACGGCCACCAGAGAGTCTCACCCAAGTGATGATCAGCTTACTTTGCTCGAGACAGTCATCTGCGCATTTTCCACACTGGTCGAGTTCAACGTCCCCGCTCACTCCAACCCAGGATTTTTGCCTGCTGCACAAGTATTCACTGCAATCTTCGAGAGCCTTCCCAGTGAGACTGATTTCGCGATGAGCAAACCCCGAAGCCATCTAAGAAAGCTTCAGCAACGACTTGGAATTGGCCAAGCACTTCAAGATGCTCAGTCAGCTCGTCAAAAGGTCGGTGCCCGTGCCACATTCGAGTTGGCGAAGGAGAAGCCAGGAGACCTATCAGAAGAAGGCCGTCGGCACGATAACGACCACGCGGACATCAAGAACATCACGATCCTACCCACATTGCAAGAGATTCAAAGCTCTCGCAATGAGTACCTTCCATTCGCCGACCCGCATGAGTGGCACATGCGAGGCATGCCGGGCTTGACGGACCGCCATTTCCGTTTGCTACGTGAGGATACCGTCGGGCAGCTTCGAGACGCCGCAAAATCCGAGCTAGAGAAGCTCCAGAATCCAACTGTGCACACAGAGGCGAAGCACCGAGGCGCCCGCACATACGTCTACCATGATGTTCAGATTGTGTCTGCCGACTTCGACCATCACCACGGTGTGCATTTCGCCATCCGATTCTCCCCTCCCTTGGGCAGCAAGCACATAACGAAAAACGCTCGACAGGAGTGGTGGGAATCCTCCCGGCGTCTCGGGCCTGATGCGCTGATCTGCCTGCTGGGTTCTTCGGGCTCGGCCACTTTCTTCGTTGTTCTTCCCCAGGCGTTCGAGCCTACCAAGCTACAAAAACAGTACTCCTTGGCCTCAGACTCAGAAAATGCCTACGTCGTCGCTAAACCCGCCAATCCATCCTTCGACTTCCTTGGGTTATTCAAAGCATTCAGCGGTGGATCTCAGACGCTTCACAGTCTTACGGAGTTCCCTGGAGTACTACTGCCCGCCTTTGAGCCAACGCTGCGAGCGATGCAGCGAATCAGTGAGAGTCTGGACACGCCTTTCCCTGCCATTCTTGCGCCAGTGTCAACGCCCGATGACCCAAGTCAGGAGATGGAAGTCCCGCCGCCTACTTACGCCACAAGACCGGGTTTTAGGTTCAATCTCTCGAAGATCACAATCGATGCCAAGCAGCTCACCTTTGCCCCTACTGATGATATCGGCGCCGCGGCTGATCAGCTGGCCAAAGACTCAAGTCTCGATCTTGGGCAAGCTCATGCAGTGGTCTCTTCTCTTTCCCGTTCTTTCGCCGCCATCCAAGGTCCTCCTGGCACAGGAAAGTCGTACACCGGCCTTCAGCTGATCCGTGTTTTGCTCGCGAACAAGCCGGCAACAAATATCGGGCCTATCCTGGTGTGCACGCAAACCAACCGTATGTCTTTCCATCTCCTGTTCACTTTTCCTGATTTAAACCTTTGCTAACCATTCCACCTTTTGCTTCTAGATGCGCTGGATGCGATTCTCGAACGCTCGGTGGACGACCAAGTCCTAGGCATCGTCCGCATCGGCGGTCGCTCGAAGTCAGAGCGCCTTGAAGATGTCAATCTCAGGGTACTTGCGCGCCAAGTCGAGCGTACGAAGACGGAAAAGTCTGACAATTGGGAGCTCCGGCAACAGTTGAACTCCGAGGCTGAGAATATTGAAAATTTGTTGGTGTCTTACTCTAACGTTAGCTCCGACTCAATGGTCAGCGCGCATCTGCTGCGCAACCACACATCACACCATTTACAACTCTTCGGCAGTGGAGACGATGACGGGTTCACCACCGTGAGAAATAAGCATGCTTCGATCATCGACGATTGGCTCAAGAAGGACCTGTCCCGGGCAGGACGCTCAGTCCGCTCTGTGAATGAACTGCATCACGCCCGCCTGTACGAAATGTCCGCCGAAGAGCGCAAGCTATTGCTCCAATCCTGGAAGACCGAGATTGCAAACGAGCTGGATGCGCAGCTTCAACACGCCTTGACTTCTGTCGCTACCATTAAGAAGAATATCGAGCTTATCAAGACTGAGCAGAACCTGCGGGTGCTGCGCCAAGCAAGTATCATTGGAATCACCACCAGCGGACTCGCGCGCAACATGGAACTGCTTCGCAACGTCAATCCAAAAGTTCTCATCTGCGAAGAAGCTGGTGAAGTGCTCGAAGCGCATCTTCTGACTGCTTTACTGCCTTCTGTCGAGCATTGCATTCTCATCGGCGATCATCAGCAGCTCCGCCCGCAAGTTCAAAACTACGACTTGTCCATGGAGAGCCGCAATGGTGGCCAGTATGCTCTGGATTTGTCTCTCTTCGAGCGCTTGGTCCGCCCGATGGACAAATTCGCCCAGCCACTGCCGTTCTCCACCTTGGAAGTGCAGAGACGCATGCACCCATCGATCTCCCAGCTAGTTCGCCAGACCCAATACCCTCGCTTGCAAGATGATACTCGTGTCTCTGGTTACCCAAAAGTCATTGGGATACGCCGTCGCTTGTTCTGGATGCACCACGAGATGTCAGAGGACTATCGCGCGGATGGCAACCAGACATCGCGGACCAATCAATTCGAAGTGGACATGGTCGCAGCACTCGTGAAGCATCTTGCTCAACAGGGTATCTACAACTCGACTGATATTGCGGTCCTCACACCATACCTTGGACAACTTCGGAAGCTGAGGACCAAGCTCGGGAGCACTCACGGCATCCTTCTGAACGATAGAGACATGGATGAGCTTGCAAAAGATGGCTCAGAAGATGGAAACAATGGTGACGCTGAGCCGATCGATCAGCAAGCTGCTTCAAAGGGCTCCTTGAGCCAAGGTTGCAGACTGGCTACCGTTGATAACTTTCAAGGTGAAGAGGCGAAGATCGTCATTGTGTCGCTCGTTCGCAGCAACAAGACGAACTCACCCGGCTTTCTTCGAACACCAAACCGAATCAATGTCCTGCTCTCGCGCGCTCAGCACGGAATGTACATTATTGGCAACACCAACACGACGGAGAGCGTGCCTATGTGGCAGGAGGTCACCGAGATCCTTCGCGATGATGGTAACTTGGGCGATGCGTTAGAGCTTTGCTGTCCTCGCCACCAGGATAGGCCAATGATGGTTCAGAGCCCAGATGACTTTGCTCGACTGTCTCCAGAAGCTGGATGCGATCTTCTCTGCGACAAGCAGCTTGACTGCGGTCACTCTTGCGTTGCGAAGTGCCATTCCGAGATGCTCCATGGAGCCTTCCACTGCATGAAGGCGTGCACGAGGCCGAGGAAGGGCTGCGAGCATGTCTGCCCAGACCTATGTGGTGACAAATGCGACCCGCTCTGCAAGGTCATTATCGAAGACGTTGAGGTCACTCTGCCTTGCGGACACAAGAAGACTGGTCTGCGTTGCTTCGAAGTTCAAGATCCAAGTCTGGTGCTTTGCAAGGTGCCTATGGACAAGACTATTCCTGGTTGCAAACACACCGTCAAGATCGCCTGCTGCGTCGATATTGACCAGGGAAACTTTCGCTGCTTTGCCCATTGCGGAGTCATCTCTGGTTGCGGTCATGCTTGCAAGAAGCCTTGCTGGAGGTGCAACACCCGCGGAGAAGGTGGAGTGATCCTCATCACCGACCACGGCAATTGCATCCAGATGTGCGACCGTGGTTATAGCACTTGCAAGCACCGATGCACCTCTCTCTGCCACGAGGGAGAGCCTTGCGGACTTTGTATGAAGAAGTGCGAAACTCGCTGCTCGCACGCCCAATGCAACCGAAAGTGCTCGGAAGCGTGCAGCCCATGCATGGAAGAGCAGTGCAGCTCCGGCACTTACTGCCCGCATACTGAGAACTGCCCGATGCCTTGTGCTGCTCCTTGCACTTGGCTGCCGTGCTCCAAGCGATGCCAGAAGCTTCTGGCTTGCGGTTGCCAGTGCCCGTCGGTGTGCGGAGAAGAATGCCCGGAGATTGCGTTTTGCCAGACTCACGGCACTGACAGCGTCAAGACTTCGAAGGCAGATTTGCTGGAGTTCACTTTGTACCAAGACATCGACCTGGACAGTGATCCGTGCATCTTTATATCTTGCGGCCATGTCTTCACGGTCGACTCGCTCGATGGTACGATGGAGATGCAGAGCCACTACGAGGTGGACCCGCTCACGGGCAACCTCATCGGATTAAAGAAATCAGCTGAGCCGTTCTCCTTGAATGAGATCAAGGCCTGCCCGGAGTGTCGCGGCTCGCTGACCGGCATCGCTCGCTATGGTCGCATTGTTCGGCGCGCTTTGCTCGACGAGAGTGCGAAAAAGCTTACGGCGTGGTCGAACAGCAAGCACCAGGATCTGTCTATTCGTCTGGCACAGCTTCAAGATGAGCTCATGAACACGCTGCATTCTGACCGGAAGCCTACCCAAGATGTCAAGATCGTCGGCTTGATTCCCGCTCAAATGGCGGCTGTGAAGGACGTTCTCACTTCAAAGCGCTATCGGGAGATGTATAGACTTGTCAACGACCTCGCTCATTTCGTCAAGAAGCTCAGCAGAGACGAGCAGCCGTACCAGCGGGTCCATGACCTGGTCGAAGTGGTTCGTCGCCAACAGAATTCTGCCACCGACGGCATTGCGACATTCGAATTCGGCAGTGAGGAGCTGCAGCTTCGCGAGCACTTGCAAGCAGGCAATCTCCTCAACCGTGCCTATCTCGTTCTCTTCGGCGATGTCGTCAGCGTTCATAACGCCACACCTCTCAAGGACCGCGGCTCGTTGCGGATCAATCTTGCCGAGAACCGGCGGTCTTGCGAGGCGGTGATCAACGAGGCCATTGGCAGCAAGAACATCCGTCAGCAAGCCGAAGCGACAGTCATCTGGACGAAGTTCGCTGCGATGGAGTGTGGCGTGAAGGTGTCTGAGGACGACCCGGGTCAGCAGCATCGTCTGGACGCTTTGCGCGAGCGTGTGCTGCAGTACTTGGAAGATGTCGAAAAGATCTGTGATCAGCAGAAGAAGTTGGCCGGCAAGAGTGAGGAGCATCCAATGAAGCGCATCATAGATGAGGTGGCTGATGTGCGGAAGATGATGAGAGAAGGTCTCTCGAACTCGGAGATGAAGATGGTGGTCGAAACCATGGCGAAGGAGTTTCGTGGTACTGGCCATTGGTATCGCTGTGCGAACGGGCACCCGTTCTCTGTGGGCGAGTGTGGTTTGCCCATGCAGCTCGCGAAGTGTCCGGAGTGCGGCGCTGGGGTGGGTGGTCAGGCGCATAAGGCGACTAAGGGAGTCACCCAGGCGAGGGACATAGACGAGATGTTTGGACACATGGCATTGTAGCGAAGAAGGAATGATGATGTCCGCATCCTGCTGTGAGAAGGTGATTGACACGGCACAAGAGACGGGCGGAAGAGATAGCTTGCAGGAAGACGACTTCACGGTCTGTCACGCCTAGATAATGTCACCTAGCGCAGAAGAAGGATCCATTGTCGATAGCAAGGGCCTTTCACACTCGCAATGACTAGGAGTTTTAAGGAGGATTTTGATTTAATTTGATTGATTAAGGGACTAACGGAACAGGTAGGGGGAGTTGGTTGGGCTTGGTTTAGTTAGTACTCTCGCTTTGCTTTCCTTGCGTCAAAAGTGGTTTTAAGCCCCTAGTTTCTAGGGCACGGGATACACTCCCCTTAGTAGAGAGAAAGAAGAAGATAAGAGAAACGGGGAAACCCGAATAAGACCGGAAGGGTCCTCTAGAGGGCCCTACCCGTCCTATATAGTCATAGACTCAGACAGGACGTTAATGGAATAAACAAACAAACAAACAAACACACTCGCAATGTCTCATTAGTCACCTTTGGAACCGGGATCGTGGTGTTCTGTCTGACGAATTGCATCGCATGTGCTTGGATGAGACTCGTCCGTGGCGTCGACTTGACGCATAGCCGTAACGATAAAAACAAGACACCTCCGGAACACCGAGAGCGATCACTGCTTATATTCTTGAAGAGAGTAGCAACAAAAGGACGGGTCCAGGCCTAGGTGAGGCAACGCTCTATATTTGTACGTCTGCTCTATAGAGTAGTTAGCAAGACTACCTCCGCTCTTCCGAAAGTCTGAACTCTTGGCATAAATCCATTATCTCAACTAGGGTAGTATACCAACTCTATATATTAAATACTTATTCTATATACTATAGAAATTGACTATAATACCCGCGTTACAATACTTATACTCTATACTATCGCTAGATATACATTTGTCTATATTGCAACCGTTCTTCCTAGTATAAATACCGAAAGTGCCTCTACCCTTATTAGAAAGGCTAAATCTAGGGCCAAATTACATTTATTTACCTATATACTCGAATATATTAATCCGCTTCCTCGGTATAGTACTCCTCGATATATAGAACTAGGATTTTATTAGGACTTATACCGAACAGATATATAGAAACCAATATATAGGCCGAGACGGCCTATAATAACCCGTTTGGGTCTATAACGACTTAGGGGCGGCTAGATAGGCCTAATACAACTCAAGAAGGTTTATAAGAGTTATATACCGCCTAAGCGGGGCTAGACCGAGTACTTGGACCCAAATAAGGGACCGAGATATTCTAAATTAGATCGGAGATACTATAGGTACTCTCCGATAGACTATCCTATATAGAGACAAGGGGAGAGACTAGAGTACTCTATAGGTTCCTCTCCTAAGCGATTCGAGTAGTATTCTTCTACTAGATACTTTAGCCTATATATCTTATCCTTTTATACTCTGCCTACTCGTCCTTAAAAGCGCTTAGGTTGTATACGGAGTGTATAAGGGCTTGCTTTACGATCTTAAAGTCCTTTGTAGCTTCCTATCTTTTAAAGGCGTTAAGATTATTGCTAAAGTTAGATAGTTTCTTCGTAAGGGTTCCCTCCGGGGAGGGAGAGGGCGTAGCCCCCGGAGAGTTAATATTAGTAAAGGGAGTAACTCTCTTCCGCTTAAGAACGATAGGGACGAGCCTCTCCTTACTTACTTTAGTTTAGGTTAGGGTCGTTGGTTCCGCTTCGCTTTCGTCGATATCGTCGATATCTATCTCAAATTAGGAAGGTAATAGCTCGTAGCGCGCGGGCGAGAGTTCTCCTTAAGTATACGAGGCCCGAGGGTTCCCTAACTTCCCCTTATTCTCCTTAATTTATTTCGCAATCCTTCTCTTTCCTAGGGCAGTTATTGTCTATTTTTAGGTAGTTCTTATCCGTTAGGGGTAAAAAGAGTACTTACTAGCTTTTACCGAGGGAGCTAGGCATATAAACCTATATCCTATCCCGTTAGGGTCCTAGCCTACTAGGGATACTAGTATACTCTTCTTACTACTAAGTAGGGAAGGTATATCTTATTACTAGATGTAGTAACGGCTCCCTATATAATTTGATAAGGAGAGGAAGCTACTATCGTTCTATAAGGCACGCGGGCATACGGCGACGTCGGAAGGTTACCCTAGTATAGGTTTATACTAAGTTGTAGTTATATTAAGTATAAAGTACTTCTTTCTATCTTTCTATCTAGCTCCGGAGCTAGGTCTAGGGAGGTAAGGTTAAAGGTTAGGTTGTATCGGTAGCCTTATTCAGCTAGGTTTACTAGGTCGAAGTAGTCGTATACTTAATACTAGAAACCGTTTTATTTGTAGTAATAGGCCTTTAATAACTATACTCTATTAGTATACTACGAATAAACTACGAGTATAGGATAACTTACGTAATTGTAGGAGGAGCTATAGTATTAGTATTAGTATTAGTAATATAGAAAAGAAGACGAAGAATATAGCGACTAAGGTAACCAAATATATAGAGTAGATACCTATATTACTATTGTTTATTTATACGGAAACATATATAAATAATAGTAGAATAATAATATAATCTTTATAAAGAACTCGCTAAAAGCGTATATAAATAGGTACGCAAGAATAGGTATACAAATAGTAGCGCGAATATATATAAGTTATTACGTAAATAGGTACGTAAAAAACAGTATAACAATTACTATAATAGTAACAAATACGGACATAAATACGTATATCAATACGCGTATAAATACGTATATAAATACGTACGTAAATACTAGTATAACAATTACTATAACTATTACGATAAACACTACCGAATAGACGTATAGAAAAGTATAAATCCTTGAATATACTACAAATATACGTACAATTAGGATTATAGTTTTCTGCGTTCTGCGTTCTGCGTTTGTACGTTCTGTATTCGGCGTTCTACGTTCAGATTTAGGTTTATAGCCTCAACCTAGATCTAGAGCTCCGTCTATACCTCCTAGGAGGTACATTGTAGAATAAATCTACGCTATACTCCTTTTGCATCTCTCTGCCGCGCTCCCGCTTCCCGGCTTCCGCCGGACAGCAAAACGGTAAATAGCCGAAAAACTTCAATTTACTATATACTACCTCCCAATACCTTATCTTCTGCCCTCTATTTCTAATAACAGCGTGCATCCTATACGGTATACTATCTATTATATTATTTATCTGCCGAAAAGTTTGTATTATAGATAGAGAGAGACGGAGACAAGAACGACAGTATCAGATTGCGACGAGTGCGGGTATACCCGGTTTACCGTTTTGCTGTCCATAGGTTGCCCGGGTCCCGAGCTCCATCCATCCTCCTTGGCATAAGTTGCAGCAGCAGCAGCAGCAGTATGGCTTCACAAATAATGGCCTCCATGACCAGCAAACATCGCCTGTTCGCAGCACACTCTTCACCAACCACATCTGCCCATCCTATCCAGTGCGCTGCGTTTCATCATGTAAGTTTGGCACGACATGGACGCTGACTGCAGCATCTTTGGCTAACCACTGTCCCGGCATAGATTATTCCACTCGTGAGGCTCAAGGGCTTCAACAGTAGTCGGCAAGACATGACTACTGTAGTAGTATGCCAGCCTGGCCAAGTATTATCCCTCGTCGTCCCCGTCTGTGTCGTTCATCTCTGCGCTGAATGCCGCATAGTCCTGCCGACACTCCACACTGCTCTCCCATCTCTCTCCCTCTCTCTCTCCCCCTTCGTCCTGGGCTCTGAGATCAAACCCCCTTCCCATCCCATATGACGGGTTGCCCTTCTACACCTCACCAGCTCCTCGTCACGAAAAGCACGACATTTCACTTGCTAAACACTCATCTCCAGACTGCCACTTCATACCAAGCAATCCACCAACGCTCCCTTCTCGACATTGACGCTTGGACCAATTAGAATCTTGTGGGAATAGCCTTGCCGAAAGCGATGCCTCCCGCAAAACGCGACTCATAGGGAATCCTCATCCACACAACATCCACAACAATCCAATTTGCGACCATTCCATCCACAACGCAACTATCAGCAGCACCCCTCCACGCGCGCAAAAGCTCCAGCAACCACCCTATCGCACAACTCTCCATATCCACGCAATGGCAGGCGGAAAGGGTACGGACAAATCGCGACGGCTCGAGTCACGCGCCTATCTAACTACTGTACAGGCAAGACTGGTGGTAAGACTGGTGGAAAAGCGGGCGCCGACAACAGTGGAAAGTCGCAGAAGTCGCATTCGGCGAAGGCGGGTCTTCAGGTGTGTATCATCGCACTCTCGCGACAGACAACGAGGTAGCAGCGGCCTTGGACCGGATGGGCGCGTCGCAAAGCACATTCCTTCGCACAGCAGTCATACTCCCCGACTACCGCGGTGCACTCTGCGAACGTGCCGACCTGTGCTGTACACATGAGCAAACACTGGATCCGGTCTATGCCGACGCGTCTTATCATACTCGAGCTGACACATTTACCCCACCTAGTTCCCATGCGGTCGTGTCAAGCGTTTCTTGAAATCGCAAACCCAGAATAAGATGCGCGTGGGTGCCAAAGCTGCCGTATACGTGACCGCCGTCCTCGAATACCTCACCGCCGAAGTACTCGAACTTGCTGGAAACGCCGCGAAGGACCTCAAGGTCAAGCGTATCACGCCGCGTCATCTGCAACTTGCTATTCGAGGCGACGAGGAACTCGATACCCTGATCCGAGCCACCATCGCGTTTGGAGGTGTCTTGCCACACATCAACCGCGCACTGTTGCTCAAGGTTGAACAGAAGAGGAACAAGAAGGCGGACGCGTAGTAGGCCTATCTTTTGGAAACATTGATGAGGATGAGGATACCCCAGTGGCAGGTTCAGATTATGGTTGGAGTTCTGGAGCAGATGGCGTCAGGGAATATCAGGCGCTACGAGGCGCTCATGACTGTAGCAGTAAATTGGGCACCGAACGCATGCTAAATTGTTTTTCCCTTTAGGCCTTTCCCCTATCTTCCACTTGTCGCACCCCATCGAATTCTGTTGTTCCCTCTATGCGGAAATGTGGCATAGGCCTTGACATTCCTTAGTATAGGCGATCCTTGTTCAGTGGGAAGGTTTGCTTTGTGAAATAGCGATCCTCATTTGACAGGATTCGTGCATGTTCACACTTTTATTCGCATATCCTTGGTGCAGAAGACTGTACGCTCCCCGTTCATCCACATGTCTACTTTACCACCCACATTGCCATATCGTCATTTTCCACTCATGCAGCAGCAGCAGCAGCAAGTTTATTCTCCCAACTCCCCAACCATCTCCACTCCTTAGCCACTCCACTCAATTCCTCAAGAGCACGATTCACTTTCCCTCCTCCTCCTCCTCCTCTGTGCAGTTTCCGACCCAAAATTTCCACAAAAAACATATAATGCCACGCGCTTTCGGTGCTGGGTCGACTGTTGATGCTGGAGAGGTTGAGATGGAATTTTTTGAAAACTGCGAGGGAATCTGCGAGGGCACCGGGTTCGCTGTGGTTGTTGACTGTGAAGGAGATGAGGGTTTTGTACTTTTGTTCTTCTTCTTCTTCTCTATCATCGAGTGTAGCGTCCAAGGCGGTTGGTGGTGCGGCGTGAAAATTTAGCTCAGAGATATCAGAGCGAGAAGCAGTGGCGACGTCTTGACTATGACGAAGGATGAAGAAACGGGTCGTATTGCCTTCTTTGTCTTCGATGCCTTCTGCGAGTACATCGAGATTGTTGACATGTCCCGCGATTCTGCTGCTGATGGCTGCACTCGTGCCGGCTTCGTCCTGCGCGACCAGTTCCGCTGCTCGGCTGGTGCTGGACACGTCTTGCTGCTCGACGCCTTTGAGATAGGTGTTGAGGAAGAGTTTGCATTGCCCCCACGCCTGCGGGTGGGAGTAGAGTTTTGTAATGTGGGAAATGTCTTGGTTCGGCTTCACTCGTGGCTTGGGTGGGATGGGAGCTGCTTGTGTCGGTGTGCAGGATCCGGATGCTTCGTCGGGAAACTTCCATAATGGTCTGTCTCGCTCTGATATTGATGATGATGATGATGACGATGCAAGCTTGCAGTCCGAGCGTGCAGGTCTGGCAAGTAAGCAGTGATGCACCGGAAGGTAGATTTCGCCTTCGACGAGAATGTCCGGGTGACGGTTCTGGGCGTCGACAAACAGGTCGAGAGTAAATATCACCGAGCCATTGCTGGAATTCTCAAATGGCACAACTCCATATCGCACTTCTCGCTTTTGTACGGCGCTGAAGACGTCTGCAATGTTGATTCTCGGCTGCAGGTTATACTTGTCTGCGGAGAAGACTGATAGAGCGGCCTGACATATCGTTTAGTAGTCTCATCTTGTGGTGGTGAGTGCACCAGGAAAACCAGAAAAACGAAAAAGAAAAAAGAAAAAGAAAAAGAAAAACGTGCCTGGTGAGTGTACGTTGCCCTGGGGCCGAGAAAGGCGACAATTTCTGAAGCTTGATCCGGCATTGTGTCTTGTAACAGTCTTCAAGATTCTGACTGCTGCTGTGGAGCGTGCAGTGGGCAAGACTAGAGAGGCTCTGCAGCCCGGCTCTGGCTCTGAAAATCAATGTGGAAAGGTGAAGTCAAAGTTTTGCGAGAATAAGAAACGGTATGTATATTCTATTGCCAGTCCGGCATGACGTGCTACCACATATACATTTATGTACCTTTCTTGCATCTGTTATATTGGCTCGGTAATCAGATGTTAGAGTCGTGTGAAGCTGGGACGATACTGTATTGAGCACATTTTCCCCTGGATCAGGATGGTTATGCGTGTTGTATAGTCTATAGATAGGTACATGTATGTTAGTTACCGTTTTCTTATAATTCCTGTAGTTCATTCTACGCGTCGCACGTGCCATTCTGCCAAGATGTTTCCTATTGACGTCTTCTTGCACAATGGAAATGGATACTGCCATCCTGGAGACAACAAGTCGCATGTCGAGAAGACATCTCGATAGATCCCAATAACTTTTGCTTCTTCTGATAAGCTAACTGTGTATAGGCCTCAAACTGTGACTTTGACATATGCATCGGAGAGAAAAATGGACCACCAATACCAACCAACTACATGGCCACTCACAGTACAGGCACATCCTGCGGATCCGCATTGAAAACGCCCTGGGGATCCAACGACTTCTTGGCTTTCTTCAACCTGTCCCAATTGCTCCCATAAAGGTACTCCGCCGTCTCATCCACGGTCCATTCCGCATCTCGATAATTGGGGAACCCTTGCGGAACACCCCCATCCGCCTTGTAAGCATTGACGAAGTCATAAAATCTCTTCCTCAGGCTTGCCTGATCATCCGCAGAAAATGGTTTGTCCAGTGTCTGAGCACGCAAGTCCCATCTGACCAGCAAGAGATTGTCGTCGTGTTTCCAAGCAGATGCATCAGGAGCAATGGTCTTGGTGAACGCTCCGCCCCATATATCGACGAATCCGGATGCTCTGCCTGCGCTAGGCGCAGGTGCGTAAGCAGTGTTTTCGAATAGGCTTGTGGCGGTTTCGTTGGTGAGGGGATGACTGTTGGGGATGACTGTTGAGGTGATGTAGAAGTATCGGCGCTCTGTGTTGGTGCCTTCGATAAGACCGGGAGTGGTCACTGGGTCATATTGTGTTAGCCAAACAGATCTGAAGTTTGTGCAAGACTCCGAGGGAGGGCAGGAAGGAGATACTCACAATTCTCCGAAAGCAAGAAGTCGTTGTACGGCTGCTGCTCCAGAAGAGACATCCTTGATGGTAGATGTTTCAGCATCCCAGTCGTAACAGTATCGAACTCCGATGTGCTTCCATAGAAGAATCCCTTCATAGAAACATTGGTGTCGAGATCCATGCGCACCGAGATGGAGTCCACATTTTCAGCACTTTGCGCCCAAGCCTGCAGACCAGTCAAAGCACCAACATTCTCCTCCATCGTGATATTCTTCACCTCCTCGGAGAAACCAATGGTATACGACACAATAGTCTCCGATGGCGCCGGAAACGTCTCAATTGTAACAGTCAACACAACCCCAAAGCTCGCAGCGGCTCCTCTGACCGCCCACAGAACCTCGGAGTTCTCCGTAGCAGAAGCATCCACAATCTTCCCATCCGCAAGCGCAACTCGCACCGAAACTATGTCATCCAGGACAGTCCCATGCAATCTCGAAAGCGTTCCGAATCCTCCACCAAATGCTACACCCGTCATTCCCACATCCGGGCAGCGGCCATGCATCAGAGCGCGGGAGTGCTTTTCCCACAAGAATCTCGCAGCCTCGGAAATCGTCACTGGTCCTCCATATGTGAAAGTTTGGGCTTTCTCGTTGTATTGGAGCACTTTCATGTTACTCAGGTTGATGACAAGAGCTCCATCAGTTCGGCCAAATGCCATGCTCTGGAAGGATCTGTTGCCACCAATTGTGGTGACTTTGACTCCACTTGCTCCAGCGCACTTGATAGCAGAGGAGACTTGATCTTCATTCTGGGGAAAGACAATGACAGCTGGGACGGGGGCGAGACGGGCGTTCCAGGCTTCGGAGTCGAGGGACCAGCTGGAATTGGAAGGAAGAGACAATGGTACGTCTGCCGATTGCAGGCATTGTTGTAGAGAGGAGTCGTTGCTTTCTCGCTTTTGGTATTCGACAAGATTTGCAGATGCCAGAACACCAAAGAGGAGGAGCCGGAGGAGGAGGGGAATGCTGGAGGCCATTGCAGGGAGAGTGAAGCTAAAGTGTATGATGAGTAGGAGAACATACAGCTACACCTTATATTATATATGCGATCGATTCCGGGTAAGTGAATCGGATCCTAGCTCCGAAACAGAGATCCCGGGTCAGCATGGCAGCCATACCTGACGGCGATATCCTGACCTGCGATTACCCAGGGGCCAGGATATCCCAGCATGCAGCAGTGTATACCGGTTGATATTATGCTTGGCTGTTCTAGTCTAAAACTAACCTGGAAGGTAGTCAGCACGGGCAGATGTTCGGCCACTGATTAGTTGAAACCTCAGTACAGTCCGGTGCATGCTTGAACCTTCGCGGGCTTGACGGCATCCCCCTTGGCGAGGTCATGAAGCAGTAGCCATTTGAGTGGTTTCCAGCCTGGTTTCTGGCAGATATTTCGTGATTAATGTCTATGTTCAAGAAAGTAGTACATAATGAAGACAGTATAAGTAACAGTAGTAAGCCCAACACATACCTGCATCTGGCGCAGCGGGCAGAAAAAAAGGCTGCCGCTTTTGCTTCAATCTCAGGCTGCGCAGCACACAGTTGAGAAGCCCCTTTTTATTTTCTCACCCAGACGCTCGGCGGTTTTCATACCATGCCTGTCTGCCCAGTATCCTCTATGCGAAACGCCACTCCTGCGTTAGTTCACTGTCTCTCAGTGAACGCCTGCTCACCGAATTTCCGAATGAACACATCATGCCGATGCCGATACCTTGCTGCTGCTACTCGCTGCTGCGACCTCTTCCAGTTCTGTTCCCAACTCCTCATCAAGCATTTCGTTGTGCATGCCCTCCGGATTTCCATGAAGTCATGACTTTAGTGAATCTTTCATGCTCTGCGAACTTGCGCTTGTTGTGGGGAGAATGCTATCCTTGCTCTTGCTTGACCACACTTTCGACAGCGCAAACACGAGTCCCGACACGAATCCGACAAAGATGGCGGAGCAGCTGGCTAGGGTGACGGGTGCATTGAAGAACACTAAGCCTGAGATGGCAATGGGAAGCTTGTTCAAGGCACCGACCATGGAGTAGGTGGTAGAAGAAGTGACGCGAACACACCACGCACTGGTGTAGCTGATGAAGATGCTGCTGAGTCCGGTGAAGATCATGGCGGCAATCATGAGTTGCTGTCTGCCGGGCGGGAAGTTGATGGCAAGATTGGCGGCGGACCAGTCTTCGAGAAGGAGCGAAGCAATGAGCAGGATGGGAATGGAGAGCAGATTATTGTAGTACATGGCTGAAGGTGTGTTAGCATGATCTTGAGGCAGCCTCCCAGCCAGCGAGATAATTAGTAGTCAACTCACTGTCGAAATCCTTGAAGTTGGTAAGCTTGATGCGCTTCCTCATGCCCAGGACGTAGCCAGCGGAGCACACGCAGTTCAGCGCCATCCAGATGTAGCCAGAGTTGAGAGTGGCGATCTTCTCGGCGGCCTCGCCAGTAACAGCGTTGCCGCCGTAGGAAGCCAGAGCGTGCGAGATGTCCGCCCACGCGGCAATGATACTGCTCAGCACCATGAGGCCGAAACTTAACAGAGCCATTCCCGTCACAGAGCCTCCGAACCACAGCACCTCGCCGTATGCAATGAGGATGATGGTCAAGTTCTTGAAGATGGTGTAGACGGGAATGCTGAGGAACTGCAAGGCCTTGATGGAGGTGTAGATCATGCCAATCAGGAGCAGCGACACGGGGAACCATTTCCGCGCCTCGTCGACATTGAAGCTGCGATATGAGATGAAGCCCATGGCCTTGCCAGATGAAATGGCTATTATGCACACTATGGCCTACATCCACACCGCGCGTTAGTCTTTTTCCGCATGCCTGCAATCTGCCCTTCCCGATATCGTGAAGTGTAGTGTCGCAGAGGGGGGAGTCCATACCTGCACGGCCAGCAAGAAGAAGCTCAGATTCCAGCCTGTTCCATTGACGCAATACTTGTTCGACACTGTCATGAGAATACTGCTCCCACAGTAGGCGAGAATGGAGAAGAGCGGGTTGTTCACCACAGCTGGGGCCGACATGGTGGGCACGATGGGTCGCGGCGCGGCTTCGAAGTGCGCGGAGGGAGGCTGGCGGTCGTCGAGTTCGATGGTGAAGTCCTTCTTTTTCTCGTCTGCCATGAACCGATCCCCGTCGTCGTCCTGGTGGTGGTGGTGGTGATGGTGAAGGTGATGGGCTGGCGGAGGGCCGCGCGTGCTAAGGGGGCTCGCTTTGGACCACAGGGAGGTGGAAGGGGAGGATCGCTGAACGCCGATGAAGGTAGTCGTGGTGAAGACGGGTGGAGCGCTACACTCCCACAGTTGGCAATGTGTGTTGCTACAGTGGTATAGGTAGGTAGTCAAGTATAATACAGCAAAAAAAGGAGGATCTTCTCAATATCCGGATGCATCACATTCACGACTCAAGACCACGCCACGTTTTCCCGAACTCCCACGCCACGCTTCGCTTCCTCCAGCCTTCCATCGGTAATCTCGTCCCGTCCCGTCCCTCACCGTCCCGTACTTGTTCCGGAGAACCGCTTACCTCCTACTGCTACTTCTACTGCTATTCTACTTCTAGCTTCAATTTCAATCACCACATCTCTCGCCGGCGCCACCCAACAACACCATTACCAACGCCAACAATACCCATCTCCCCAATGGCCACGACAATCGACTCCAAGGTCGCTCAAGTGCTGGACTCGCGCCATTCAGCCCACGACTCAGACGATGAAGACGCCCTCATCGCAGAACTCGAAGACGACGAAGACACTCAATTCTCTGCTCTCCGCGAAAAGCGTCTACAACAACTCCACCAAGAAGTCACGCGAGCAAAACTCATGAAAGAAACCTCTCATGGCACCTACTGCGAAATCAAATCCGAAGAATCTCTCATGGAAATTTCTACTTCGGAGAAACTCTGCATTATTCATTTCATGAAACCCGACTTCAATCGATGTGGTTACATGGATTCGAAGCTGGCGATTCTGGCAGAAAAGCATTTCGACACCAGGTTCGTGTCGATCAATGTTGAAAATGCTCCTTTCCTGGTCGTCAAGCTGGGCATTAAAGTTTTGCCGTGTGTGATTGCTTTCAAGGATGGTGTCAGTGTGGATAGGCTTATTGGTTTCGAGGGGATCGGGTATAAGCCAGATGAGTTTACCACAAAGGAGTTAGAGGACAGGCTGTTGCAGAGTGGCGTGTTGGTAAGAAATAAAATGAATGATGATGACGATCGGAGGAGGGCAAGGAGAGAGCAGGAAGAACGCGAAAGGGACGAATTGTGGGATGAGGATGAGTGAGAGTGAGAGTCAGATGAGGGACTGTGTGTTTCGGCATGCGACTGGAGGTTATCACGCACGGCGGCCTTCATTCCCTCTGATCTGGCAGCATACTCAACGAACTTTATATTTCATGCGGCGATGCAAGCGCTACATCAAGATCGGAACTCGAAGTTAATTCGGATACGCCGAGGGACTCCGAAATGCAACACCAGCTTGGTGTCATTTTCCAGCTGCCTGCAGCCCCTTCTCGCGCTACGAGCATACCTGGCTGGCTTCCTTCATTGTTGCAAACTCCACCAAACTTGTAGCCATTGTACATGGCTTCAGCATCGGGTTATTGCCCAGATGCATAGTACCAGCCGACCTCGACCTGCGGTCACAGCATGCCACCTGCAAATGCGTCGACCACGGAGCTGAAACATGTTCATCCCGTTGCCATGACGAGCCCTCTTCCTCCACGCTTTCAAGAGTACTCGTCTTCTTTGAGCATTTCTTTGCAGCTCTATTTTTACCAGGAGGGTTTCTTGTCCATTGTGGGTGTCGATGGGACTGTTCGGCTTTCGTAAGAGTACTTTCCTTCGTGTTTCCGATCCTGGCCACTTCCAGATGATTGTGAAGTGCGCGCACGCATGGCTTCGGCAATCTGGCAAGCCTCGCATTGTGCATAGTGGGTGCGCCTCTTGCGTGGGAAGGAGATACAATTGCCCATGGTGCTGGGTTATGTCTGGTAAGATCTGAGGTCTCGTCGGTGTCGCCCTCGGTGTTGTCTTATTTGCGCCGTGTATGGTGTCTATCGACTTGAGAAGGATGTGTGCATTAGGAGGTATGCTGGAGCCGTACAGCTCATACATTGACATTCGAGAGTACGATGTCATAGTGATGAAGAGAGTCGACTCGGCACCTTGCGGATCATACTGACTTTAATACTCTACCATGGATCGTGGCTTTCGCAGGCCTTTCACGCGTGCCATTTGCAGTCTTGGCATGCTCTTTGGGGTTGTTATGCCAAAAGTACAACAGACTAGGAGGTAGCTCCTAGTAGTAGGTACATAAGCGGCATAAGGTCCATGCACCACCGCACCCGATGCTCTCTACAGACACGGCATATACATATCACGTCTCAGACCTCGCATCGATGCCCACCAAGATAGCGCATAGTCTATGAACATAAGGCTGTCTACAAGCAGAACAAAACTCCATAGACCAGGCTCTCATTGGGAACTTCGACGAAGCACCGTACCCATCATACAGCGTACCATCCGCTTCATGAAGTCCGACCATTCAGAAGGCATTTTCGGCGCGTCTATTGCCCTTTCAATCATCTACTTTCCCGTCGGCCTTGCTTTGCCAGTAGCCTTCTCGCTCCCCTCGATGCTCAGCAGAATTAATTGCTGCTTCCATTGGGGCCGTTCCAACGTAGGTGCAAACGGAGAGGAAAGATGAAAGGATACTTGGGGGAAAGCGGAGCAGAACTCACATGAGGATTGCGGCAATGGAGTTCGTATTGTGACGCATATCAGGCATGTTTGTGTTGAGAGGAAGAGGTCTAGCAGGCAGCCTTCCAGATAGACGAGGGGACCCCAAGAGTGGTCCATTTGAGACCTTGCATTTTAGTGGCATTCGAAAGATTCCATTGCTACCTCCTACCTCCTACCTCCTATTACCCCCTACTGTACTTGAAACTTCACGTACTCTCGTCCTTGGCCACTCCCCGGAATGGTGAAGCTAAACGAAAATACCTGTATACGACCACCTAGAAGACATGGACACAATGCGAAACAAACCGACGTCGCTTGCATGGGTTACATAAGCGATATTTGCCTTGCCTCAGCATCGATGTGATGTTGGTTCGACCTAGACCTCTTCAACCTTCATGTCATTCCAGTCCAAGCTCAAAGTTGGTCTACAGCACTTCGGGCGACAGAGTTGTGGCGGTGAGCAGTACATTCGCCTGTTCACCTGGCTCAACTCACCAACCTCACGAGCAAGCAGTGGTATGACACCCGGGCCGCGCTATACCACTAAGCTTGTTTGCACGTAAGCCAATGGCTCTGCAGAAGACGGTAACTCCTAAGTTACATATGTCTTCGCTATGTAGAGCGGCGGTGGTACCACAGTGCCGAAGCAACCGCCATGACTGCTATAGAGATGATCATAATGTAGGAATCAGCAGTTAACCATGCGTTCCACAATAATCTCTTACACAGTTCAACTGCCATGGCTATCAGCCTACGCAGATCAAGAACCAGGAAACGAAATCACAGCTCTCAGCAATATACCAATTACCCTCTGCAAGGCGAAACATATGTCAAGATTCAATACGACAGACACGTCGCTTCCGAAGCATGGGTTCTACTACCCGACCGCACGATCGAGCATCTCATCTGCTATCCACGTGGTCGATCAGCTCGACTAGCACGAAGAATCACTCCGACTCATGAGAATTTCTCTTCGCCCTTCTCTAATCTTGGTCTGGTCACTGATGATGATGATGATGATGGAGGAAAGATACGGGATGAGAAGAAGAATCCCGTAGATGCGATCGTCCGAGATACAAGTAGTAGTAGCAGCAGTAGTCATCTCATCTCCACCAACGAGAAGAAGCAAGACACTACGACCATCTCCGAAACAACTCCAAAACCAAAAACCACATCCACCCCCACCACCACTGCAATCCCCCACCCCCTCCTCGACCGCGTCAAATCCGCCCTCATCCAAATCGACACCGAGTCTACCCTCCTCCCCAACAACAACAACAACAACAACAACACCACCACCAACACCAACACCGACACCGAGAAGAAGAAGAAGAAGAAGAACACAGTCATCTCCCCCGGAATCCTCCCTCGAGCAGAATACATCTCAGCAGACGGACGCAGTTGGATCGGCACATACGATCTACCCACGGGAGATTTCGTGCGAAGGACGTCAACGTCATTAGACGCGTGCGAGGAGAATCATCATCATAATAATGTGCCGCGGACCTATTCCTCCTCCTCGGTGGGTGAATTGACGGTCGTGCAGTGTCCGTTGGATGGGCAGGGGAGGGCGATGGTGAGGTTTCAGTATGTGACGTATGAGGATGATGGGGATGGGGATGGGGATGGAGATGGTGGTGGTTGTGGCGAGAATGGAGGGGGAGGTGCTAGTAAGGGAAAGATGGCGGTGGCGGGGTTTTGGGAGAGGGTTTTGAGGCGGGTGGTTTGTAGGTGAGTGAATTAGGCGAGTAGATGAAGATGTTGAAGATGTTGAAGAAGACGAAGGAGGAAAGTGGTTTCTCTAGTGAGATATCGTTATTACTATTATCTTGAAGGAAATATAACTAAAAGTACAAAATCTACAAAACTGGTAAAAAATCGATAAATCCCTTCTGTGCCTTCCTCTTGAGAACTTCCGAGCAAGACTCCATTTGCCAAGCCGCATACTTAGCGAACAGCAGCATATTGATGGAAAAAGCAACGTCAGCCACAACTCTTCTCCAGCTTTACATTTCCATTTCGACATCATCCATGTCACCATCCTGATGATCCTCAGCATTTCCTGGAGCTGCCGTCTCGTCATCGGTCCACCACAAAGCATCCCGCCAACTACCATCATCTTCCCCAGCGCGTCCGACAGCAACGCCCCCCGTGCTGCCATCGGACTCAGAGTCGCTGAACCCATGAATCCTAATACCTGTATCTGCGTATACCGCCCCAAATAATTGAGAGTAGCTTTCGCGGTCGACGGTGATATGACGCAGTTCGTTACTAACATCCAAGATGACCTGTTGAACCTCATCTCGCCTGTTCAATTCTTCATCACGTCGTCGTCTGAGATCATTGTACCGTGCATTGATAGCAGCCTCATCGGGAGCACCAGGAGAGGCCGGGGCTACCAGATTGAGCTCTTCGCGGATCGAGCTGTACGCGTCATTAATCCCTAGCCATGCTTCAACCGCAAATGAGATACGTCGGTGAGCCTGATAAATTCTATCATCACGATCCGTGTCCGAATCATCCTCCTCTTGCTCATCACCATCCTCCACTGAGGAATCATCGAAATCGTTGAACTGGACTCCTGTAAGTTGAAATATTTGTTGTGCTGTCAAATTGTACCTATCCCGACCATAAGGCAAGCGACGTAGTTCGTCGCCTGTGCGCAAAATGGTTTGTCTCGCGGCGGCCAGCCGAGCCACAGCGTCGTGACGTACCTGCGCAAGTGCAGCGATATGTCGTGGTACTGATGGAAGGGTCTCATTTGTGCCGTATGTGCGAGCTGTAGCCCCTATCCAGTCGTTATGGGCTGTGAGCCGTGCTTGCAAGAGTGCGTCGAATCCCCCCACGGTGGCATCAAGAAGCTGAAGTGCGGCAATAATTCGTTCCCTCTCGTCATCTGTCGCGAAACGTTGGTCCGCCTCACTTTCGAAGTCCTCATCCTCATCATCCGCATCGTCCTCATCCCCTTCAATAACTTCGTCATACACAGGAGCACCTGTGCCAGACGCAGGAAAACGCGGGCATTGCTCGGCCCAGTGAAGATTATCTGCTTCAGCGACTTGCTGGCCGCAATGGTGGCAGCTGAAATTCACGCGTCGAATGTAAGCAAGTATCTCCAATGTTTGCATTGTCTGAGCGATGCTCGATGCCCTGTATGCAAGCCTGCCGCCCTATCCCGTAACAAGCCAGGATGAGGGGTCGCCACCCGGGGATAACTTCGTGTTGGGGTTTACTTACTATCGCATCTTGCACACTAAACAGTGCATCTCATTGCACCCATCAATGCGGCTTACTTCAGCTCGACACGTACGGTTGGGACATTGCTGCCAAGTAGTCCCTTTCTCCTCTGGGGGCAGTACAGACTCGGCGGTACAGTCGTGGCTCCTGGGGTCTTCGTACGGCTTTTTACATATACAAGTATCTGCCTCGCAGGCTGGACAACGCACAGGCAGCGGCGCTCGAGTACCGAAGTTGGTTGAGTTGCCAAGGAATCGTTCGCAGCCTCTTCCTCCTGGTCTTGGACAGCAATAAAGTCGATAGTAAAGCGGAGTGTTGTACTCCCTTTCCCTGGCCTGAAAAGCCGCAACGAATTCTGGTTCGAATATTTCCCTGTAGTTCTCGAAGTGCACTATCGCACCGCCCATTCTGAGTGGATATTGTCCTTCATCGGTCAGCGCTGATTCGAACCACGCGCGCAGACAATCGCGGCAAATCCTGCTTCCGTGGACATCGCAGAGATCGCCAGATGCGTAGGTATCTGTGCAAATAATACATGTATGACTCGGCGTGCTGCCCATGGCGACTGATCAGAGCGGAGCGTGGTGAGGACTGGATAATTCAAGTCTACGCCGGGAAGAGTGGTTCACTTGAAGAACATAAATTCAAGCCGTTTCCGGCGATGTTGATCTTTGTCCTTTTGTAAAGAATACCAGACGATGGAGTCCCGACGATAGAAGGACAAAGGATTCCAAAGCAGCACATCATGAGGTCGAAGTCTAGTGTCTCGTCCAGTAGCAACCTACAAGATGACCTGAACTTTTGGGACCTACGGGCAGGAATCACAGGCAGACTCTCAGACCGACAGGTTCACTAGAAGTCTGTAAGCACTGAACCTATGCCGCATAACGTAAACTCTGTTATGAATACTTCCCCAGTCTTGGTAACAAAGCCCTGCTCGAACCCAATGCGGCGACAAAGAAGGCGTCGCATTCGAAGCGGGCATGGACCCTCACGAGCCGACAACAAAGCCAAGATGCGCGGCAACAAGTCGAAGACACAATAAGCAGAAGGGTATAAGCCGTCTAGGTGGATTGCCAACAAATGATGCCCCGAAGTCTGCTAACGGATGGACGTTGAAGGACTGGAATAGACGGAGGCCTGTGCATTTGCCACTCCAGTAGTGTTCGTGATGAGCTCGCTTCAGTACAAACTCCGCTTGTAGTGACCGGCGAGAAGGCGGAGGGAGACACATCGCCTTCGAGCAGACAGAGATATCTGTCAAAGGCACTTCCGATGCCTCGGAACAGATGGCCGCCGGAGTAGGCATTGGTGCATATGATATGCTGATCAGTCACCTTGTCAACTTGCAGTTGTGATGCGATAAAGACTCCAGATCCAGCGGTAAATGTTCATGGGAAGTGGGACTCTTCAGTTGTCGTGTTGTCGAAAGAGGAGGCGAAGTGAAAGGGGTCGTGGTAGAAGTTAATAGGTCGGCGCTTCCAGTTGCCGACGCCAAGCCCGCGAATTTCAATGTGGCTCGTCGAACTTCTGGCTTTGGAACTTCTGCTCTGGTCGACGAGGTCTTCTATCACGTACTAACCACACAGCACCTTCGCAATGGCCTCCCGACCGACCGTGACCATCATTGGCGCCGACGGTGCTCCTTCTCAGGACACCCACCCTCTCCCAAATGTCTTCAAGGCCCCCATCCGCCCGGACATCGTCCAGTACGCCTCCACCGCCGAGAACTCTGCGATATGTGCACAACGAGGAGGGAGGGAATACTAATGGAAGCGCAGGACCGTCCACACCGGTATGGCCAAGAACAAGCGCCAGCCATACGCCGTGAGCGAGAAGGCTGGTCACCAGACCAGTGCTGAGTCCTGGGGTACCGGTATGTGGGAACAGAGCAAAAAGAGGAAACGGGGAGGACGATGTGGAGCATACACTGATGCACATGTCTAGGACGTGCTGTTGCCCGTATCCCTCGTGTTAGCGGTGGTGGTACTCACCGTGCCGGTCAGGCTGCCTTCGGTAACATGTGCCGTTCGGGACGCATGTTCGCACCCACCAAGGTCTGGCGCAAGTGGCACCAGAAGATCAACCTTGGCCAGAAGCGTTTCGCTACTGCATCTGCCATTGCTGCCTCTTCCAGCGCTGCTCTCCTCCTCGCTCGCGGCCACCGCATCAACGAGGTCCCAGAGGTCCCACTTGTCGTCTCCTCGACTGCCTTCTCCAACGCCGGCATCAAGAAGACCTCCGCTGCCGTCGCACTCCTCAAGTCCGTCGGTGCTGGTCCAGACCTCGAGCACGTCAGCAAATCCCGCAAGCTTCGCGCTGGTAAGGGAAAACTGAGAAACCGCCGCCACCAGCAGCGTCGCGGACCTCTCGTCATCTACGAGCCAGAGAAGGATGGCAAGGAGCTCGTGAACGCTTTCCGAAACATTCCAGGTGTCGAGACATGCACAGTCTACTCTCTCAACCTCCTCCAGCTTGCACCAGGTGGCCACCTTGGACGATTTGTCATCTGGACTTCGTCCGCCTTCGCTGCCCTTGACAGCGTCTACGGCAGCACCACCGAGCCATCCGCCCTCAAGCGCGACTTCCTGCTCCCACAGAACTTGGTCGCTCAGTCAGATATCGCGAAGCTCATCAACAGCAGCGAAATCCAGAGCGTGCTTCGCCCAGTCAAGGGCGGTGCCATCACCAAGCGCACTGTCGTGCAGAAGAAGAACCCGCTCAAGAACAAGCAGGTTCTGCTCCGCCTCAACCCATACGCCAAGGCGTACTCAGCAGAGGGTCTGGGTCATGTCAAGAGCACCGAGAAGCCAATTGCCAAGGACTCCACGTACAATGCTACGCTTCACGAGAACTAAGCGGGCGCTTTTGTTGTTGTAATGAGGTTTCATGGGAGCGGGTCATTGTAGCCGGACAGGACAAGCTGCATGGCGTTCAATGTAGCGCCAATCGAGACTCTTTTCAGATCTGTCACTTTCATTGATCCATTATGTCTCAATCTTCATGACTTGTGCAGCCCCCGCAGCAGTAGAATACGATTTCCAAGACTTGCTGACTCGCTTGTTGATTCATCAACCATGCGTAGAGTAAGTACTACCACAGCCCCAGATCCACGCAAACTGGTCTCTCCCTTGAGAGGAGTAAGTTCCTCGCGTGCATGTACCTGGATGGTGGTCGAACGAAGTCGCATTGAATCTAACAGAAATATGCACGTCGAATCGATCACAAATATGTAGTGCTCACAATGGCGGAAGAAAACATGTGGAGAAAAAAGAAAAAACTAAAGCGCAATTCCGCATACATTGCAGCGATGAGAAAATTCTAATCTTCTGTTCATAAAAACGACTGTGCCTCTGGGTCTTTTGTTCCCTTGCCATCTTAAAAGTGTCTGTCTTGTCTGTCTGTGCAAGCCAAAAAAGGCCCCCCAAATTTGGCCACTGGTATAAACCTTCCATCATCATCAAAGTCATCAAAAAAACGCCGTCAAAAAATTGGTTTCTTGGTTCCGTTATGCCGCCACCATCACCGAAGGTGATCACTCATGTAAGCGCTGGTTTATGCATCGCGATGAAAGCCTGCTAGCAAATCATGGATCGGAAAAGATCTCAGAGAGAGGGTGCCTCCTTCGTAACACGGCAAAAAGAAAAGAACAACAGCTAGAGCTTGTGTCCGTGGATTGAGATGTGTCGCCGGAGATGTCTCCCCATGTTGCTACGCTTAGAGATGACGCCCGCTGAGCAACTCATGCCATCGGACAGTTCCATGGGAACTGCGAATCCATTGTCACAAATTCCAAATTTGCCGCCGTCCATGCAGATGATCTCGTCTTGGGTGGTGCAGGCGACGGACTTTGATGAAGAGGAGGTTGTATTGCCCGCTGCAGCTTTGTTGGAAGAACCAGATTCATCGGAGGTCTCGGGTGGACCGCTCGCGGCAGGTGAAGCGTATCCACTCGGCGCCGGTCCGTCCGCTGTGATGGTCTTCATGGCAGTCTCAGTAACGACCTCGTAGGCAGTAGCCACTCCACCACCTCCCATTCCGCCTTCGGCACTGCTGGCACCGCCATAGCCTGTGGGGGCTGGTGCTTGTGCTGCAGCGGAAGAAGTGCCGTAAGAAGGCGCGGTAGGAGCAATAGCAGGACCCGAGCCCTGTGCAGGAGCCGATGCTCCAGAACCTGAACCATAACCAGTCGGCGCAGCAGGCGAGCTTGCAGGAGTGCTGTAAGCAATAGGTGCAGAGGGGGCAGCACCGCTAGAGCCAGATCCTGCGCCTCCAGTAGCAACAGCACAAGTCCCAATGGTAGAGCTTCCGAGGGCAGTTTTCATGACGGTCTCGACATTGCGGCCACATTGCGGGAAGACAAAGTCCTCGTTCTCACACGTGGTGCAACCATTACCAATGTTGGCCACGAACATGTCCGGCAGTGTGTCGAGCACATTGTTGTTGTCCGCGCCACCAGTGACTGTGATTGGGGCACAGTTCATGTACATCTCTCTGTTGCCAATCTTGTTGAACCAAGTCCATGCCATTGTGTACTCGCCGTTAGGCATACCCTTAGGCATAGTGTACTCAAACGTGGGATTCCCAGTGTAGTCGGGAGAGCCATTGGCATTGCCCGCGTCCGAGTTGGGACATCCGCCGAGGATGGAGTGGATGACTTTCCACTGGCTGTTCTTGGTGGGTTCCTTGTCGAGTGTGACAGAGAGCTGACATGAGCCACCACCGTGGGTGGCGCCGCCCTTGAATGAAAGCTTTTGAGGTACGCCAACCGGAATCTGGTTCATTGTGCCGATATCGTAAACTCCAGATCGTTGTTTGCATGGGAAGTCAGACCCATCGGCTTCGAGAGGACTGTTCGTAAGGCTATCTGCGCCATAGGGGACTGGGCTGGTGATCACCATATGCGCGTTAACGGAAGACACAAGCAGACTGCAAGTTGCAGCTGCGGTCAGAAATGATTTCGCGAACATCGTCCCGGAACTTTCGTAGGGAGTGTGGATGCAAGGTATCGAGATTCGTTGAAATGCTGTTTGCAATCGCTAGACCGGCTAGACGATCTGATTGATGTCTTCTTATTCTTCTTCTTCTTCTCAGATTCGGTGACGACAAGGCAAGTGGCTATAGAATGACGAGAACATCAGTACGGACTTTCGTTTTGACTGGTCTCGATTGTATCGAGTGTTAAGGAGATAGCACTCTCCGATGCTCGAGCTCGAGACATGATGTAAATCATGGGGCACTTCGAGACTGGGCGCGAGCCATATCGAGACGAAGCAGTTCGATGGAAGAAGAAAAAGAAGAAGAAGAATCATCTATAAAGGGGAACGAGCTCACCTGGTGTGTCTCAGTCGATGGAATCCTGCGACAAGGATCTCGGGCAGAAGTCGGAGTCGAAGTGATCAAATCAGCAAAAGAGAGTCTAGCTCAAGTCTCGCAGAGACGGGTAAGGCGTCAAAGAGTGTGATTGCACGATGCTCCAGGCAAAGGCTGTAGGAAATGATGCTCGACAAGAATGCGCGACGACTCTGGGAAAATGCGTTTGTATTTGAGCAATTGCAAAGAGACAAACAGTAGGGAGCATGAATCTTTAAGACTTACTGCTTGGCGCGATCTGCACATCTCTAAACAGCCCCTGTCACATCGTTGATATGGATGATGCCTATGCACGATGACCCTCCTTACTCCTTACGCGCCGGTCCCGCTATAGGAGCCCCATGAGAAGCGGGACTGCTCGAGTGTGGCAGCAGGAAAGCTCATGCGAGGTGTGGGAATGGCCAGGTACTTTCTTGGTGCTGCGCGGCTAGCATCCGCAACGAGTGTGGCATACTCAGCCACGGCGATCTAGTGGGAAGCAGATGCGCGCGATCATCTGGAGGCGGACCTCTGGTTGAGCTCTTCTCCGCCAATACTTGGACAAGGGAACTTGCAGACTGTGCCGGCTTGTTTGGCAGTCTTCCGTCTCCGCGCTGGTGGCGGTGACGCTTTTGTCTCAAGGGCCCGAGCGAGACGATTGAAAAGGGACGCTGAGTGCAACGGTTGCAGAGGGGACATCGGAGCGTGCCTATCAATCGGGTTTTATTCTGAAAATGGAGTTAGAGGTGAAGTCGAGATGTCCAATCATAACAGAAAAGTCGTGTCGTGAGGTTGGGAAAGGGGAGCCCACGGCAGTTAGCGTGCTGGGCCGCAGACGCTGCTGTCCAATCGTGGTGTGTTTGGTGTTTCACATCCAACGTTCTCACATGATCCACCTTCCAAGGCGCTTGACTGATGCTGCAGAAACGAAACGAAAGGCAGGCAAATCATTACCTACTGCGCCTGTGAATGGTGGAGCAAGCAAGCCAGCGAGCCAGCAAGCCAGCAAGCATACATAATAGACTTGTTCGGAAATGGTTACATCTGCTTCAATAATTCTACGCGACGCGGCGCAGACCACGAGCTGCTTCACGCTCGATAGTCTATGTACTACCTCCCTTCCCACGAACTGAGCAACAATCTTTGCCTCCGAGCAATATGTCTTGAAACCAGCGTATAAAGTACCTACCGCACCCCACAACTTTCGCAGTGCATGTGGTCTCCTACTCCTCCCCGTTCTTGAAATAGATCATGACGACGCCGCATATGTTTTGTGTTTGAACAACGGCGCGCTACAGCGGGATGACCTTCTCCGACCTCACAGCGATCGGCCAGGCTGGTCTATTGCAAGCATTGTATGGTATTGCAGAGCAGCTTCGACATTCTGGGCTCAAGGCAAGACGGGGGGGCATTCGACTCATTCCGCGGACATTGTCCAGTGTGCTCATACGGCAGAACCAAGTTCCAGTAAATCGAAGACGTGGGACCCCATGGTACACGTGTCGCGTGGCAATGGCGCCGTTCGCCACCCCGAATGACTGGCTGATGATTGCCGCTCTAATCATACTAGTCGTATAGAATGCCTCTTGCTGATAGACTCTTGTCCAGCCGAATTCGAACGTCGTCTTGAGCTGATACTTGGGCTCATGCTTCTCAGTCGCTGTCGGACAGATTTCCAGATGGTACTCTTTTCCTGCGCTTGCCGAGAGGTTTTACTTGATGTTGGGATTAGAGGCAAGCAATGCTCGAATGCCTCGCCAGAACCATAGTCAGGCATAGAGAGTACGTAGCTCTCCTCGAGGAAGCATTGATGTGCGTCCAGTAAGCTTGAAGTCATTGCTTTTCGTCCTGTAAGTCTTGTTGCTAGAGGTAATGCAGATGGGTATTCGAAATCTGAGTGTAAAGCTGGAGTAGCGAGTCGAATCTGGGCTTGAAGCTCGTACTTATCTCTCCCCTCAACGCGTCTCGCAGCCTATCTTATGGCATGACACTACGAATTGCGATTGTGCTATATTGGGCTTTGCCCATGGGGATCCCAAGGATGCGTGTGGAAGCGTTTCAAACACTTCATGCAATGGCTCTGCACATGTGCCAGCATACATAATGCGAGACGCCGCGAGTGCGGTCAACCTGTGGTAGGACGAAGATACATGTGTCATCTGTTTCAGGTCCTTGTATGGCGACGAGGGTGCACACTGGCGCGGAATGGTCGGCGCTTACGTGTCGCTTGCCAAGAATAATAGCGAACAGAAGACGAGTTGTGATAAGTTGATAGCCAATATGCGTTGTACCGTCTGCACTCTTTGCTACATGTACTTGCTCGTATACCTAGATAAGATCGTAGGTTTTCTGCTTGCTGAGCACCATGCTCCGCCGCACAGTGTGGTCAGCATGAACATGCAGAGCCCTCATGGGCTGTGATTGTAAGCCGCTCTCACCTCCAGCAGGCCCATGAAACTGGCTGTTATGTTCTTCGAAGTCGCGCGCAGTGCACGAGGCGCACGCAGAGCTAGAACGACACTGCCCACCGTGACTGCGATCTTGTAATGTGGGCGCGCCCTTTGAATGCAATGTCTTGTTCTACATGTGGTTCAGCACCTCATTGCCGTCCTCGTATGGGCTCTTCTCCTCATCTCAACGTCAGGAGGCCACGTCGTTCCTTCTCGTTATATTCTTCTCTTAATATGTAGAAATTCGATCGCCTTCACGTCGAGATGCGTCGCAGGCGCGACTCGCATTGGTGTAGGCGGTTCAAGGTTGGGAAAGGGCTTCGTGAGCTGGTGATCCCGGGGGTATACGACATGTCTCATTGACGATGTAGCTGGTCTGTTCGCCCGACCGTCGCCTCATGAACCTGTGATCAACATCATTGTCTCCGTACTGCTGGCCATCGCCGTCGTGGGAAGGGACGGTTGCTGCCGCCGCCGCCGCTGCTGCTGCTGCTGCTGGCATCGTCCATCACGATCGCCTTGGAATTCCCTCCGATGAGCCCAACACTGCAATAGCCGAGTGGAAACCGTGCACACGCAGGCTCTTTTGCCATATTCTGCTCCTCGATTATTACATCCTCAAGTGTCTGGCTCTGGTGGACTGAAGAGGGGCAGTAAGGTAGTCAGCTGCTTCAGCCGCACGTCCTTGACCCCTATTCTCGAACACGGACGGCAGATTTCTGAGCCGCCAGCTCCTCACCGGTGCCACCCCGCCTAAGAAGAAACAGTCGCGTGGGCACAGCGCTTTAGCCACGAGCTATCCGAATCAACAAGGCGACTCGCACAAAGCAACGTCACCAAACATCACCACACGATCGCCTCTTTGAACCCGGTCACGAGCACAACAGCATAGTCTACGAGGTCGGCATACAGCAGCTGCCCAACATGGACGGGCAAGATGAACAGTGGGCAGACAATGCAGCCCGAGCGGTGCAGAATAAGGCGAACAAACAGATTCCAGAGATCGACTTCACACTCCATAGTATGGAGGATGGGACGCAAGTGAGCACGCAGGAGCGAGTATGCAAAGGTATCGCCTTCCGTGGGCCAGTCTCAGGCGCAATCGTTCTTGATGCGCTATAGACTGAGCCGCCACATTCCCACCGCCAGGAAGAGCTGAATGCTAACTGAGGTGAACCCAGATGTGCAGGCACCAGCCTTCAACGTTCCTACCGAGGATCAGATTCTCTCGCCGCAAGATCCTACGAAACCCAACCTGCAGTTCTTGAAGCAACACTTGTACCGGGAAGGTCGCCTGACAGAAGAGCAAGCGTTATGGATCATCAATGGCGGCGCGCAAGTGCTTCGCGCAGAGCCCAACCTGCTGGAGATGGATGCACCCATAACCGTATGCGGCGATATCCATGGACAGTATTTCGATCTCATGAAACTCTTCGAAGTTGGGGGTGATCCAGCAGAGACCAGGTATCTGTTTTTGGGCGACTACGTCGATCGTGGCTACTTCTCGATCGAGTGTGTGCTATATCTGTGGGCGCTGAAGATGTGGTATCCTAATACGCTCTGGCTTCTGCGCGGGAACCACGAGTGCAGGCATTTGACCGACTACTTCACATTCAAGCTGGAGTGCAAGCACAAATACAGTGAGAAGGTGTACGAAGCATGCATGGAGGCTTTCTGCTGCCTTCCATTGGCAGCTGTCATGAACAAGCAATTCTTATGCATCCATGGGGGTTTGTCCCCAGAACTGCACACACTTGATGATCTCAAGTCACTAGATCGGTTCAGAGAGCCACCCACACACGGACTGATGTGTGACATCCTCTGGGCTGATCCATTGGAGGAATTCGGCCAGGAGAAGACTCAGGAGTTCTTCGTACACAACCACGTGCGAGGGTGCTCATACTTCTTCAGCTATCCCGCGGCTTGTGCGTTTCTGGAGAAGAACAATCTGCTGTCGATCATTCGAGCCCACGAGGCGCAGGATGCTGGGTATCGCATGTACCGGAAGACGAGAACAACCGGGTTCCCTTCTGTGATGACAATCTTCTCTGCGCCAAACTACCTGGATGTGTACAACAACAAGGCTGCTGTGCTCAAGTACGAAAACAATGTCATGAACATCAGACAATTCAACTGCACGCCACATCCATACTGGTTGCCCAACTTCATGGATGTCTTCACATGGTCTTTACCATTCGTGGGGGAAAAGATCACAGACATGCTGATTGCAATTCTCAACACTTGCAGCAAAGAAGAGCTCGAGGATGAGACACCACTCTCATCGGGACCTTCATCTCCGCCTCTCATTGGTACTTCATCTACAGCAGGCATGGATCCCGATAGTGTTGAGTACAAGCGAAAGGCCATCAAGAACAAGATCCTGGCGATCGGCAGACTTTCCCGCGTGTTCCAAGTGCTACGCGAAGAGTCTGAGCGCGTCACCGAACTCAAGACAGCATCTGGAGGACGTTTACCAGCGGGTACACTCATGCTCGGGTCCGAGGGGATCAAGGCTGCCATTACCAACTTTGAAGACGCCCGCAAAGTGGACCTCCAGAACGAACGTCTACCACCAAGCCATGAGGAGGTCCGACGAAGCACTGAGCATGCACGCGACGAGGCACTCAAACGTGCTTCCAGAGATGCGGAGAATGATCAGCAACTACAAGGTGTCGCTCGGAGAATATCTATGTCAGTGGATGACCTTTCTTATCTTCCTGCTAACCGCAGGGATACTTCATTGCCAAGTCGTCCACGAGCGAAGACTGGTATATGAGTGCTTGCTCCCCACACATCACAGTGGATCTCACCTGACCAGAGTTGCAAGCTGACCGAGCAACAACAGGTCGTCCGGATCGAGGCACAGATCAAAGTGAACAAGGTGGCAGACAGCGAAGACTTCACTATTCAGCGATGAGCGTGATCGATATACAAAGTAGCGGCACTTGTGGGCCAAGCGGATACAGCACGCTCGTGCAAGTGCAGCTTGATGATGCTGTAGCATGGGAGATCTTTAGCATGTTTCTATATGCTATACAGGGAATGCTCGCCTACAAGGAGCGTATTAATGGTTGCCAAGGATGATGGGAGGGTACTTCATCGGGGGAGAAAGTGCGTTGACATGTGCTGTATAACGAAGACCGCAAGTGCTCAGTAGTAGCGAGCGACTCATTTCTTGTAGTCGGTCTTTGCCAATTCTCAGTTCCAGCCTTCTCAATGATCAACAGACGGATCGTCGCTGCTTGTACCGCACTCAAATACATGTAGTGTGACTGAGGTGTTTCCCTCGACGCTGTTGATGATCCCTAAAAAGCAACCAAACAGTCAGGACTAATATCTTGTTCACATGGAACGGCCAAGTCATCCCACCTCACCCATCGAACTGCCTCAAGCCAAGCTAGGTAAAGTAGTACTATTCATAGAACATTTCTCTCTGTGAGGTGTCGCACTCGCTTTCTTTTTCTCTTCAATGCCTTTGCTGCCCTCGTCAACCTCATTTCGTTCGATATTGCATTGCAAACTTCCAGCTATTCTGACTTATTTCCTCCTGTGTCACCTTAGCCAAATTTAGCGAGGGGGAAAAAAAATAAGAAACAGTCTGCGTCTATTCTCCAAAGCGACATAGCCGTCGTATCGTTAACTCCCGGGATAAGAGAGTATGTCACTGTGCAGGAGGGAAATCTTTGAGCTATGGCAATTGAACAATGAAATGATGGGGGGGAGGCAAGCAGCGCCTGGCTGCTGCCAAGATGGGCACCACCAGAGGTGCATCTTCGATTCAACGATGACTACCTAGGTACATGTACCTTATGGATACTTCATTTCAATCGACAGCTAAAACACCGTGCTGATATTTTCGCTTTCAACGATTCCCCTATCCTCCCTGCAGCGCAGCCACGGCTTCTTTCGGCGTCAAGCCTAATGTGTTTGTGAGATACTCGAGTCTGTTGGTTGTTAGTTAGCTGAGCTCAAATCATGTATGCAATCAATCGTGACTAGGTACTTACTGTGCAGCTCTCGCAATCCTCTGCTGCACACTCTCATACTCTTTCAGACACTTGTCCCACACGATCTCGCGTTTGTCTGGATCAACAGTCTTCACCCGGAGCTGTAATCGTCCACTGACCGGCCGGTGATCCGAAACCCTAATCTGGTCCCATCGTCTATATTCGTCCATCTTGACCCTCCCGAAGCCGCGATAAAGTATCCTATCGCACCAGGCTGGCGCTCTGCGCTTTTCCGACGTATCGTACTGATCTGTGTGCACGTTGTACTTGTAAGTGGGAGCGAATTTGATCTGGTTCTCTTGAAACGCTCGCAAGCGGAATCCAGGATTCTTTCTACGACTCAGCAGGAGCTGGTCGCGCTCCAGCAATCTTGCAAGATTACCTTGTTGGACGTGTTTGATCACGCTATCGCGACCCATGGTGTCAATGCGGTAATTGAGGTCACCATTCAGAATACAAATCTCGTGATCCATGACCATGCTTCCATCGCCTCCCGAAGCAAAGACATCGCTGTGCTGCGCGACCTCACCATCATGGAGCGGATAAGATGGCAACGTGTTCGCTTCTAGTATCTCAGCAATATCATTGTTGCGATGCATCGTTTGGGTCTGCCCGGCAGCCAAATGGCAATTCACCATGCATATACTGCTGTCGTCCAGGACCATGCGCACAATGATTGCGCCTTTGTTGCCGTGATGGCCACCCATGCCACGCTTTACTTCCGATGCGTGGATGTTTCGTATGCGACCCCGTTCGGTGGACTTGACGAATATGCAAGTAAACAGTCCAACCATGCTTGCGGTATGGACAAGCGTATAGCTTGCGTTCGCAGGCATGAAATCATCGAGACTCTTGCCTAGGTAATCTCGCCACGCACGGTACTGAGAAGACATGTGCTGTTGCTCGTCTGGCTCCTTCTTCTTGCTCTTGAAGAACGACTTTGCAGTCACTTTCTTGTCTTCAAGATCTACCAGCTCTTGGAAGCCGAAGATGAAGATATCCGGCGGTTCCCGGGCTGTAAGATAGTCGCGAAAGAAAGTATTATCCTCTGGAGTATGTTGAAGATGACCGGGTTTACAAGCTCCGGCGTTCCAGGTGAGTACCGCTGCCGTCAGTTCTCGAAACCTGCAAAACTCGGAGTCGCGCACTTGCATGCGAGCTTCAAGCCAGTCGTCTTGGAGCATCCCATCCCATATGCGCAGGAAGTTGTCGAGACCCAGCGTTACAACGTTCAAACGACCGATTTTCCACATCGCAGAAGAGTCGGCAACGATGCTACACATCTGCTTCTCATGCGCCTTCCAGTCTTTTCTGATCATCCATGGCGTCGTTGACGTGTCGTAAACGTACGCCATGCCGGTGCTGTAGCCAGCCCATAGGTATTCGCCAACACCAGCCATGCAGCTGATTCGGTATACGCTAACATTAACAACAGCTTGGCACGAGAAGTCGCGTCGGTTGTATATGCTCACTTTGCCATCGGAGTGTCCAAAGTAGATCAGTTCCTGTCTGTGGTTGAGCGTAGCTCCGGCAGTCACATCGCCGGTTCCAGGCTGAGATAGTGGTGAGCGTGTCAGTTGGTATTCCGTGTCCGATAGTGCACTGGGCGCAAAAACGCGAATCTCCTTTCCGGTTGCAATCCACAGCTGCTTCCCGCATGCTATCGAGAATGAATGCCCCTTGGGGACTCGCCAGTTGTTGTATTGCGAGTCTAGACTTGGCATTCCCTTGTGATCAGGTTTCCACACCAGTAACTCACCACCATCGTCCAATGTCCACAGCTCCGATGCGTATCGGTACATACGAATCACTTCTCTTCGGTTATGAGCGGCAATTTTCGACTTGACCACCTGTTGAGACGGCACATCGATCTCGTGAATGTCACCAGCATTTGTGCCAATCCATATGCGATCGCCTTCGTGCTGTACATCGGGAGATGGCTTGAACACAATGGAAGTGACCTTGGTGTTGTCTCGATGTTCCATATGAAGCAGTTGCTCGCCAGTGATGAAATTCCACACTTTGGTGATATAGCCCGTCGTGCAGACGTACTCGCCACAAACGGCGAATAAGCGCGTGTCGTACTCGGTCGGTATATGCCATGGTCGTTGTTTGAATCTTGGAGCCCTTCGGTTCGCGCGAGTCCCATCAGGGTAGTCTGACAAGGCCACACCTTGTTCACTGCTTGCATATGGTATGACCTCTTCCTGATCGTCGTGCGACTTTCCATTCACTGCTGAAAGTGGCGGAGGCGGCTCCCTTCTCCTGTCGAGTGACCTCCGGTTGTCCACTGATCGTCTTGGTGCCGGGATTGCGGGAGGTCGAGTCGGTGTCGCAGTGGCTGGCGAAGATGTAACGCTGCCAAAGCCCTGACTAAGAGCAGACTTTGTGTTGATCCTCGTCGTGGGCACAGCAGGTATTCGAGGCGCAGCTTCTGGGCCTGCCTTCGATGCCGCTCGCCGTAGTCCGTCGACAGACCGCCGAGGCGGCAGCATTTGTGTTTTCAACGGACTTGTCCGCCCGGATCGAGGTTTTGGGGGGCTAACTCGACCTGTTCGGGATTGCAGTTCCGGCCTGGCTGGCAACCTTGGTACGTCTTCGTCCAGATTCTCAGTAGATCTCGCGCCCCTCCCATTCATGCCAGTGTACCGTGCAGGCATTGTAGGGGCTCGTTGCAAGTGTCTCGGTTCATGATCACGTGAGCTAGGCCGGCTTGAGTGTGGGAACCAGTCGTCTGGAAGTGAAGATGGCTCCACGAAAGATGCAGTGGAAGTGTTGGATCCAGCTCGTGCACGTCCAGTGAATGAAGCGTCCGAATCGCCGCGGACCCTCTGTACCCACGAAGCATTAGAATCAGCCCTGATGCGATTGACAGCTGAAGTATGCAATCCTCCTCGAACAGGTTGCTGGCCAGTACTTGCGAGATTCAGAGGGGGAGAGCTTGAGCCACTGCTAGGAGGCGTAGTGAAGGGGGACGGAGTCTTGTCTGCAAAGTCGCTACCTGGCTCATGGGGCGACAAATTGCTTGGCTTTTTTGCAAGCACCGGTGGTTTCACGGGAACTTTAGGCTTCGCTGCTCGATTGAAGCTGGGAGGTCCTGGAGCAGGATCTGACTTTGCATCACTTTTGGGCTTGGTATCCGGGAGAGGTGGAGGGGCCACATCCTCTGCGCCGGGAGTCTTTGGCGTATCCGCAGCTTGCAAAAAGGCACCCATTCGCGCCTCCAACGCAGGAGTGGTAGTTCTACTGCTAATTCTGGCGTGTCCTTTGCCTGCCGATTCCCCGGTCCTGTCCGGAGTCAGAGGGGCCAATAATGGGGCCATGAGAGTGCCGCTGGCCGCAGGCCGCAAGTCCAGCGAGAATGTCTTATGGGGCGATCGAGGCGAATTGACCTTGACAGTAGGTGGAGACGGTTTCGTGGGCGTCGAAGACACCATGGAGGCTGGCCTTACACCAGATGTGCCTCCTGGAGTGTGAGATCGTTGTGACGTTGGTAAAGGTGCGAGCAGAGACTGTCCACTCGGTGTTGATCGCACGCCCATGTCTGCACTCGTCCTCCCTCCATCTATTGTTCCCAGTCGTGCCGTAGGCGACGTCCCTCGCACGCCGAGTAACGCAGCAGGCTTAGCTCCCACTGGCGTTACTGGAGCCGTATCTGGCTGCTCTTTCGCCATGCTCTCGAACTTAGCCCGGAGAGACGACATGGGCTTGATCGAGGTCGTGTCCGGACCATCCTGCTTGCCGTCCATGTTACCAGCTCAGCCGATGAGGCCGGAGTAGGAAGGAGAGTATGTGTGGGCGTAAGCGTTGCCGTGGCGCATTCAATGGGCAGCGAAGCTCAATAGGCTGCAGGGTAGAATGATTGGGCCATGTAGGAGGTAGTGGCGCGGTCGGGGTGTTTTTTGTTGTTATCGTTGGTGCTGATATTCATTGCTCGTCAACAATGAATAAGCAGGCAGAAGTCGGCCGTCTCATGGCATCTCGATCGTCGACAAGGTCCAGGTGCGGCCAGTGCAGCACTATCCTGGTCAACACGGCGTCCTTGACTCTTGCGGGGAGGAATGCGGACCGCTCGGGTACGGAGGACGGTCGGAGGAGGTGGTGGTAAGTGAAGATATGACGATATGAGTTCCTCGACTTCCTCCACTCGTCGGATCGCGTCGATGTTGTTGTGGTGGTGGTGGTGGTCGTGGTGGTGGAGACGAGACTTCCGGATGTGGTATGGTTGGACAAAATCTTTATATTAATATGCGGAGAGCTTGGGAGAGTTTACGCGTTGATCCCTGTTCAAAGCCACCTTCCGACTTCCGTCACCCGTGTTTCCCTCCGACGGCAGCTACGGCAAGTCGCCAGAAGCCGCGGGACCTTTCTATAACGGTATTAACCACTAATATAACCTCCTGGTCACCGCGCTTGGCGGTTAAAGGTAAGGCACTTACAACGTTGTACCGCCCTTCAGTCTTCAACCACAGAACAGAACTACTTTCAGTGAGGTACACAGCTAACATGTGGTAAGCCCCTTCGGTTCCATTCATCAAACATTGACGCCTCTTACTCAAAGTCTCCCAGTAAACACATACTCAACGCCCAGGTTTCGATCCGCTCGCCGTGCTGCAAACAATGGTTCGACTGCGCCGAATGCCACGCCGAAACACAAGACCACACCCTCAAACAAACGATGGAGATGGCTTTCGCCTGCAAAAAGTGCAAAAAGTGCTTCCGCAAAGATATGACCGAATTCGAGGACAGCGACGAGTACTGTCCCCACTGCGACAACCACTTTGTGATCGAGGCCAAAGAGCCCAAGGCGAGACTGGAGGTTGAGGGCGAGGATATCAGAAAAGATGCAAGGATGATTAAGGATGAAAGAATCAAGCCCAAGGAAGACTTGACCATCTGGGACGATGAGCTGGAGGCCGCGAGGCTGGGGTAGGAATCATACGGCACGGTATGGTACGATACAATGCGACACGAATGCTGTGGGCCAACATGAGGAGAGGTGACGATAAGGTCATAGAACATGATGACGGATGCGACAATACGAGGCGACATACATGGAGGTGCTGCTGCGATGACAATGAATGTCCGAGGCTGCGCGGCGGCACCACGTACACGCGAAAAACATGGCTCACTCGACAGGGTGCTCGTATTTCAGAGCAAAGCAGACCAGACCAGAGCAGACCAGGCGGACCCAAGTGCCGTCGGCTGTCGAGGAGCAATGGAACGTGTGTTGAGACGACCGCAAAGGTGTGTGTTTTGTCAGCTCATCTACTTTCGTGCTTTCAGATCTCCCAAGCTCCTGTTTCTAGGATGCGGATATCCGGCCGATTTTCCAGCTTCAACACAGCCCGTGTCTTGGGGACGTGTCTTTGTCAGCATCACTGCTTTGAAGAACATGAGCTAGGTCTGCACTGGCTCTGCAATACTAGCCTTTTGTCTATGTCCACATATCACCTCTTGGTTGTTACGACGAGCCTCCAACTGAATCTTTGCTCCATCTACGGCATTGCTCCTAGACCCTCTTGGTCACTCGACTTGTCCGCCCGCGCCGTGGCGGTGTTCTGTCTGTATATCTGTCTGCTGGGAATTGCGCAAAGACGTTGTCGAACGGAACCCTATCAGGGAAAGCGCTTTGAATGTGCTCTCGGTTGCAGACCAATACCGGGTATATGGAAGGTGGTTACAAGCGAGAGAACGAGGTACCTACTCAAACAAAGTCAGAATTCTGTGATGTCCATGCATCAGTGTTTGCTGGCAAGCCTTGACAGGTGGCACATCTAAACTGCTATCTATTGCTCTAAAACTTTTTAGTCATTAATCATCCTCAGCATCAACCCTGGTACTACCTCTCGGAGGGAATCTCGCAAATACTAGAATCACAAAGGCTAGAATTGCAACTCCGCCATTGACAGCGAATGTCAACGAGGGCTGCCCGATAGCTGCAAATGCCGAAAACACGTATCCGAACAGCCCCGTCGTTGCAAGCCTGGCCGCCATTTCTACCAGACTGATCGCGCTTAGAGCATCAGCCCGTTGTGCTGGAGAGCACATTTGAAGGATCGTCCCTTTGGCTGCAGAACCTGTTCCAGCTGCCAGAGGGAGCACTATCGACACCACATACATGTGCCACCCTTTCGAGCTGAACGTAGCCAGTGCTGTCAAAATGCCATCAATCAGGATTGAATATCTGCAGTACATGAGATCAAAAGCGAAAGATTCCTCAAGATCCACTTCCGGCCTTGGAGGCTCGATGGGCTGTTCTCCGCCGCCGATCGGTTCTGGCTCGAATTCCTGGGGATGCGTGGGTATGTCCTCTATCTCCGACTCCTTGATCAAGATTCTGTCCATATTGGCATCTCGTCGTTCGGTCCACCTCCTGCCTCCGGCAATAATCGCAGGGAAGGCGAATGTCAAGAAGCAGCCCCGGATGAGCGAGTTGATCGATATCAGCCACCCGTTCTCCGTGGTGCCGAAGTCGAGCACATCCGTGGCATACATTTGCAACAGGACTGGAATGTAGCCTGTTGCCAGCAATGCTGTAAATGCTCCCGCACCGAGCAAGATGATCCCATATTCCGTCTGGATTCTCCCGTCCCTCAACCTCCACTTCGAAGGAACGAACATCCTCAAAGGATCGAAAAAGGATGACAGAGACTGCGTCCTTTTCCGCACCTCCGGTGATAGATCCGCCTTAATCCAAGGCAAGAACAACAGAATGTAGACTGACGACAACAAAAACAAGCCCAGGGTGATCCTAAACGGCCACACGATCCCCAGCACATCAGCCGAATAACCACCAATAAGATAGCCCAGTGCAGTCCCAAAGAATGCACAGCCCTGCAATCTCCCCATTGCCGCAGTCCTCGCAGCATGTTCCACCACCTCCGCAGCGAAAGAATTCAACGCCAACAAGTATCCCGCCGGCCCACCTACAATCGTGATGGCCTGCGAAGCCTGAATGATCCAAATTCCCGTTCCGCCGCCCAGATGTACTCCAACATTCTGTACCGCCAAGCGAACGGCTGGCCAGAAGACACTACTCAGCAGCGCGGATTTGACGCCGAATCGTTTGATCGTCCAGCCCGTGTAGAACAGATTGATGACGCCGAAGAGGGTTGTCCCCGCTCCGAGGAGGGCCACGGCTCGCGCTGTACTGGCTTGGATGATGGTGTTGTGACATCGTAACGGGTCGGAGAGGCCGGGGTCTGGGTGAGTTTTGTAGTACTCGTTACATGTCATTGTTCCGAAGACGTAGATGAGACTAGAAATGGTAAGTATAATACCTGGTATGGGTGGAATGTATACTTTTTTTTTCTTTTTTGTGTGATTATTGGTAAATTATCGAATCCAAGGTGCCTGACTTACGGAACTTGTGTCACACCAAATGATAAACTCACAATGGTGCTCGTGAATAACAATTTGAAAATGATTGATGTGCCCCATGGCTGCTGTCGTTGTTCTTGTTCTTGTTCTTGTTCTTGTTCTTGTTCTTCTTCTTGTTCTTGTCGTCGAGCCGTATCTTCTTCCCGCCCACCAAGAAGTGGAGAGCGCTCCGATGCCGTCGAACATGTACCATTCTTATTCATCACTGTCGATCTCGACTTGACAGATTCACGATCCCCCTCTTCTCCTCCCGCAGCCATGATATTAACATATAAGGCGGCGGCACGGCACGTTGTTTGTCAGTCTTGGCGCATCGAATACGGTAGATGATAGATCACACACACACACACACAAAAAGTGGCAGAAACAGAAAAGAGAGAAAGCGAGAGAAAGAGAGAGAAAGAGAGAGAAAGAGAGAGAGAGGTCTGGTTTGGTTTGGTTTGGTTGAGGTACCTAACCTCCTATTCACAAACGCCGGCGATTCTACCTCCACCTTTAACAGTAGGAGGTTACCTGCTTGGCCGAGATAGGGTTATGTACAACCTATGTAGTACCAAGTCCCTTAGTGCCTTATTATGTCCGATACGATGTGAAGAAGGTAGGGAAGGGACCAACCAGTTTTCGCCGTTTGGGAATCTTGGTGGGACGGACCTTCCTTTCCTTGTTGTTTCGATAAGCCCTTTAGGTTGGGTGGGTCGGCTGTCGGCACAGTCGGCAAAGAGATGTATCAGGTAAGGTTAGGTTAGGGACCTTGAAGTCTATGTCCAGTCATCAGTGTCCTTTATATATGAAATTCTAGGAGGTACCTACGTAGGTATACATGGTTTTGCAAGGTATAAAAGGGTATAAAAATGGTATAAAAATGTATCTTGCACACACCGACAGAGATCTACATGGGATAATTCTCGCGGCATCTATCAAGCTGTTTCGACAGAGAGAGAGAGATAGAGAGAGAGAGAGAGATCTGGTTGAAATCATCCTTCCGTATTCGTGTCAGGTTTCTACTCCAGTCACTACCGTACTGTCTCATGCGACTAACAGGTCATCCCGGCTCATATCTCGTGAGAAACAGCTCCAGAACTTCAACTCTTCTCTTCTCCACCACTCCTCTGCCTTTCTCATTCCCTTCCGGTAGCCTGATCACCGCAGGCGCGAAGACATTTGCCAATGCTCGCGCATGCAGCCTGCCGCTATCACTACCCGTAAGCACTGGGGCCGGCTTTCCTTTCCATGTTGCCATTTTCTTCAGCCCACCAAATGCCTTCTTAGTCGGACTGAGTGGAGTTGCAGTACTCGCTGCTTCGTCGAACGAAAAACGCTTACTGCCCGAGACTTCCTGGACCAGTCGTTCTAGCATGCTCGTGATCAGAATGAAGCTGATGCTATGGCTCGGGCTTGTCGAGATGATTTCTTGAATGGCACTGCGTTGCTCATCGTTGTGGCGTTTCCCTTTGCACTTTTCGATGCCATCAAGATATGCATTGACGAGAGTCCAGAGGTCTGATGTAACAATGCCATCGGGCATACTGTGCAGGAAGATCAAGAAAAGGTTACTCAGAACGTACAAGCGTTCAGCCCTGGGCATGGTGTCTGGGAGAGATGCCTCGAGTGGCAGATCACAGTCGAGTGCGTTGCATGCCTCACTGAGCGCAGCGTCCCCATTAGCCGTGTTCCGTTGCGTCCAGCCTTCTACATTGAACGGCCAAGCTGGGTATGTGGCCCACGGAGCTGTAGGTGGTGCGACGATGCTCACACTTTCGAGACTTGTCTTGGCTGAAGACGTGCTAGTACGTGGTGTGGGGGATGTGCTAGTGGTGGGTGTGGCGGGTGGGACATCGTGAATCATCTCCCACTCGGCCACCACTCTCGTGCTCAGCTCCTCTATCGCTTCCGTCAGCCTGAACAGCTCGCGAGGAGCAGAAAAACGTACGGGAAGCTGATTCTCGGTACTCTTTGCACTCTTCGCACTCTCACGAGACTGCCTTCGGCTCGGATCAGCGCCCTCACTTGCCCCAGCAGCAAAAGCATCTGCAGCTTGCACCGCATTCACTGCACTTTTTGCATTCTCTTTCCCGCTCTTATGGCTCGGGGTCTGGCCTTGAAGTCTGCGAATACCACCCTCTGGGATTCGTACGAGGGTGTGTATTGTTCTTGTCAGGCTACTCTCCAGCCAATGTCCACGAATGGGTATAAAGTGATCGCGTCCATTCTCAATGCGCAGGACAAGAATGTCATCAACTTCAGGCTTTCCCTTCTCGTTGTGGTGACGCACATCTTTCATGTCACTGATCTTGAGCTCCAGCTCCACCACGGCCGCCTCTCCCGGTTTGAGTGTGATGTTCGGCGATGAAGAAGATGTGTTTGGTACCGGTATGCCTTCGATTTGAATCGAAAGCCATCTGGGTGCAATGCCACTATGTTCGTCGGGCTCCACAGGTCTCTCGATGAAGCTGAAATTAGCAGGGACACGGCTAGTGTTGGCGATGGTCAATGAGCGATGTTTGGCCTCCATATACCTCACATCCCCAAACCACACTCCTTCGTCGGTTCGACCACCAGGCAAACTGTCGTTCGACGTCGCAGCTGAAGTGTGCGTCTGCTTATCCACAACAACAGTCACATTAGGACGTCCTTCGTTCTCGGCTTTGTCCAATTCTTTGGCGCATTCGGCATGAATCTGAGCTTTTAACTCCGGCACAACGGCATCATATTTTAGCATAAAACTTGCGTCCAAAGGCTTGTGATCAGAAGATAGCACTCGCTGATGAGCTGTGTAGTATTCCAATGTCAGCTCGTCCTCAAAACCTTCACGCGTCACAATTATGGCATCGTCGCGTGCTCCCACGGCGTCATCGTACTCGTCGTACTCGTCGTAGTCTACAGCGTTGCCTCCATCGGTCTCAGGATCGTAGTCGTACAGCACGTCCTCCTCTGAAGCGGCCTGGTCGACTCCACTTGCCCTCATCTCTTCGTCCTTCTTTCGAGCAGCTTCTTCTTCGCGTATTTTGGCTTCGTACGCTAGCTTATCCTTGCGAGTGCGGAACAAGATGCGATCGCACCAGGATGGCGCTCGTTTCTTTTCGGAACTGTCAAAGACACCCACACTCCCCGCATCATACTTGTAGGTCGGCAAGAAACTGATGGGTCCCTCTTTCCAACCATCGTGGAAAACTTTTCGCTTGCTCATCTGCTGCCGCAGTTCATCGTGCGGAAGAAGAGAATCGAGAGTGGTCTGTAGTGATGTCGGATCATCTTTTGCTTGAACTTCGTCGACCAGCGTGCCTTGACGGGGACTGTCGCTGCTCAATCGTTGGTCATCCAGCTTGAGCCCATCGTTGACCGATGCTGTTGCTGCCTTAACTTCGTCCTCGATTGTCTTCGCAGCCGGCTGACTAAGATCATACTGGTTCCGCGTATGCAGCATGAGGAGCCTTCGTACATCGTCTCCTGGTATACCTTCCATTCTGAAGTTGAGATCACCACACCAAAAGGCAAAGTCTTCGTCTCCGATCATCTCGCCTGACGTCTGGTGTAGGTCCATAGCATCCTGAATCGGCTCGAACTTGGTCCTCTGCACAATCTGCTGAGTGTCCCATATCCTTCGATCGAGAGCTGCTTTGTCTGTGCCAGCTGCAAGGTGACTATTGACAAAGACGAGTCTCGTGGTGTCTCCCAGCACGAGACGAGCAGTCACGGCTCCTTTATTGCCCATGTAACCAAAGACCCCAGTGCCCACGCTTGTGGTACTGACAGCTTTGATATCCCTTGCTACATCTGGCGAAGCATAAATCAGGAGCAAGAGCCCAAGAAGCTGCTGTTCTGCAACCAGCTGGTATCCTTGTGGCAAAGCCTCGTGCATCGACTCTTTCCATTTGTTTGCAGCCGCAGGATCGGTGTAAGGTCTCAAAGCCTCGCCAACAGCAGTAATATCGACGACTTCCTGCAGACCCAGAACATAGAGTCCGACATCCTCATCATGGGGGAGAACTGATTCATCTCCCCGGGGTAAAGTTTCCTTCTTCCGCTTGTATCTGCTCTCCTGTTCAGTCGCGTCTTCCACGACTTCTGCTCTCTCTTGAACATTTGTGGCGCCTGTCAAAGCATCTGCTATGCCTTTTCCTCCCACGAACCAGCCCCCGACGTCCTTCTCAGTGCCCTTGAAGGCCGCGACATTCCAAGTTCCAACCTTGATCCGGACGTGTTTTGGCCGAACATACTCCGTCCTTCGCTCGTAGACTGCTTGTGAGAGACTCGTGAAGGTCAGCTCATTATTGTCGTCAATGTCGTCCCCGTCAATGTGGTTTTGTTCATCGTCGTGGTCGCGTGGAAGGGTGGGGAATGCGCCAGGGACGTCTTGCATGAGACTCGAGTTACTGGCAGAGGAGATGCCACGCGAATGTCTGGAAGTGGTGTGTGACATGGTGTAGAACCAAGTCGTTCGTTCTACTGCACAGCCCGTCCTTCTAGCGAACTCAATCTTTAACCAAAGGTATCTCAGTCGAATTGTGCGGTAGATGCGCGAGAGAACAGCGGGAGGATCTCATGGTGGCGTACAGAGTATATGTACCTACGTAAGTCGTCCACGGGTGGACTCAGGTATGTAGGTAGGTATACACGTACGGTAGGGCATTTTGAGTCTTGCCGTTATCCCTCTGTTAAATCTCGAGTGGGCTTTGATGATGCAGGTGTGGCCCCGGATTAGAGGAGGTAGGTAAAACTACATTACCTACCTAGCTTCTCACATGCCAAAACACCAACATCAATAATAAGGTAGGAGGTAGGTTAGGTACATCGCATCACCATCTGCTCCTACGACGACGATGCCTGTCGGTCGCAAAAAGTCGCGTCAGCCGTCTGCTCAGCCAACTAGCGATTACGAGTCTGACACTGCTGCCAACTTCACCGACACCGCACCCATTCTCCCGCCACCTCCGGTCAGGAGCAACGAGGAGCTCAATCTGCTGGTCCTCCGCCGCTGGCAACCCCACGTCACTTCGATCCTCACAATCGCGCCCTTCGCAGTACTCTACCTGTTCAGCGCCGAGTCACAAGGCTGGGAGAAGTGCGAAGTGCAAGGCTCACTGTTCGTATGCGTATTGAGGAATGGCGGGTACAAGCTTGTGATTTTGAACAGAAAAGGCCTGGAGAATTGGGAATTTGAGCTCAGATCTGAAGAGGCCATCCAAGTCACTGAGGAGTATGTCATTGTGCAGAAAGAGGACCAGGACGGGGAAGTGCAGATCTATGGGATTTGGATCTTTGAGGAAAAGGGTGGGAACACGAGAGAGGTCATTGGGACTGCGATCTTAGGATGTGCGAGGGAGGTCGAGGCGTTGAACGAGGAGTCCTTTGCTCGTGGGGATGACATCGGGAACGAGGGCGAAGAGGAGATTGTGGAGGGCTACGATAGGACATATGCGGAAGAATATGAGAGCCAGCAGCGAGAAGAGATGAATGAACAGGATGCGGGCCAGGAAGTCTGGCCTAGGCAAGAGACTCCGAGACAGACGTATGAGGCGCGGCTACCACAGCAGGCGCAGGGGCAGCCTATCGATCTGGCAACGCTCTTTGGCAAGGCGAGCGCGCCGCAAGCACATCTGCCCCAGCCTCCGGCAACACAGATCAACGTTGGTGGGACGGTTTTCACAAGTGCGCCTTTCGCTGAAGAGAGGCTAGCAGCTGCAAGTGCACCCCGATTCCCGCAGACCGCAGACACAAATCTTTTCAGAGGAACAGCATCGCCTGCACAGCCGGCCGAGCAGACGCAGCAAAATGCACTACTTGATCTCTTCAAAAATGCGAAGAGAGGGTGAGGAGAGCACAACCTCTGCACCAGCCCACCATCGCTTCGGAAAGAATAGAACGACTTCTCATAAATCAAGATACCCAGGACTTACGTAGCTGAAGAAGAGCTGCCTTTGAGTACAATTCCATGGGAATGGGCTTTTTTGGACTCTCCCTGGATTTCCTCTGGAACACCAGCCTAAGTGGCAAGCAGTCTGGGGAGGCTCTCAACACCGATTGTTCCACATGACATGTATACACCACTCACTGCCAAACGATTAGCATCCGATCTTACGTCAATGATATTCATACGAGAACCCCAGGTCAAATGTTGGTCAACTTAGGAGGTAGGCTGAACGTAGTGCCTGTAGGTCGCCTCGTGTGACAGTGACCTGTCACTATCGACAGTCTGAGGGCGAGGTTAGCATACGGCGAGGATGTTCACGCGTCGGCGACTGCATCAAACTTGGTGTGCATCGTTGCATCCACATACCGGAACTCAATATGATCGGCTCCAGACTTTGCGTGCGGGACCCTGCAGGAGATTCTGGAAGCATTGACTATTTTCGAAGAGTCTATACGTCAGAGTGAACGTGTGAACGGTTCTCAGCATCACGATTGACAAGCACGAACGTAACCTGAGCCTGAGGTACCTCCTAGTGCCCAAGGTAAGGTAAGGAGGTAAGGTAGGAGGTACAGGTACATCTTTGCACTGGAAACATGGTGTTCTCGCTGAAGTTCTTTTGTTTTCCCTTTCCCGTCTTCCTCAAAGACCTTCCCGATACATGAATAAAGCGCTGATCCTTCCTTTGCACCGAGTCTGTGCACCTGCTACTACTGCCTGGCGTGCTCCTTTTATTAAAGCACCGTACATCTTGGCAATATCCATGAAAAGATCGGCCTCGGGTACATCCAAGATGTCCAACCAAGTAAAGCAACAGCACGAAGGACAACAGCCTGATAAGGACGAGCATGGCATGGAAGAGTGGAAGAAGCGTGCACCGTACCGAGTTCACGACGACAATGACAATTTTGAACACATCTACGAAGCAAGCTGTCACTGCGGGGCCGTCAAGTATGAACTGAACAGAGAAGTGCCTTTGGGTTCCAAGCTCTGCCATTGCACAACCTGTCAGACTCAACACGCAGCGCCCTTTCAATGGGCAGCAATCTTTCACAAGGAGGACATCAATTTCAAGCATGGACATCATGATCTGGAGTGGTATGATCCCACCACCAAGTCGAAGGAACACCAATTGCCTTGCAAGGTGAGATGCAAGCATTGTTACAGCCCGATCATGGATGAAGGAAGGAACATGATCTTATTGTTTCCAAGCTTGATTAAGTTCCAGTCCGAGAAGGAGAAGCAGAAGTTCAGACCGAGCATGCACATGGTACCTATTGCTCGAGTCTCCAACTAGGTTTGATAAATGCTGACGGTGTCGTAGTTCTACACGCAGCGCGTCATGGATATCCCCGATGGTCTGCCCAAGTGGAGTGGGCTCAACAAGACATCAGACCTCATAGAGGATAGTCCTCCGGAGGCAATTCAGGAGCTGGAGCGGGAGCGGGCACAGCAGCAGCAGGAGGAGCGTGCGAATGGTGGTGACAAGAAGGATGAGAAGAAGAAGAAGTGAAAGCGTAAGCTGACGCAGGTTTCGCGAGAAGTGAAAAGATGGTGGCGGTGAATTGAGCATTTTTTGCAGGAGTGAGATAGATGGTCAATTCGTGTACCTCGACATGTCATGTTCCATCCGCTCGGCAGAGAAGCATTAAGGTCCATGTAGTAGGTACCTACCTACTTAGGGAGGTACTGTAAGGTAGACATACAATAAATGGGCTGCGACTGCCTTTCTGTTGGATCTCAGTTCGGTTCGCTTGCTGCCTGAGTTGGCGTTCCTTCCTCTGCTTTGACTCTTGAGTGCCCCATTCACTCCACAGAACCTTTCATTATTTCTGTGTTGCTGACTTCCAAGTACAGTCGTGTTACAACTCAACTCACAACTACATCGGAGGTACATGTAGGTACATGTACCTTGACGCTTGAAAGCGATACCTCCCTCCTACCTCCTTGCCCACGGCGGCGGGAACGCCAAGCACCGACCTGCTGTGAGTTCAACCTCGTCCATCTGTGCTCGCGACTCGCGACGCCATATCCTCCAGCAGGACCGCGTCACCACCGTTCAATAGCTAACTAATACACGCCATGGCAGTTCTCATTTCAACCGTTTCTGTCACTTCGCAAGGCCACAATGGCTGGTGTGCGAGGTAAGAAGCGCAAATTAACCGAACATACTGGACGTCGACCACCAGGAGGCCCGTTCAAGAAGCGCGCTACTGGCACCCATCCTCGCGGCAGAAACGTAGACTACGATAAGGAATACAAAGTTCGCTCTATTATCGGCGAGAACGCAACACAATATCACATTGACTGGGAGCCGGATGAGGAGTCTGGTGAAGTCTACGAGCCGACCTGGGAGCCCAAGGAGAACGCGAATCAGCTTGCGATCGACGAGTGGGAGGCTATCAAAGCTGCTGCTGCTAATCAGAGCGCGGAGCAAGCAGGTATGTATTGTCACGTGCGATATCGTCTTCCATGAAGAGAATATGCTAATGCGTTGCTGTCAGCTGCTGGAAGTGACACTGCTGCACCCTCAAGACGGACAAGGAAGATAATCGAGAGCTCACCTCCACCTCCATCTGAAAACCCCCGGGAATCAGGTACCGCTACTGCTGCTGCTGCAGCTTCTGCAGACGAGCAACTCCATCAGGATCTCGAGGCTGTTGCTGGTGCGACTGAGCCTGTGCCTGAGATTGAAGAAAGTCAACAGACTGAAGCCGAAAACTGTGACTCTCCTTCTCTGAAAGCACTAAACAAAACAGGATTTGTCGCGCGATCAAGTCCTACGTCCAGCTATATTGCTGGGGAATACCAGCGGATTGTCTCCCGGCCTGCAAGCAGAGACGACGATCCAAGACCATCGCGCTCCTCACAATCACCAGCACTTGGTATTTCGCGCAGTGCTGTGAATCGTCTTCATCAGGCTTCGACTGTGCCACCGGAAGACTCCACGCAAAAAAGCACGAACAGCACGAGTTTGGTCATTCCAGATTCGCAAAGTCAAGGCGCCATCCTTGAGGAATCGACCTTCAAAGAGTTCTCTCCTACGCAGCGCTCTCCGAAATCGCAATTTGATCCAGAATATCCTCACGAACCACTTACCGAGGAGCCATCCCAGTCAAGTCCGCAGTCAAGTATAGCTGCTGCTGAAGCGGCGCAATTGTTAGTCCCCTCCGCCATAACGCAAGGCTCAGATCACCCGTCGCTAGGTTCGGCTACTGCTGAGGTGCCCCATTCTGTGTCCAGCTCTAGAGTGGCGGCTGCAACCAACGTCACTGCCGAAAATCCCGAGCTTGTTATCGCAGAAGAAGCAGGCCTTGCTCTTGCTCAAAGTAGAGCAGTATCGAACAGTCTGGAGAGGCGAAGCGAAGGTCTTACTGCGACAGAACCTGCTATCACCAAGCAGCCCAAAAAGCCGCGTTTTGGGTCGGATTCGGTCTCTACAGCTCAGGAAGCCCCAGACCTACTTCCTCCGACGGAGTCTTCCCGCTCACAAGACCAAGCAGTTGGATTGAGACAGGTGGTCGTGATCTCAAGTACAGAAGACCAAAGTGATCAATCTGCTGTGCTTGATTTCGATTCGTCAACCCGCGATACAGACTTCGAACCTCCTCCTGCTGCTCAGCGACCACTACCATCGTCTCTACTCAACAAGACTTCTCAAGTTAAGGGTCCTGGACCATCTCAGATAAACACTGTTGAGCCGTTAACACAACAGCAAGACGTGTCCCAGGTTGAGACGCCTGTCGGGCTTTCTCAAAGCCACCAACAAGAGACTACGACGATTCACTATTACGGGTCGTCTGAATCGTGCCCCTTTCAAACGCAGATACACTCACAGACGACGCCGCGGAAACTCGAGTCTCCAGTCAATTTCACACATACTCCTGGAAGTAAAGCATTGTTTATGACCACAACCGACCCGGGACTTCGATTGCCTGTTTCTCACTTCTCAAGATCGCTAGAGTCTACTCCGTTTCCTTCCTTACCACGCGACCCTCTTGGCGCTCTTGGCGAGAGCGCACCAGCTCGGCTCTCTCTGTCTTCTCGAGAAGGACCGACGATGGAGTCTACACCGACGCCAAAGCGAGAGACCTTGGCGGAAAAGATTAAGCGATCTCGGGAGGCTCGAATTGCAGCTCGAGCATCAGCAACACCAGTGCCGGGCGTTGCCAGCAGCCCTGTCGACGGAAGCATTGAACATGCTCAACCAGCCTCTGCGCTCCCTCCGAATCTGATCGCAGAGGTCGCGGTCGCGCAAGCTGCGCGACTAGGCTCTCCTTTCGCGTCCATACACGACAGATCTCCATCCGCAATCCCGGCGGTGGAGGAGATTGCTCCTATCACAAGGGAAGAGATGACGACTTCCGAAAGATACGAAACGCTCTTACCGCAAGCACAAGCACAAGCACAAGCACAAAACAGCTCCAAAATCGAAGCGGACCAGAATTTGACATTGACGAGCGCTGCAAATAATCTCCAAGATGCGCTTGAGGATCCAGAAGTGGCCAGCATTCATGTCGTCCCGATTGCTCCGTCGGCTTTCCAGCGCGACCAGTACCAAAACAACATCTACTTCGAGAAGAAACTCATCGAACAAGTCGTGAATACCGGAGGAGCTTTGGGTCACGAGACCCTTGTCCGCACCAATAAGTTTCTGGAGACGTTGCGTAAGATTGCTCTGCACCCTGACCTTATAAACCCAGAAACCTTGTCGCAGACCACCGAAAACGAGATTCAAGCGAAGTGGGACATCAAGACTAGTGCCAAGTTTGAGTTCTTGAACGAATTCATCAGGCACGTTTCTGACCACAACATACATGTTGCCGTCGTGGCGCATGGGGAGAGAATTCCGACTATGCTCCATAACTTCTTTCAAGGTATCAAGGTGCCGTGCAAGAGGTGGTTGCATCCTTCCAGTACCGACCCCGACTTGAGCCCAGTAAATCTCGGCGTCAAGGTTGCTATTATCGATCTGGACGGTGGCCTACAAAACGTGGAGCGTGCAGATGTGGTTATTGCGATGGATCCTCTCGTGGACTATAGGCATCCGTTGGTACGTGCGGCACGAAAGCAGACGGGCGACCAGGTCAAGTGGTCTTTACTGTTACCGCTTGTGCTACCGCACACGCTTGAGCATATCGAGCGGTCCTTGCAAGCAGACCTACCGCCTTCAATTCGGACCAAAATCCTTGCCAAGGCTACGAACGAATTTCGTTGGGAAGCAGGACGGCTCGAAAGCACACAATCACCTTTGAAGCACGCGGCCTCCGCCATCGCCGAGTTTCTGGACGACACTTCCGCAGACTGGCCAATTGCAGCACTGAGCCAGCTTGACGAAATGGACAGTCAGACAGAGAGTGAATTACAGGCAGAGTCTCACGGCGTAAAGCGATCTGTGGACGACACGGGAACAAACGTTACTGCCGAGACCAAACGTGCACGACTGAATTCAGTGCCTGGGACGCAGCTCCCCACTACTATCAACCCCCTCGAATTGGACATAACCCATGTTAGCGACTCACTTGACAAGGGCACAGAGTCAAACATGGATATGGTAGACGCATCCGGAGCCTCGTCAAGCACAGAGCAGCGGCTCCGAGAAATTCTACAAGGCGTACAGGATCGTCTTGATGAGCATGTCAAAGCGCTGGAAGATTTGCAGTATAGATATGAAGATCAGCGAAAACATCTCGTTGAGGTGAAAAAAGAGCGCGATGCTGCTAGGTTAGCGGCAGAAGCGGCGCATGCTCGAATGGCAGGTGCGGAAGCGAACAATGCGACCCTGCGCATAGAACGAACCCAACTGAAGGAGGTGCTCGCAGAGGCAAAGGCTGGACTGCTCAGCCATGCCGTTCCTGAAATGCGCGAACTCGAAGCGGTGCGAATGTCTGCCGAGGCAGCAAAGCTGGAGGAAGAGAAGGCGAGGAAGAAGAGTGCGGCAGCAGAAAAGGAGCTCGAATGGACGCGGTCTATGTATCAGGATTCCTCCAACAGAGCTCGCGAACTTGCGCAGAACAACGCCGAGCTCGAGACGCGCCTCGCTCTCGCATCACATACGGCACAAGGAGAACAAGGCCGAGCTCGGGAGATATCATTCCAGGGTCACAACAAGGCACTCGAGCAGGAGTGCCAGAAGCTGACCGCACAGCTCGAGAACTGTAGACTTGCCTTGAAGAATAAAGACGAGCAGATTGCTTCGTTGAAGGAGGGAAGAGGGAGGATTGGAACTAGAGGAAGTTCTGTCCCACGGAGTCCCAGGATGGGAAGTCCGATGAAAGGAAGAGTGAGCAGACAGTCGAGTCCGGCTGCTGCTGCTGCTGCTGCCGATAGTAGAGGGAGGGGAGCACATTTGCATCCACTCAGGAACAGCGCCGGTACCTAGCCAAGGGCACTGATGGACTGAATCTAAGGTGGTGCATTCATCTTGCACCCGTATTGACGTTTTGCTACTTTTGCGTGTTCTTTTTTCCAATGGACTTTACAAGCTCATGTGGCTCTCGCGCAGAAGATGAGGTATGTAATATCTATGCATTTCATTGTATATACCTAGGTAGGTAGGTATGTAAGGTTAGGTATGCAAGGTATACAGCATGAGAAATGATCGATAGGTACCTAGGTACATGTGCATGTGCATGTACATTAATTACCTTCATGTTATCCTCCATGACAATGTGGTGACTCAGTGACTGTGCGGGCATACAATTAAGACGAGGGGCATGTTTCTCGGCAAGGATTGCTCGATTGGCGCATTTTTTTCACAAAGAACCATTGTACCTCCTAGGAGGTAAGGCGCAATGAATGCTAGTACATGACGATCGCGACATGCAAACATTTTGCAGCCAAAAAGTTATGTAGGTGACTCTTTCACTGACCTTTTCCTCTCTCACACACCTCTTACACCTCTCACACCTCTCACACCTCTCACCCTCACCGTCACATCCTCACATCCTCACATCCTCACACCCTCACACCCTCACACCCTTCTTCACTCTTCTCTCCTCTCTTGCACGCTCCCACTTACCTCATTTACACATTCGCGTTTCCTACCCCATCACCACAATGCCTTCCAACGGCATTGACATTCCTCAGCGTCCTTCGCGCTCTTCCAGCTCTACCGTCTCGAGCTCGTACAAGGACCGAGACACCTTCGCGACCAGCCCCACCTTCAACTTCCACAGCCCGCACAACTCGTTCCACGGCCCACCAAAGGCGTCGACGAAACAGCTCAAGCCCTTTCAGACCACCGACATCAAAGTCCTCCTCCTCGAAAATGTCAACTTGTCCGGGCAGGAGATCCTTAAGAACCAGGGCTACCAAGTCGAGGCTTTGAAGTCCTCGCTGCCCGAGGAGCAGCTCATCGAGAAGATTCAGGACGTTCACGTCATTGGCATTCGCTCCAAGACACAGCTCACTGCAAATGTCCTCAAGCACGCGAAGAACCTGATTGTCATCGGCTGCTTCTGCATTGGCACCAATCAGGTCGATCTCCAGTATGCCGCCGAAATGGGAATTGCCGTCTTCAACTCTCCCTTCTCGAATTCGCGCTCAGTCGCAGAGCAGATGATCGGAACCATCATTGCACTGGCGAGGCAGATTGGCGATCGCAACACGGAGATGCACGCTGGAACATGGAACAAGGTCTCGGCAGGCTGCTGGGAAGTAAGAGGAAAGACGCTGGGGATTGTTGGATACGGACATGTGGGAGCACAACTTTCTGTCCTCGCAGAATCATTAGGCATGAAAGTCATCTACTACGATGTCATCAACCTCATGGGCTTGGGCACTGCGCATCAAGTGGCTTCATTAGATGAGCTCCTACAAGGCTCCGACTTTGTCACTCTTCACGTCCCTGAGATCGAGGAGACCAGAAACATGATCAGTGAGAAGCAACTGTCACAGATGCGCCAAGGTGCATACCTACTCAATGCCTCGCGTGGCAGTGTCGTGGATATCCCAGCTCTCATCAAGACAATGCAAGCTGGAAAGCTCGGAGGTGCAGCACTCGATGTCTTTCCAGACGAGCCAGGCAAGAATGGAGATACCTTCAACTCCCAGCTCAACGCATGGGGCGACGACATCCGCAAGCTTAAGAACATTATCCTCACACCACATATCGGTGGATCAACAGAAGAAGCGCAATCGGCTATCGGAGCCGAGGTCGCGGATGCCTTAGTGAACTACGTCAATTTCGGAACCACACAAGGCGCTGTCAACTTCCCTGAGGTTACCCTTCGCTCTCTCACAATCGAGGAACCCAACCACCTGCGTGTCATTTACATTCACAGGAACGTTCCCGGCGTGCTGCGCAAAGTGAACGAAATTCTTGGAGACCATAACGTCGACAAGCAGATGACGGATTCTCGCGGAGATGTAGCATACTTGATGGCGGACATTTCCAATGTCAACGTCAGCGAGATCCAGAACCTATATCAGAGTCTGGAGGATCTTGGAAGCAGAATCAGGACGAGAGTGCTTTACTAGAGTACGAGCGCAGTCGGTTCTGCCCCCAATCAGCTGCTTGGATCGAGGATTGAGGTTGCAGATTGGAATGACGGACCACACACGAAAGGGATTTTTGTGTTGGGTCATGATTGGATACAGCGAGGCGCTCAGAAAGGCGATAGCTAGTGATAAAAGTCTATGGTTTTGGTATCAGAAGTGGCTTTATGGCTGTAGTACAAAATAGAACAGCAACATCGCATGCGAACATGGCGTTTTGTCCAGAGCACTACCTTGATACCTTACATGTACATATTATTCTCAGTGACCTTCGTCTGTGGCTACCCCTCTATTATGTTTGCCCCGCCAGGTCTTACACATGCCATTTTTACTAAAGGAGCGAGCCAGCGAAGCTTCTGCAATAGTAATCTTAATTGCAGCTCAGACGCAAGTATAATCGCTTCCTGTAGTGTATCATGAAGCATCATAGGTCATCATGGCCAAGAATCAGTACATGTAAGGACTGGAAGTGAATGTTCGTGAACGGGAACTACATGTACCTAGGGTCCTCATCTTAGCGCGTATTCTGCAATCCATATCGATAGCGAATAGCGACTAGCAGGTAGTAGCTACATAGGTAGTTTGCCTTCCATACCTGCAACACTTCCCATCCTCCACCAAAAACACTTATACCTTCAACGCGCATCAGTACCGACACACGAGGCCCTTTACGCACACCAAGAAAACACCACGAAACATGGCCGACGTAGAAATGACCGACGCAGCCCCCAAGAAGGTCAAAGCCGGTCCCAGCGGCGGCGACACAGCAGACGGAAAGAAGAAGTTTGAGGTCAAGAAGGTGAGTTTTGCGCAGAGAGAGAGAGACACCCACACACACACACACACACAACATGTTCTCTGACGAGTCTTCTGTGTGTGTGAGTGATATAGTGGAACGCAGTCGCGCTGTGGGCTTGGGACATTGTAGTCGACAACTGCGCCATTTGCCGCAATCACATTATGGACTTGTGTATCGACTGCCAGGCCAACCAAGCCAGTGCCACCAGCGAGGAGTGTACGGTCGCTTGGGGGATTTGTAACGTAAGTTCACATTTGCGGAAAGGGGGTCGCAGAGTTGGAGTTGTGAAGCTAATAAGGTGGTGGTGATGGTTGGTTGAATTGTAGCACGCCTTTCACTTTCATTGCATTTCGAGATGGCTCAAGACGCGTCAGGTGTGTCCGTTGGATAACAGAGACTGGGAGTTTCAGAAATATGGTCGTTGAGCAGCTGGAGGGGGAGACATCGGGAGAGATTCAGTTTCGCCAGAGAATGCACAATTGGACGGGGACCGAGAAGAAGCGCTCTGGGCGCCACGATGGCATGAAAACGGAGCGCGCCTAGGCACACACTTGGGACATGGCATTTCGCGGAATATGGGGAATACTGAGATACTGGCATGAGAGATGATGCGATTTTCTGCCCAGTCAGGTAGGCATGGCGAATCACTATGCTGTGAGTATCGTACGTCGTAGCGAGCTAAAAGCCAGCTGATACGACACATTTTCATACGAACACTTGTTCGAACGCGTCCTTGATGTCTCCGCAGACCAGTTTGTGTCTCTCCATGTTGCCCATTGCCTTGTAACCTGCAGCATTCGCCCCGACTCGGCTGACCCAGCTAGCTGATCTTCTTCCCATCAACCTCAATTCCTGACAAATCCAGCCCTTGCATCGCGCCTTGTGTCGTCCTCGGTGGCAGCCAATTCTGCGGGTGTTTGTTGAAGAAGGGATACGGTGGCACGACCGCGAGGAAGGTGAGAGCGGTGCCCGCGAGGCCGACATAGAGGGTAGTGTAGATGTTTTGTGTGAAGAAGCCGACTAGGAAGGCAATGGCGCCCACGAGGGACAGAAAGCCATATGTGATGTATTCTGCTAGACGTTGGCCCTCGAAGTCCTGCGGGGAGAGAGAGAGAGAGAGTATTAGCGTAGACTAGGAGGGGATTGCCAGGGGGTTTCTCATAACGCACGATTTCGCCTTCGTAGATTGTGCGTGCTTGCTCCAGTAGTGTGTCCATGACTTTGGTGGTTGGGGTGTTGCTCCTCTTGGAACAAGTGTGCTGATGGTGGAGATGGAGCTGGAATGGATATCTGGCACGAGCCTTTCTGGGATCGGAAGCTAAACACCGGAACCTTGTATACGTAGAAACTAGGTACTGTAGGCTGTATGACTATGTAGGTACTGTACCTACTGAGGCTACTGTAGCGCTGGGCTACTAGGAGATATGGCGGGAGGATAAGCTTGTTACTACATACATGTATATGCTACCTCCTAGGAAGTACATGTACCTGTATGTACAGTTCGGTTGGGTCGATGTGAGAGAAAGTGACACTGACGGCTGGATTGCGGTCTCCGGAAGCGTTTCAAGGAGAACCATCAACCATGTTACCATGTTTGATCGGAGACTCGGAAAAGCATGACAACCAACAGTCGCACCCGACTGGCCAGGAACCAACATGCCCATTCGACGCTGCACGTGCAAGCTAAAACTAGGTAGCGCTTGAAAGGCTTTGTTCTGATCAACCGTCACCGTCGCCTTCCCTTCCTCTTCTTCTCTTCTTCCTCCTCTTCTCCTCCTCGTTACCAACGACATCAGCTCGTTTTACCACACTCTACACCACCCACTTCCACCACCATCTGGAAACACGTACGCGATCGGCTTTCGGGAGGTCGCACACATGCGCCATTTTTGACTGACCGACTTGGAACACACCCCCCACGCCTCCCCTCTCTCGCTAATTCTGGCTTTACGTGAGGCAATTTTTGCTTCTCGGCATCACCACACGTCAGGGCGCGACAGCGAATACACACCAAACACCTTCAAATTGGCGGGGATTCCAGGAGCCCAGTTCTTCCAGATTCGACCTCTCCTCGGACCAATCTGGTTCGTTGGGGGCGACATTAAGCAACCTCCATAACCTGGCCGGACCGACTTCACTACAGATTGCGACACAGCGCGATCACTACGCAAGCATACATTAGAACCGATGGGATAATTGAAAGCCTGAGGGAAGGCGAGTGCGGGTCCAGGGACGACCTGGCTCACAACTGGGAATTGAGAATTGTCCGTCGAAAGGACAGGGAGCACTACCCACCAGGAGGAACAGGAGCAGTAGTCACACATCGAATCACTGTGTTGCAATACCAGGAGATATCAGCAAAATGAACTACCCACGGTCTGAAAGATCTCAGACGCGATACAGCACGCCCGAGCCGGACTTGGACGACCACAGGAACCAGCCAGAGAGCCTTCCGCCTGCGCCTGCTACGGAGAGCTATTTTCAAGCACGACGCGGCACCTTGGCAAGCATCGTCGACAACGAGCGCCCACCGATTCCTAGGGTGGTTGTACCCATTGAGGCGCATGGATCGATAGCACGAGACTTCGAAAATGCCATTGTGGACGACGATAAGAGTACCAAAAGCAATGTCACCAAGAAGTCGGCCAATGCCCGCTCTCCAGACGAAGATTGGCACCGCGAGCGACGCATGCACCATGAGAGACGAGGTACTGCAAGTCCTGTTCCAGCAAGGCGTGCTATGTTCAGACGGCCCAACAATGAAGGCGACGCCAATTCTATCCGCTCGCATGCGTCGGATGGGTCCACGTCGCCACCAAATTCCGTGGACGCATTTGCGCCGCCGTTGAGGCGCGGTCGGGCTGGCACCATGGACAGTCGGGCACCCTCCACAGCAGCGTCCCTGCACCGGACCGTCTCAAATGCCACTCATCCAAGAAGACGGCCGACCTTTGGCGAAGAGGACGCGCCAGGACGCATGAAGTCCGATGTTGCTTCTCATCGCAGCTCTGCGATTGAAGATGTATGCTTTCCACCCGAGGATCCACCAAACACATACACGATTGACTTTGAGGATCTTGAAGAGTTCGTGGCGGAAACTCACACCAAGACCCCTGTGGCGCATCCATTCTTGCCACAATTCGCCAAGACAGCATCGTCGAAGCGAGTATTCGGTGATCAACGCAGCGGCTCCCAGCCAACCCATTTCTTCGGCCTTGGTAATGGCGCCACTGATGACAACGAAAAGACAGAGGAAGAAAGGGCTACGTCTAGTGAGGAAGAGACTGGTGATGGTGGTCTTCGTGGGACTGCCAGCACTATCGATCTCCCTCTCAACCGTTGGACATTCTTCTCGTCCGAGATTGATGAGACGATCCATGCACCAGAGCTGGGCGGACTCCTCATGCCTGGCGAGACGTTCCGTGATATATTCGAGCTTGGTCCCGAAGGCGGTGTCTGGTGGCTCGACATGCTCAACCCATCCGAAGAAGAGATATTCGCGATCTGCAGTGCCTTTCGTGTGCATCCTTTGACCCGTGAGGACATCACCACTCAAGAGACACGCGAGAAAGTGGAGCTCTTCAAGACCTATTACTTCTTATGCTTCCGGTCATGCTACATGGTCGACCCGAAGCACGAAGACTATCTGGAGCCGATCAATATCTATGCTGTGGTGTTCCGCGAAGGCCTGCTGACGTTCTCCTTCTGCCCGAATAACCATGCTGCTACTGTGCGGAAGCGTATCGGACGTCTTCGTGATTACGTCAATCTGTCTGCGGACTGGATCTGTTACGCCCTGATTGATGAGATTGTCGACTCCTTTGCACCCGTGCTTCGTGAGCTCGAGCAAGAAACCGACACGATCGAAGACTCCGTCTTTACTGCACGTTTTGAAGATTCCCGTGCCATGCTTCAAGGCATTGGGGAGTGTCGCAAGCGCATCATGGCTCTGGCTCGTCTTCTCGGCGGCAAGGCAGACGTCATCAAGTCCTTTGCGAAGAAGTGCAACGAATCTTACGCCGTCGCTCCTCGCGGAGACGTTGGACTGTACTTGTCTGACGTCCAAGACCATATTGTCACCATGATGTCCAACCTGGGGCATTTCGAAAAGATGCTCAGCAGAAGTCACACCAACCATTTGACGCAAATCACCCTGCAGCATACCGAGCAAGGCTCCCGCGCCAACGAACTTCTCGGCAAGATTACGGTGTTGGCTTCCATTTTAGTGCCGATGAATTTGGTTGCCGGTCTCTTTGGTATGAACGTAACTGTGCCTGGTAGTGCGGATTCTCACCCTGGGCTCGGATGGTGGTTCGGCATTGTTGGCGTTGTGTTTGGACTTGCCATTACTTGTCTGATTCTTGCAAAGAGATTCAAGTACATCTGAGAGGTGTTTTGTTGGCAGGAGATGCTGAGTAATGTGTGTGTGGTTAGATCGCCTGTGCATGTTACGAATGTGTTTTGGCATCAGTCGAGAAGTTATCGACGGCAAATAGAGGACAGTTTTTGATATACAGCTACATGTAGGTACGATCATTTATACATTTGATGCTCACAATCCTCGTACCGTTCGTACTTGTCCTCGCCGATGATGCCGACATCGGTTGTGTGTAGGAGCGGCTGTAGTCCGGGAATAAAGAGAAGCTTTCTCGTCAATCTGGGGCAAGCTCTGGGGTGAACCTAGAACTTAGTAGGAGGTACTGTATAAGGCGACCTTTGTCCTCGCAGCTTGTATCTCCTTCCACCTTCATCACTGACCCAACAACTCTCCATACGATGACTGCTACCACCAAGTCATTGCGAGCCCAATGGCTTCGCCCCATGCCCCTCCAGGCACGAATGCAACCCCGTCACAACTCCTCGCGCGCCCACCTCCAACGAGCACTACCCCAGCGAGCCATCCAACCCACATTCGAAGACCTCTCACCCCAATCCAGCTACCGCCTCGACATGACCCTCGCAGACTTCCTGCCCCAAACAACCCCACCTCTCGTCCTCCCTCCCACAAAGCCCGCCAAAGAACTACCCATCCCCCACCACCTTCTCTACTTCGAACCCAGCAAGCGCCAAAGCGAAATGCTCCCCGACGGCACCAACCCAGACCAATCGCCCGGTCCACCTTTCGAACGCAGAATGTGGGCCGGAGGTCGAGTGCTGTACAATCATGACAACCCGCTGCATCTCGACGGCAGTCGTGGCGTGTGTCAGGAATTTGTCCGGCGCGTGGATATTAAAGGCAAACCCGGGGAAGAGAAAGTTTTTGTCGCGATTGAACGCCGTTTGGCGAAAGCTTCGGCGGATGAATGCGCGCGTTTGGCTCGAGTGGCTGCGGCTGCGGCTGCAGCTGCGGCGGCGGCGGCGGGCGGCGTGGACAAGGATCTGGGACAAGAGAAAGAGAAAGCAGATCTGTATCATCGTGTACGACAGCGGTTATGGAGAGATTCGGAAGAAGATTTTGGCGAGGCGTCGATTTTGGAGACGAGGAATATTGTGTTTTTGAGAGGGAGAAGCAGTAGTCCTCCTACTGCGCAAGCAAAAAGCGATGCTTCTGCTTCTGCTTCTGCTTCTGCTGCGGTGAAAACCCCCCCTCCTGCTGGCGGGAAGATGTTAAAACCAGAGCTCACTCCCGATTACGAACATACCATTATCCCGGACCCGAAACTCTTATTCCGCTTCTCGGCGTTGACATTCAATGCGCATGCGATCCATTTGGATCCGCAGTATAGTCGAGAAATCGAAGGACATAGGAATTTGTTATTTCATGGGCCGTTGAGTTTTATGTTTATGATGACGTTGTTGCAGCAAAAGTTGGCGGCGGCGCAGCAGGGGGAGGTGATTAAGAGTGTCGAGTATAGGAATATGGCGCCGTTGTATTGTGGAGAAAAGGTCAAGTTTGCGGGGACAAAGACTGGGGAGAGAAAGTGGGAGGTTTGGGCGGAGACGCCGGAGGGAGGTCTTGCGGTGAGGGGAAAGGTGGTGACGGAGGCGAGGTGAAGGCGAGTGTACAAGGAGGAGGAGGAGCAGGAGGACTTGATGGCGTTGGAGTGGTTGATGAGGAATGAGGATGTGTACAGTGTGCAACAGTGAAGCGAACAAAACAAGACCGAGGAGAAACAGAACCGTCAGTCATGTGTAGAAGAGTAGCAAAGACCGCTACTTCGTCATCGAAATCTTTGCTGTATGCCATGTATATCAGATGTCCTGCCATGATCGCTCAACCCCTCCTCTACTATGCAATGCTCAGAACGCTCGACAGACGTATTACGGACAGTAGTAGCCCTCTCATTTACAAGCAAACAGCCAGCCACCTCTTCCGACCAAAGCAACGCACAAACAACCATCTCATATCCCAAGTTTCTCCTTGGGCACGAAATTAAAAGCAGTACTCACAATAGCAAGGACAGAACTGACAACGATAATGGTCCAGTCCAATGTTTTCTGTCTCTTGCTCAGTTCTTTCCCGAACAGCTTCAAGTGGAAAGCGCAAGGCAAGATCAAACAGATCGTGAAGCAAGCCACTGCACCCAACAAGCTCATGATCGTATCGAACTCCGGAACCAGGATCGCCATGACCACGAAGGCGATAATACACGCAACTCGTACCACAATCTTGAGGATTCCTCGAGTGAGGCCAGAACAGCCGTGCGTGGCTTGTCCGTCTCCCATACTGCGAGCATCTAATCCCAGGAACATTTCCAAAGTGCTAACGATGGGTCGGGCATTCAGCGGCACTTTTGTCAGAGGAATGATGGCCACGCAGATGACGATGAAGACCGACAGGAAGGCTGGGTAGCCTTTAAGTTGTAGGATGTTGCGCGTGACTTCGTCTTTGACTCCGTCGCCGAACATGAGGAGCCCGACAACTGCCATCAGGAGATCCAGGTTGAAGACGGCGACGTATGTGATGTTCACTCCTCTGCGGTACTTGTATGGATGTCGCATGTCTCGATAGATGTTGGGGAACACGCTATGCCCACCCCAAGGAGACATGAGGATTCCCATGGCGATGGGGAAGCTACCCCAATTCTCTGGAAAGAGATGAGTCTGAGCTGGTTGACGAAGAGAGCCCGGAGTCGTCGGTTTGATCAGCCCGTCAATGATGACCGCGAGAACGATGCCGAAGCATGAAAGGATGCCCAGGATGCTGGTAAACGACAGAAGCCGGAGAGGCATGAAGGACAGTGGAATGAGGATCACGCCGCAGACAACTTTCCACTCGAGCAGTCCCCAGCCCGGTATCAAGGCATTCAAAGAGTCTGCGAAGAGAACAACGAGCGCCACACAGGCGGCAACTAATTCCAAGGAGAAGAGGATCGATGTTCCGATCCGTGCCCATGGTCCGAAGGAAACAAAGGCGAGGTCCGCGAAAGTGATGAGGCTGTTGTCCACGTCGGCACATTTGGCAAGAAGTTTGGCAGTGTAGCAGGTCGAGGCTCCTGCAAAGGCGAAGAAGATGAGTCCTGGCACCCATCCAGCATACCTCATTGCTAGCGGCAGAGCAAGCAGTCCAACGCCAATCAGCACATTCACACTGTTGAAGATGGTCTGAGGGAGCGTCGATTGGCCCACAATGACCTGTATGACTTTGCCGTCGTCCTCTTGCACTTTCTTCACCATCAATGGCTCCCGTTCGCTATCTGGCATCCTCATGGTGCCTCGCAGCTGTTGCTGGCGAAAGAGCCGTCCTGCATGTTGCATAGAAGATTCATTGACGCGCGAGGAGAGAGATCCCCAGGTACTGCCGTAGCTGCCTCCGAATGGCGAAGCCAGTTGGGGTTCAATCATGAAGATGCTATCATCTGCAGGCGTTCGCGACGTGATCTTTTGCAGCAAGGGCTGGTCCTCTGTGGCCGTGGTAGTCGAACCCCGGGCGTTTCTTGAAAAACTTCGATTCACGTCTGTCGTGGGCGTCTTGCCATCCATGCGCTCCTCCTCCTCCTCCTCAATAGCATCGTCCACTGCTCCTCTGTTCTGCGCCTCCAGCTGTTGTCTGAGCAGAGAGCGGTGCTGCTTCGGTGTCGGCATCGTGTCCGACTCTTCTCCTTCTTCTTCTTCGTCGTAGTCGTCGTCATCGTCGGCGGCATATACGAAGCTCTGTGGCACTGGTGTGACTTCGTGAAAGCCCACTGCTCGTTGGAAGGATCGGGTGAAGCTAGTATAGCATATCAGATGCACAGTCCTTCCACGCTCACATGAATGACGGCGGCGTCACTTACTTGTGCAGACTGTTGACACCGCCAGCGTGGGTGATGGAGTCGATGGCCAGACCCATGGAAGATCTCCGGCGGCGCACATGCTGTCCATCACTGTCGTATGCGGAGGGAGCATGCGTGTGACTGCCATTCGAGATGGCATGGTGGTGGTGTTGCTCTGATGCCTCATCGAATTGCACTCTGCTGGAGTCGGAGCCGGCGCGTCCTCGCTCATATGCACTCCAGGAAGCAGGCAGTTGCCCTCTCTGCGCAGGCATGATCAATGAGGTGGGGGCTCGCAGTGTCTGGCACTGTCTGCACACTGCCCGCAGTTGTGCTGCGCGTCTTCAGACGGGAAGCGGTGCTCAGTGGAGTGGGTAGGTAAGGTATGGTTTTAAAGTCGCGAATGTCGATCGACGATGGTCGCACGGTGTGGGTGCGTGCGGTGGGAGAGACTGTTGAAGCTCTCGGGGTGATTTTCAACGGGAAAGCTTCACGAGGCAGCGTAGCGCCAGGGAAAGGGGGCAAGTGGATTTTTCCTTTGGGAACAGTGGTGTGGGAAGGAATATGTGTAGTGTAGACATCATCGTGCCATCGACCAAGCAATAGTGGAGTGGGTGTTAAATTATATTAGTCGTGGCTGTCGACAGGTCTTATCGGAAGATAGGTAGTAGGCGATACCTGGGTCACCGACACGACAGGACATACCTGCTACCTCACCTCACCGCCGACCGGCTTCCAGCGACGAGGGGGAGAGAGAGTCAGGGCGGTGCATGTCGTATTGAAACTCTATCTGGACAGGTGTAGCACTAGGGAGTATGTGTAGATAAGGTCGGAGGTAGGAGGTAGTAGAGTGTACAGACAGTGTCCGACAGTGGTATGTAGGTACAATGGAGATGAATATGGAAAAAGTCCAGGTCAGCTGGGCCCAGGTAGGAGGTAGATGATGTGGTCATCTGCAAGGGGGCATGGCGCGGTGCTGTGCCGACTGGTCACTACCTCCTACATGTACCTCCTACATACTGTAGGTAGTACGTAGGTACATAACAGCCTTTGTCCTTTTGTGCCGCACTGGCTGGGGTGGGTCACGTGGGAGAGCCTGGTGAGTGAGGTGAGGTGGTGGGCAGGAGGTATGACTATGCGCTGGAGTATGTAGACTGTCCCAGTCCCCGTCCCACTCCCGACCAGCTCCCGTCACCCACCAAAGAAATTGGAGCCTGAGGAGGCAGCAGAGAACGGAGAAAGCTGGAGAGAAGCTGCTCCCGCCCGCCTTAGTTCTACCACCGGCACTCTCCGCACGCCTCTCCAATTTTCCCTCGACTCTCTCTACTAACCTTCTTACATGTAGCTGTCCTTCTCCAGCTGCCACCCCACCACCCTCCACCCACCACCCTCCACCCTCCACCACCTACTGACGCCCACCGCCACAGGAGCGACTCGTTGCGCTCACCACCCACCGCCATGTCGTCCGAACCCAAGGCCGGCGAGGCCGAGAAGAATATCGAGATGTGGAAGGTCAAGAAGCTGATCAAACGCCTGGAACAAGCACGCGGGAACGGCACAAGCATGATCAGCTTGATTATCCCGCCCAAAGATCAGGTCTCGCGAGCTGCAAAGATGTTGGCCGAAGAGTTTGGTACCGCCAGCAACATCAAGTCGCGAGTCAACCGACTGTCCGTTCTTTCCGCCATCACATCGACGCAGCAGCGCCTGAAGCTGTACTCGAAGGTGCCACCGAACGGCCTGGTGGTCTACTGCGGTGAAATCATCACGAGCGAGGGAAAGGAGCGAAAGATAAATATCGACTTTGAGCCCTTCAAGCCCATCAATACGTCCTTGTATCTGTGTGACAACAAATTCCACACGGAAGCTCTGAGCGAGTTGCTGGAATCCGATCAGAAGTTCGGCTTCATCATCATGGACGGAAACGGAGCTCTCTTTGGTACGCTTGCTGGCAATACCAGGGATATTGTGCACAAGTTCTCTGTCGATCTACCCAAGAAGCACGGTCGTGGAGGACAGTCTGCCCTGCGTTTCGCCCGTCTGCGTGAGGAGAAGCGTCACAACTATGTCCGCAAGGTCGCCGAATTGGCAGTGCAGAACTTCATCACCAACGACAAGGTCAACGTTGCTGGCATCGTTCTTGCTGGTTCTGCGGACTTCAAGAATGACTTGAACCAGTCCGATCTTTTCGACGGACGTCTCCAAACCAAGGTCATCAAGGTGGTCGATGTTTCCTATGGTGGTGAGAACGGTTTCAACCAAGCCATCGAGCTCGCTGCAGACACTCTTTCCAACGTCAAATTCATCCAGGAAAAGAAGCTCATTAACGCATATTTTGACCAAATCAGTCAAGATACTGGCAAGGTCTGCTACGGTATCGGCGATACTCTCAAGGCTCTGGAAGCAGGTGCAGCTGAGACCCTGATTGTCTTTGAGAATCTGGAGATGACACGCTGGACTCTCAAGAGCAGCGAAGGCGCCGAGGTCATCCTGCACACTACTAAGGAACAAGAAAAGGACCGAAGCAACTTCATGGACAAGGACACTGGCCAAGAAATGGAAGTCGTCGATCAAATGCCATTCCTGGAGTGGCTTGCCGAAAAGTATCGTGACTTTGGTGCTCAGCTCGAATTCGTGTCTGACCGCTCTTCGGAAGGTAACCAGTTCGTCCGTGGATTTGGTGGAATCGGAGCCATCTTGCGATATGCGCTCAACTTTGAGCAACTCAATGCCGATGAGGATGAAGACGAGTTCTACGACGATTGACCCATTGAAGACCTCGCAGCGGGCGAGGCCTCACGAACTACTATGGCCGAGATGAGTGGCGGAGCTTCCGCCGAGCAGCCAGAGGCGGCTGCAACTGCTACTGCTCCAGCAGTTTCCAAAGGAGCAGACCCCAAACCGTCCTTCGCGAAGAAGGTACTAGCCAAGCAGGCCGCCACCGCGAACAAGAATCACGGGCACAGACCACAGGTGAGTGCTTTCTATGTAATGTGAAGAATGGTCGCTAACTCTCTCAGAACTCCACGCCACTGCGTTCGAGCATAACAGCTTGAGCCAGGCCAAGCTGTGGGAGAAGATGACGTGGCCTTTGAATATTGCCAGCCCCGTGTTCTACAGGAGTGATCAAGAAGAGGCGATAGCACTGTCAAGACGAGTATCACCAAAAGGGTAGCTTTTGGGTTCGCTTTGGCTTTAGCTCTAGAATTTCCACTTGCGAGTCTTTAGTCTGTCCAACCCAATACAGTCTTTTCCTCGAAGCCGTCCGGACTCAAGTTGGACCTATCTTTTTCATGCATGAATTTTGCACTCGCCAGCGTCTTTGAAGTCCTTGGCTAGAAAAACTCACACAGCAGCTCCGCCTTGACCACCTTCGGCCGACCACTGCTACCGGTAGCATTCCCATCCTCGAGCACCCGCACGTTCACAAGAGAGCCACCACCTGCGAAATTCGGAATAAACTGAGTCCCCGCATCAGAAAGGCCTGTATCGAAGAACCAGAGCGGCTGACAAGAGATTTTTGCAGCGTCCACCTGTATATATATATATATGCACATGCACATTGCACATGCATATGTGATGAATTAGCACTCGATTACAGAGAAATTGATTAACTAGGTAGGTAGGTAGGTACTCACCCCATAGCCTGCAATCAGCTCCAGTCTGAAGATATCTGTGCCTCTGATTTTCAGATCTCCGATGTCGCCAAAGGGAGCTACGATGACATTGCTGCTGTTGTCCGTATTGAAGGAGACGATGAGAAGGGATTGCACTGCTTCTCGCGTCGGGTGTTGTGATGCTGGTATACGGCTGCAGAGCAAACCGACAGAGCGGACGTTGCCCTGTCTAGCTCCGTCGGCGCTTGGCGGGGACTGCTGGCCAGCCAGCTGTGAAAGAGATTCTGGAGACGATGTCTTCGCCGGTAGGTAGAGTAGAGCCATCTATCTCGAGTAGCAGGCGAAATTTGAGAAGAAGAGAAGACTTGTCGCTTCTGCTATGATTTTTTTTTTGTCGTTAGTTAAAGTCGGCTCAACCCCTGAGGAGGAGGGAGGCGATGGATTTGTTCACGTTACGGGATTTGGTATGATTATTTCGAGGTTGTTGATGATATACTCGCCGTGGATTTTCGGCGTACTGGCCTTCCTGGAAGGCGGTTACGATTTCGGTGCCGTTGGAGGTCGTGGCTCTGATCATGATTGTGTTATTATTGTTAGGGATGTCTGGTATAGGTATAACTGCTGCGGCGGCTGCGGCGGCGGCAGCAGTAATGAAGAATACGGTAAGAGTAGCGAGCTTTATATTAGTCGTTGCGGTAAGCTCTGTTACAAATAGATAGGTATTTGTATATTGTCGAGTTTGTTGTTGTTGTCGAGTTTGTTATAATGTAACTAAGACAAGAAGCAAATATCCCTTTATACTTAGCTACTAAGCTGTAAGTGAATACGTACCCTCTTATAAAGAGTTAATAGTACGCGTCTAATACAACTGAGATAAGAATCAAACGTTCCTTTACACTAAGCTATAGTAAAAGCGTACCTCACTCGTTGATTGTGAGACGAGAGGCAAATGTCCCTTTATGCTTAGCTAAAGTGAGTATATACCTCTCGTGTAACGTTAACTGCTCGACTGATGGCCTCACTTCCATCCTTGTGCCCGTTTCTGCAAGTGAATACCTTGGGTTTGTTGCATTGCCTGATTCCTCTAGCGATAACAGTTCTTCAATACCAACACGGACGATGTCAGATCTCCTACCTCCTACTCCTATTCACTATCAAGTTCCATTGTCCATTGTGTCTTTCATCACCAGACTCAACTTCCTTGCGTCGCCTCGGTGATCAGTATGCCCGTTATTATACATATATCCTTCGATGTGCCGGGGGGAGACAGTGACGCACAACCAACTGACGTACTATCAATCAAGCTTGTGCTGTTGTGACACCCAATGTACGCTGGTTGACCATGTCCGATCGCTGCAAGGCAGTCAATGGTATCGAATCGATGCCGCGCATTGGTGGAGCCGGTGTTTTCTATTACCGGTCACAGCCTCACAGCCTCACAGGTACATGTATGTACAAGCATGATCTACGGTCCGATATATAGAAAGAAGATATCTCTCATCGGATTTCCAATTTCCAATTTTCATCATCATCATCATCATTATCGTCATTACCATCATCATCATGGTCAAGTACACATTGTGCGGCGCTACAGGTGGCACGGGACGGTCAATATTGCGATGCCTACTCGCCAGCCCACCTCAAGATCTGGAACTGAACATATTTCTTCGCAACAAGAAGAAGCTCCTAGGCCAATTCCCCCATCTCGAGACCAATCCACCCTTTTCACTCAATATCATCGAAGGCCAGAACACCGACCACGAGCGATGGAAACAAGCCCTATCAGACACCGATGTGATATTCATGTGCATAGCCACCAACGAAAGCAAAAAAGGCATGAGCCTCTTCAGCGACACAGCCGAAGCAGTCACCAAAACTCTCCAAGAACTCCAGAGCGAGAAGAAGCAAACATCCTACAAAACCCCTTCCATTCTCATCCTGCGAGCCATCACCCTCAACGAAAAATTCAATCCCGGATCTAATTCCCCCGCTTTCCTCTTCTTCGCCCTCCGGTATTTATACGACGCAATGATCGACGCTAATCACATCTACGAAACTCGAGTGAAAGAAAGTCCTGGTCTGCTCGATATCATCTATGTAGATCCACCTGCGATTCACGATGAAAATGGTACATCCTGTACCGGGTACCGATTAGATGTCGAACCTCCAAATAACAACAACAACAACAACAACAACAACAACAACAACAACAACAACAACAACGACGAAAAACGAGACTCTTCTTCAGCTACGGGACATAATCTCAGTTACGCAGATCTTGGAGCAGCCTACTGTGAAATTGCGCAGCAAAGGAAAGAATTCCGAGGTCAAGGAGTGGCTGTGACAGCTACTGGACCCGTCAAAACGACTTGGGGAAGTAATATGTATTTTCTCGCTGGTGGCATCTTGGGGAGATTCTGGGGTTGAAGAGAGAGAGAGAAAGAAAAACGTCAATTGAGGTGAATGAAATGCTGTATGTATTAAACTACTGCCTTATCTCCGAAGTAGTACCTTGATGTATATATATATATATATATATATATATATATAGTAGTA